>OX392508.1:25296573-25896573 GCA_947623375.1 Apotomis capreana
TACTTATTAGTTGGAATAGACTGTCACGTCACGCTAAGATCGCTACAATGGCGGGCGTTGAAATCGCCTGAATCAGTAGGTATTAAAATTTTCAATAAAAGTATACATAGTATACTACATTTTATATTTTCGGCGCTGAATATTATTTTTCTCAAACATGCAATGAGATGTCGTCATAACGTACGTCATACCAGGCTTCGAAGTATTTCGTTTCAACCAACCACCACCACGAGACCAACTCGAGAGAACTATGGAATTTCATACAAAATAGAAGGCCTAAGCCGGAACTAATTTGTTTAAACATGGCGTCTGTGTAAACACGTTAAAGAGCTGAATTATTATTTTTTGAGTGGTGTATTTTTTATTTCATTGCATATGTTTGAGAATAGCACTATACATGCCTTAGCCGTGAAAAGCGAATATTTCCCGGCGTGTAAAAATGCTAAACAGTTTTTTTTTTTGAGTGGTGTATTTCTTTTATTTCATTGCATATGTTTGAGAAAAGCTCACTATCCGTCTATACCTACTCACCCGGTAACCTCTTCTTTCCCAGCATCCAATGTACCGTACCCACCATTAGAGTTCCGTACCCAAAGGGTAAAAACGGGACCCTATTACTGAGACTTCGCTCCGTCCGTCCGTCCGTCCGTCTGTCACCAGACTGTATCTCAAGAACGGTGATAGCTAGACAGTTGAAACTTTCACAGATGATGTATTTCTATTGCCGCTAAAACAACAAATACTAAAAATAAAATAAAATAAATATTTAAGGGGGGCTCCCATACAACAAACTTGTTATAGATTATGGTACGGAACCCTTCATGCGCGAGTCGGACTCGCACTTGCCTATTTTTTTTTACAGTACATAACGATATAGGATATCATAAAATAATATTCGTTATTTGATATAGGTTTATTTGTTTTCTCGAAATGTAAAGTAATTACAATGTATATTGTAGACTTTAAAATATCACTGTCGCTGACATATATTATTGTATACCGTTAAACGGTTTATTGTGACACTCTCCCATGTTTTTATTTAACAGCTTCTGTATATGCACAATCGAACAATAAATAATTTCTTTCTTTCTTTCTTTTAATATCCAAGGTAAACTCCAATGAAACAAAGCTAATAATTTCCTTTAGCTTCTCCACTCTAACCCTTGGCCAAATGGCCATATTCAAGTAACATCCCGCCATCATAAATCCGCCCTCATATTAAATCGCCAAGACATGGGTGGATAAAATGAAACACTCATAAAAATGTATGAGCAACAGAATGGGCAGCTAACAAGAGGGCAGTCTAGTTATTCCGCCTCGGCGGTAATTGTGACAAATGAACGCGCTGTTATAGTTACAAATGGACGGTTTCGGTTTGACTGGACTTGCTGTTCGCAGAACAAAGGATAATAACAGTGAAAAAATACAAACAAAGTTCATAGTTACATCGTTTGTATTAAAATATTTTGTTATATTTAATTCTAATATATTGAATTGAACTCAAAATAACCCTATTTTGAAGAAAGTTTATTGATTCAGTGTTACATATACAAATTACGTGCTTAAGGGGCTCCCTACAGAAATCAGCCAATTTGATGATTTTTACATCGTATCTAGTTTGTGGATTATAGAGTTATAATGTCCTATTTAATATATATTGTAGTATGGTCTATGCTTAACACTTTGTAGTGACCCGAATTTTGATTTAACGACTGTGTATTTTATAAAAAAATATTCGGTGAAGGACCAAAAATACACTAATCTCGTTTCTACTTTTATCCCCGGTGTATATGTAGAAAATATCTTACATTTTACTGTTCTAAACCATATTCCACAAAATTTGTTGTGAAGCTTTTTCTATTTTTCTCAATACTTTTCGAGAAAAACGCAAAAAACCGTTTCCACAACTTTTTCCCCGAAAAAATCGTAAACTTTGACGGCCTGTATCTCAAAGTCAGTGACATGTGAAAGGTACTTGATACGGTATTTTGTTGTGGAAAAACTATGTTATTATGATTAGCTATTTATAATATGGGAAAATCTATCGCAACAGATCGAAGGTCATTGAGAGCGGGGAGCCCCTTAATAATTAAATAACGGATAAAGGTAGAGGAATAACATAATTTGATTTCCTGAATAAACTTAAAAATGAATGGACTGCAACCATGATTGTGTAAAAGTGCGTAAGTTTTAAAATGAATGCTTAAAATTACCTATTCCTTAGATAGGGGCTACTGCCCGATTGGCCGTCAAAGTATCTCGCCCGAAATTCGTCCCACACAGTAGCACACACATTGTATAAACACTTCAAAATAGTGTCAATTTAAAAAAAATACAGGCGAAAAAAAAATACACGTGAGGTTGTCAGGGGAAGAAGGGGTAGCAAAAACCTCACTATATATCACCAGGGGATGGGTAAAAAAATACACGTGAGGTTGTCAGGGGAAGAAGGGGTATCAAAAAACCTCACTATATATCACCAGGGGATGGGTAAAAAAATACACGTGAGGTTGTCAGGGGAAGAAGGGGTATCAAAAAACCTCACTATTTATCACCAGGGGATGGGTAAAAAAATACACGTGAGGTTGTCAGGGGAAGAAGGGGTATCAAAAAACCTCACTATATATCACCAGGGTATGGGTAAAAAAATACACGTGAGGTTGTTAGGGGAAGAAGGGGTATCAAAAAACCTCACTATATATCACCAGGGGATGGGTAAAAAAATACACGTGAGGTTGTCAGGGGAAGAAGGGGTATCAAAAAACCTCACTATATATCACCAGGGGATGGGAAAATAAATACACGTGAGGTTGTCAGGGGAAGAAGGGGTAACAAAAAACCTCACTATATATCACCAGGGGATGGGTAAAAAAATACACGTGAGGTTGTCAGGGGAAGAAGGGGTATCAAAAAAACCTCACTATATATCACCAGGGGATGGGTAAAAAAATACACGTGAGGTTGTCAGGGGAAGAAGGGGTATCAAAAAACCTCACTATATATCACCAGCGGTTGGGTAAAAAAATACACGTGAGGTTGTCAGGGGAAGAAGGGGTATCAAAAAACCTCACTATATATCACCAGGGGATGGGTAAAAAAATACACGTGAGGTTGTCAGGGGAAGAAGGGGTATCAAAAAACCTCACTATATATCACCAGGGTATGGGTAAAAAAATACACGTGAGGTTGTTAGGGGAAGAAGGGGTATCAAAAAACCTCACTATATATCACCAGGGGATGGGTAAAAAAATACACGTGAGGTTGTCAGGGGAAGAAGGGGTATCAAAAAACCTCACTATATATCACCAGGGGATGGGAAAATAAATACACGTGAGGTTGTCAGGGGAAGAAGGGGTAACAAAAAACCTCACTATATATCACCAGGGGATGGGTAAAAAAATACACGTGAGGTTGTCAGGGGAAGAAGGGGTATCAAAAAAACCTCACTATATATCACCAGGGGATGGGTAAAAAAATACACGTGAGGTTGTCAGGGGAAGAAGGGGTATCAAAAAACCTCACTATATATCACCAGCGGTTGGGTAAAAAAATACACGTGAGGTTGTCAGGGGAAGAAGGGGTATCAAAAAACCTCACTATATATCACCAGGGGATGGGTAAAAAAAATACACGTGAGGTTGTCAGGGGAAGAAGGGGTATCAAAAAAACCTCACTATATATCACCAGGGGATGGGAAAATAAATTCACGTGAGGTTGTCAGGGGAAGAAGGGGTAGCAAAAAACCTCACTATATATCACCAGGGGATGGGAAAATAAATACACGTGAGGTTGTCAGGGGAAGAAGGGGTATCAAAAAACCTCACTATATATCACCAGGGGATGGGTAAAAAAATACACGTGAGGTTGTCAGGGGAAGAAGGGGTATCAAAAAAACCTCACTATATATCACCAGGGGATGGGTAAAAAATATACGTGAGGTTGTCAGGGGAAGAAGGGGTATCAAAAAACCTCACTATATATCACCAGGGGATGGGTAAAAAAGCAGCTGAAAAAACCTCGCATGATTTGTGCACAAGCCGTTATATAAGAGGCCTTATTGCTTTTAATTTTTTTTTTATATTATGACAAATATATTGATAATTTTAACCAACTTTTTGAAGTGAATAATACCCGAAATCTAGGCAGAAACACAGCTATTTCATGTTTACATTGCGTGCAGTCGAAAATAAGTTGAAAAAACTAATTCTCCGCGTGAATTTTGTCAATTTCGAGTAGTTTTTGAAACAAAAACTATCAAGGAAAAATTCAAACTGTAGGTTTCAAATATATACCAATAAATCCCAATAGCCCTGTTCTAGGCAGTAGAACACAACATCAATAATATGTTAAGAAACATGTTTGATCATAGAGAAAAATATATAAAACAATCAGCATTTTAAAAGGAATAAGGCCTCTTAAACAACTGTGATAATCTGAATGAGCTGAGAAAGAGGGCTGTATAAGCTACGCTACGCTATGTAAGTGGTGAACCCCTACGATTAAAATGATTTGTTTCTTTCCTGGACTCGCAAAAGGAAATTATCCACGGCTTTCATCATTACGCAAAACTGCACTCTCAGCGGCTTGGTGAGGTCCTCGGCGGCCATGTTGGCCGGCGGCAGCAGCTTGTACCGGCGCAGCAGGTTGGCCAGACCCGTCTTCATGGACATCATGGCGTAAGAATATCCTGAACAAACACTGCGGGTAAACATTGATTGTGTTAAAGAGAATACTGAAGCGGCAAAATATTTAGGAAGCAAAATGAGAGATCTTCATGATGTAGGTATTTGAAAGTGAGTTGTACGCTTGTATGGAAATTGTTGCAGCTACTATAAGGGTTCCTAGTTGACTACGGAACCCTAAAAAGGATGAAACGATATGGCGGCATTTAAGGGAACTTTACAGATTACCTGCTCTCTATTTTGCGCTACAGCAGAACTGGCTTCTCCAACTTGGCTTACTTCACTCGCTTTTGAATATTACAGAGTGTTGTCAAGATAACACTAACCAATACAGTTCCTCACGGAGTAGCTGAAGGGGATGAACTGTGCCGGGTGCCGCAGCGGGCCCTCCAGGAAGCGCTCCGGGCGGAACAGCTCCGCGTCCGCGCCCCAGTACGCAGGGTTGCGGTGCGTGCCCCAGATGTTGAACAGAACTGAGGTTCCGTCCACTAAAGTCTTGCTCGATGCTGCAATCATATCGAAATACACTTATTTAACCGCAATCGCTTAATGATAAGGAGAAAAATAGCTAAACAAGACAAACATGCGAAACCATTTCAGCTGTTTTGGTTATGACATCATTTTTATTAGTTGATAAACCTCGCTTACTAAGCCTTAGAAATAGCTCCTCAGTCGTTCACTCTTGTTAGATCGGCCGTGGTTGTATATGATAAGACGTAACTATTTTATTGTAGATAATGCTGCTCTCGCAATGTGCGGTCTTCAGTGTCACGGGAACATTGGACTTTGGTGGTTTGTGTCGCAACTTTTATCAGGTTAAAAATAGCTCAGAGGTTCTTTAATTACAAATAGTATTTATATAGGGAACTCACGCAGTTCCACATCATCGTGAACCTCCCTCACCACCACAGGAAACGGCGGATACAGTCGTAGGCTTTCCTTAATGACTGCTTCTAAATACTTGAGCCTGGGCAGGTCTTCCGGAGTGACTGGGCGATCAGAGTCACCAAACACCTCGTATAGTCTAGAAACGACACCAAAAAGTCATAACATTTTAATACAAATGTGATTATAAACCAGTTTTTAGACATCTTAAACTATATCCGACCTGGTGTCTTACTACCAGTGAGTCGGACTTTATGTTGGAGAACCGCTAATGGGGATTACCCTCTCCGCGACACAGGGGTAAGTTATGAAATCAGTTTGTTTGAAGTCGCTTAAAAGAATCGAAGGTTGTTCACCAACCAAAAGATTCAGAAAGTTAGGGAGACAACCTCCTCGAGGAAATCCAATCAGGTGATTAGGGCAAACGTAGGGGCAGAGGACGGTGGAGGCAGTCCTAATGATGTGCCGACGGAAACTTTCTAAAACTGCGCAACTTTCCACATGGAAATTTCCCTAAAATTTCTAATAGCCAAAGACATTTCCGCATATATTTTCAGCTTTTTTGAAACTTTCCGCAACTTGCCCATCCGTAGGACGTGTAGGCTGCTAAGTCCTCAGTAAGAAGAAACTGATTGCAAGGAATTCTCTTATTTATGTGCAAAGTTGCTCAGGACTTACTCTTGGTAGACTTTATCCTGCACGCCGGGATGTCGGGACAGCAGGACGGCGGTGAAACATGAACCGATGGCAGATGTGTCGTTCCCCGCTACGATGAACGCTAGGACTTCTTCTCGTAGTTCCAAGTCAGTGTAGTCTTTTCCTTGTTTAGAGCTTTGTAATACCGTATTAAGAAAACTGGGGCGAGCGTTGTCATCGATATCTAGAAAATATTTGGTTAGTTATCAATATCATAATTGATTAACTTAACTTGCGACGCCGTTGTTTAGTCATTTTGTTTTTAGAATTCGTTTCTAATCTTATTTATTAGTTTATTCACCATCAATCGTAATACCATAAGCGTTTTCAGTCATAGGAAATCCCAAGAAGAAAAATATTTTGTTGATAAATTTATTTACATTTCTGACCTCGCGTGATAAAAAATTGTGCATTTAACTAATTTTAACCATACAATAAAAAAATACGAGTAACTATGTAACCAATACTTACCTTTTTCTTTTGATTCGCTTTCCGCTAATTCTTTTCGTTTCTTCTGTACTATCTAAAATGTATGTTTTAATTAATTACATCTTAATTTCAATCAAATTATATCTGCGCGTGAATATTTGACGTTTTTACGGCGGTTTTTTTCATCTTTGTTATATCAAAACAGGTTAATAAAGTTGACACTTTATGAATTTATACAGGGCTATCATATCTTGCAGCGACGTCGTTTTTCGCGCGATTCAGTATCTCCTGTCTTGCTCGCACGCTATTAAAAAGAAAGTGACAGATAATATATTCAAGATATGGTCCGCGAATGATTCAGATTCGCAGAAGGAATTTGTTTTGCATTTGGCACCCGAAAACAACAAAGAAATAGAAGTTCCAAAACCACTGATTCAGACCAACAATTTAGGGGCATGATATGAACAAGATAAATAATAAGTACCTAATCAGAAAAAATGTAAACTGTAAATGGTACCTCATCAGCGAAATGACACAGCCGTCGCGAATGATACAGAAACTGCTTGTATACTGGCAGCTTCTTGTAAACGATGTCTGGGTGCAACCAGGGCCGCAGCATGCGATTCGCCAGCAAGTTTGACAACTCGGTCACAGCGCGGAGAACGAAGTGGTTTGGATCGTGTTGGGAATCCATTTTGATACCGATGGTTGTCTCTAAAAAGCGAAAACGTTTATGTATTCGAGGACAAATATTCCGAGTCACTAACCCTAAGTACACCGATTGTTCAATGATTGGTTGGTAAAATGAACTGATTTGGAAAATTCGTCTTTGTTTGAAGTGATAATTATATTCGGGATCCTAGAAACATCGAGGGAACTCTTCTAATCATACAGGCACACTTATCGTGACATGTATGTTTTTTTTTAATGTGTACTGTTTCTTTGGCGTGAAGTGGACCATTGGTGAAGTAGGTTATTTAAGAGACTATACGATTTAAAAAATTTTTTGGAAATAAGGTCATTCGGGACAAGCACGTCACACGGGATAAGCGCAACTACCATAAGTATGTTGCATTTTGTTTGATTAAAATTACATTGAATAGTATAAAATCTTACCACAAACGCTGTCGAAAGTATACGTAGTAAAATACTTCCAGATGGAGAAGTCCCCGCCGCCCAGCTCGGACCGCATCAGGTCGGACATGGTGACGCTGTTCTCCTGAACAATGGACAGCAGCTGGTTGAGGTTCTTCACGCTGAAGAACGGCGCCATCATTTTGCGACGGCCATGCCAAATGTTAACTGCAATGAGAGTATTGTTAAACCAACTTTCAAAATGGAGGATCAAGTTAGCTGCCATCGGTTGTAAACGTGAAAATTTGACGCAGGGTATCTAAGGACAAAATTTTATATCATTAAAGACTATTGTTAATAGTCGATGAAATTACCCTGTTATAAAAGTAAAGAAAGAAAGAAAGAAAGAAAAACATTTATTCGGGGACAAAACATAATTGCGTAGAAAAGTGACAAACAAAGAAAAAAAGAAAAATTATAACTAAGTACTTAAGCTAATTATGAGTGCCTCGAAAGTACACACTTTTATTTAATTTTTAAATGTTTGACTACGACTCGGGGTCGTGTTGTCAGAAGAAATCTCAAAATTTACATTTAATTTTTTTAACCAGGCTTTTAATCGATATTGTCAAATTAAGGATAAAAAAACTAAATATTTCTGCATTTTTACATTTTCCAAAATATCCCAATTTGTGATCGAAAAATTCATTTAAAAAGTTCTTCATTCTAAAAGGGCGTAGGCGACCAGTAATTGGTTACAGCGCAGAAAAGCGTCAGTGGGACGATTCTTAGATGACGCTACTTTCACGTTATTTTAATATTTTAAAAACTATAAGTCTGTATAATAAAATAAAAATAATAGTTTTGGGATCTGTGATAATAAATGAATGAAATTAATTTAAACTGAACAGTATTTCAAATATTGAAATGTTGTCAATTGAGCACTATTCATCAGTCATCGAAGTTCTTGAAAATTTGGCTAAGCATAAAAGCCATTACCTGGAGCAAACGCCATACTGTTTCCGAAAAGTGTCCGCATAAACTTCATCGTTAATTCATCTTTAGCGAGGCAAGCCCTGGATACAACCTCGATGGCCTCAGGGTCTGTAGTACCTGATTGTCAACATTGTTTTTTAAATTAAAATAAAACTAGAATAGTACCGTAATAATTACACGTGTTTAGACGAGTGATACTCGCGTCGTTGTAGTCTGCAGATATATTTAAAAGTAAAAAATATTGAAAATACCGTAAATAGTAATATTTTTTAGAGCAATTTAAAGAATATTAAAACAATTAATTTGTATGGACGATTACGACCAGGATAAATTCAAAACGCGTAGACTACTGTTACGTAACCTCAGAGCAAACACACAAAAAACATACGTAGAATACAAGGCCAACAACTACTACGGCAAAAAAACGCGCAAATATATGACTCCTAAGATACATAACAAAATAAGAACATCAGTAGAATCGTGCAGTAGTAAACAAGTATTTAAGAAAAAACTGCAAGCAGAACTCCTAAACCTGTTTGATGAAAGTATTCATTAGTTAATATTATTGTAGTGTAGTAATTAGTAATCCCATCAAAAACATAAATGTTAAATTAGAGCCAAGTTCTCGCATGCAACGTTGTCGACTTCGCCGACAAAAGAATTGAGATCTATATGGGCGCCAAGTTCTTTGCCCTAAATTTTTTAGATACAAGGACATGCGACATACTCAATGCATTTATTTTACTTGGGGTGTAATTCAATATCAAGACTGGACTTGGCTAGTTTTTACATATAAATGTATATTACATTTGTCTAATCATTAACCTATTTTCGTAAAGGTATGTACGCAAGTTAGTGTACGTCCTGTTACTTATACTGTTAGCTTGATAATAATACTATGTTACTTTGATAAAATTAAGTCAGTTTGTGAAAACTAGCCAAGTCAAATCTTGATATTGAATTACACCCCAAGTAAAATAAATGCATTGAGTATGTCGCATGTCCTTGTATCTAAAAAATTTAGGGCAAAGAACTTGGCGCCCATATAGATCTCAATTCTTTTGTCGGCGAAGTCGACAACGTTGCATGCGAGAACTTGGCTCTAATTTAACATTTATGTTTTTGATGGGATATCATTACTTTTTGTACAGAAATTTGAATTGACGCCCCACCTGTCTTGACTAGAGTGACGCGGGGTAGAGGGAGGGGCCGGACCGCTCCTCGCCACGCCGCGCTCCCGCGCTTCGCTATCCGTCCCCGCGCCACGGCAATTTATTAACCTTCTCTGTCTGTGTTGTGTGTGTGTGTGTGTGTGTGTGTGTGTGTGTGTGTGTGTGTGGTGTGTGTGTGAGAGAGAGAGTGCCATCTTACAAACAAAGAAAGAATTTTCCAAATCGGTTAGTAAATGACGGAGTTCTGAGGCAACAAGCATAAATAATAATAATAATAAAACTAAAAAATATCACTGTTTTTGATTTTTATATGTGTACACACACAATTACCAAGCTGAATGCCAAATTTCATCTTTCTAGGTCACCTGGAAGTGGGTTAGGTTTTTGATTACTAGTGAGTCAGTCAGTCAGTGATAAAAATGCCGTTTTTTGGACGTCAATATCTCAATAACTATTTCATCTACATTTATGAAATTTGTGGTTCTAGTTGTTCTCAGGGACCTAAATACATAAGCCAAATTTCATTTTTTCCTGTTGAATAGATTTGGAGTTATTGAGGGGTCAAAAGTGGCTCCAAACGGTTCGTGTAATATAACACACGGCTGCTGCTCGCCAGTTCCTGCGGTGAACTTGGCTGGACACGCTGCCGCGTGTCTAGATAGATAAGGGTATTATATGGCCGCCCATCTGCGGTAGCGCTGCGGCTCGGGATGCTGCGCGGTGCGACTTTGGACCTTAGTAACTACTACTAGGGTGCGACTCGCAGCGCGTGGTGCCGCGGGGCGCAGCGTTGTTGTTGATGGGTAGCAGTAAAATTAGTGCAAATTATAAGTAATAATTTAAGTAAGTAATTTATAAGTGGTAGCACACGAAAATGTTTGTGAGCGCTTTATCCGCCAACAAACTGTCCTCAGTTTGGCGGAATATAAATGTTAGACATACCACATAAGTTTTTTTATGATAAATACATAAAAATAAAATAAAAAATAAAACTTGTTTACGGTGGTTTCATTTGTACGTTATATCAATGTGATTAGTAGCAATGTAACTATGCAACGAATAATCAATCATGATCATGGTATATAATCTAGGTAATATATCTTTATGTTATATTTTTAGACATTGACCTTGATTGTTTTTTAACAATTAGTGACTCCGCGGATTGCAGAACCACGGCATGCACCCAAAAGTCCTAGCCCTAATTATTAGAATAAATTATCAATGAATTATACTTACAAATAAACAGCCTATAGCTGAACCAAATACTTAAAACACCGCCTTGCCGATTTGCTACGCGGCCGATTTCTTGAAACGCCTTCATTTGATCTAAGAAACATGCAATGAAGTTAAAAATATCGATAAAAATCAGTAAAAAATACATTTAGATAAGATATGTGCATCTGGACACCTCTACTCAACAATGATGTTGGCTTTGCCAAGTTATAGCGATGATAGCGCGCTGATTATCTGTAGAGCCAGTGAGACGGTTCCGCAGGATAGCATACTGATCAGTTAGTATTCAAATTAATACCTATACAAAAAAATAATACCTTCACCATCGCCGAGGAACTTATACGCGTGTCCAACTACAGGGTACTCCTTCATCCCAGAAGGTATCTCCCTGGCGAGTCGGTACAGCCGCCGCCGTGACCACCTGTAGTACGCCGCGCCGAGCACCGCCGCCGCCACCACCAGCTGCCACAACATGATCACTCGCGGGAGAGAATCTCACTTCCTGGCTAACGCAGGACGTAAACTTTAGACAAACCACGGGGGGTAATATTAGCTAATTAGTAAAGTCCCAGGTGGCATATTTATCGCCCTCACTTTGGTTCGGACCAGTCAGGACAAGTACAGTTGGAGGCAAATTTGTCTACTGTTTACTCAGGGGAGGAAAAAAAAATCGGACTACAAATACCTGCGATCTGGGACATTCACTAAGTCGCCGCCCTAGGTATGTAATGTACTATTTACTATTTCACACCGCAAATACACAGGAAAAAAAACATGAGAGAAAACAAACAGAGGTAGAGACAACAGGCGGTCGTATCGCTAAATAGCGATCTCTTCCAGAAATGAATATATTATTATTCAGTTATTTTATTTTTAAAATACCGCTGAGTAACAGTATCGCTGTACACTTATAATTTTTTAATAGGCTTATTACTATCACAAAAAAAATCAGAAGAGGCAAGAAGCGTCTATAAGGTAACTGGTAAGTTCGAGGCCCAACCTGTTTCTTTATAATTAACAGAGCTTAAATTCGGCACGGCGCAGCGATAACTCCAATGGCTCATTCTGATTATATGGTGTTAAAGAACCGGAACAAAAACACAAAATTTTATTTCAATCAATAAGTGCCATAAAAATGCGTTAAAATTTGCAAATTTTGAACGTACCTACTTTGATGAAAATGCTGGACGCAGGGGACGCCATATTGCTCTATAGTCATGACGTCAGTGGCCTGTGACTGATTAGTTGACAGTTAATACGACACTTTTTGGCTAACACAGCCGTATGACGTATAATATCGCGACAAAAATAGGCTTGTAGACATTTTTTTTTTAATGTCAGTCGATTCTATTTTTTATTAGTATCAAATGTCTATATGGACTAACTACACTTAGACTGCTCTAAAAGTCAGGAGTAACATTCATACGGAGCGCTAAAAACGCTCTACCTATACAAATGGTCACCTAAATTACATGTGACGTCATTTGTGGGGTGGCGTCTTCTTCTTTCTTTCTAGTCGTCTCACTCTTGTAGAGTGGTTGTGGTCTCGATGATGATGTATAAGTACACGGGTGATCTTCGTCCGCGGTCCTCTCGGGTCGGGTGGCCTTCGCAATTTGTCTCCACTTTACTCTATTAGCAGCATTTCGAGAACACTCTGTGATGCTGGTGTCTGTCGCTGTGGGTTGGGTACCAATATTTGTATGGAGACAATAAGTAATTTGCCATTTTCGCCATGGAAAATGATTGTTCAACCACATGTTTGTATTCATTGAAGTCTTATATATATATATATGTATAGGTTGTTACTGTAACAATAGATGTCCCTGGAGGTTTTTACTTAACTTTACTGTATTGGTTTTAGCTGTTTATTTACTTATCAATTTATAGTGCTCCAATGACATAATATATGGCACTATTATTTACGCAAACTAGCTAACGGTTGTTTCCCAAAAAATGTTCAAGTATTTTGAGACGTCAAGCATTGTTAATTATAAAATGTAATCAATAAGAAGTGTGATAAAAGAATAATAAACCTGAAAGAAACAAAGTGAAGTTTCTGTTTATCATTTGGTCCTTCGAGCCGGATTCGATAAAAGTGGTAGGCGACGAGTGTTTACCAGGTTCAGTGGAACCAAAGCACCGCAGCAGAGCAGTAAGTGTGCTCAAAAAGTCACAGTACTGGCTAGTGGAGCCTGTCGCCTCTGAGGAACGTCTGCTGCAGCAGTTGTTATCTTCCAAGGATAGGACGGAAAGAGGGACAGGGGATCATAAACAGGGAGATATTGTGTACATCGGACAAAGTGAGTTTATCAATTTTCAACCTTGTGCATTTATTATTTTTTAAACACTGAAAAATATATTGATTACAGGACTTAGAAAATTTCTGAAAGCTTTTTGATGTAACCTATATTTATCTGGAAGTTTTGTTTTGAGACGTTTGGAACTTTGAAAACATAATTAAGTACCTATTACTGAGAACTTTTTTACTATTACTTTTTATATTGATTTCGATTTGCTGGTTTTTACAATTTGCCGTGTTTTTAGTTTTGACAGTCACATCCACATACAATAATAATGGATGCCTTAGTAAAAATTCAACTTGAATATTTTAATCAAATAGAAAATGCTTTTCAACATTATAAAAAGGTCACCTGAAGTACGAATCACTAAAGCTTATGTGGAAGTTAGGATGCATACTTTAGAGCAGAAATGGGGTAAGTTCTCAGAAGGGCGCATATACAACTTTTGGTAACTTAGTAACAGAGGAACTATACACAGATTATATGGTGGAATTGAAAACCGCTCTGGAACCTTATGTGCGTCCGGTTCCAGAGTTCAAAACGGTATAAAGTACTTTGGAAACGGCATGTCTTAAATTACCAAAGATTTTAATACCAATTTTCTCTGGAGAATACACCGAATGGTTACTTTTAAAGATTTGTTTGGATATTTAGTATATAATAATAAGAGTTTAGATAATGTAGAAAGACTGCATCATCTTAAGTGTTATCTAACTGGTGAAGCAGAACAGTTGCTCCGGCAAATACCGACTTCAGGCGAAAACTTTATTAAATGCTTGGAATTATTACCTACGTGATTGGTATAATAACAAAAAAATTATGTGCAATAATATTTTAAGGCGGTTCGTAAGTCAAAAAAGCTCTATTACGGAGTCAGCTCCATTTTTGAAAGAATTACTCGACACAAGTAGTGTTTAAGTGCCTTGTCGAATCTTGGAGTTGACGTGAGCACATTGGACGTCATAATAGTACATCTACTTGTCCTTAAACTTGACCCTGAGACGCGAAAAGCATGGGAACTGAGTACTTTAGACAATGCCAATTTAGATAAAATACCGACCTTTAAACAATTAAGAGAGTTTTTAACCAAACGTTTTCGTGCTTTAGAGTTTGCTGAGAACAAAAAACCTTCGTATGGCCCAAATTCTATTCCAATTAAACCACGAGTTTTTCACATCATGCAAATTACTCAATGTCCCTGCTGCAACGACGCTCATAAAGTAACATTTTGCAACCTTCGATGTTAAAACGCGTCGTAATTTCGTCCAAGTCTAGGTGGCAATGATTCCGTCAAATCCTGCCAGAATCCCATACCATGCAGAATTTGTAAGAGGCGTCATCACACATTACTTTATACTATAAATACAATGGAAACAGGTGTCAAGATGAGTAATGTGGCTCCTGCAGTTGAACCAAAAAATTACATTCCACCAATTAGGAGATGTTTTTCATCGGGAACTAGACAAGTGTTGCTGCCTACAGCTATTGTAGGTACATGCACAATCGGGAAACGGTCGATTTCATGAGATCCGAGTTTTATTGGACCAAGGCTCACTAGCTTCTTTTGTAACAGAAGCTACTGTGCAGCATCTAGGGTTAAAAACAGTACACAGCGGCGGAGAGGTTACGGGCCTCGGTGGAGACAGTAACATTGCATCAAAGGGAATGGTGACATTGAATAAACGCGGTACTCGAGTTTAAGAACCTTCATTGTGCAACAATTGCATAAAATAGTATTAAATTCTCACAGTTTTTTCGTGATACGCAGCGTGCACGAGTTTTTGAAGTTGCATAATTGGATGAACACTGCCCTTACAACATAATATTTAAAAAATTGGGCAAGTGCGAGTTTGACTCGCGCATGAAGGGTTCCGTACCATAATCTATAACAAGATTGTTGTATGGGAGCCCTCCTTAAATGTTTATATTATTTTATTTTTAGTAATTGTTGTTATAGCGGCAATAGACATCATCTGTGAAAATTTCAACTGTCTAGCTATCACCGTTCTTGAGATACAGCCTGGTGACAGACGGACGGACGGACGGACGGACATCGAAGTCTCAGTAATAGGGTCCCGTTTTTACCCTTTGGGTACGTAACCCTAAAACAACAACTATAAGAACAACGTGCTTAGCAATTTCAGCCGTTTTTAATGTCGATTTCTGCTAGGTAGTATTCGGTAATACGAACATTGTTGTAATAAATAAAAATGTAACAGTATTATAGTACACTCAATAGAACATATTATATTATTTTTCAATAAAGATCGCGGGATTATAATAATGTTCATATTAAAACTGCTATAGGAAACCCGCGGTGTTGCACAAGTCGTGCCTATCACTGGTTATTACCGGCCAGATTCTGAACAATATATATAAATATAAATAAATATAATGGGACAATCACACACAAATCGACCTAGTCCCAAACTAAGCAAAGCTTGTACTATGGGTACTAGACGACGATATACATAAATATATAAATACATATAACATCCAAGACCCAAGAAGAAATATTCAAGTTCATCACACAAATATTTGCCCCGGCCGGGATTCGAACCCGGGACCGCCAGCTCAGTAGGCAGGTGTCTGCAAACTGCGCCAACCGCGTCGTCACGATTTAATAAGCGCGTGACTTTTTTTATCTTGACAATCGGTAGTCTGGCTAATGAAATATTACTCAAAGTTTAGACGGAAAATTTAAAAAATCTGCGGTTGGTCACATTTTCTATACCTAGTTTTGATACTAGAAAATATTTTTCTCAAGTCGTGCTCCACGTCTAGCCACATATCAGATAGGTGCAGAAATCAATCTACATACAAACGCGCTCGAGCAAACGAACACATAGACATTGCTCACGGACACGTCAAGCGGATGGCACTCGCGCTCGTACTGACCTGAACTGGTCCGAGATATCGTGTCC
The DNA here is from genome assembly GCA_947623375.1 of Apotomis capreana. Taxonomy (NCBI): domain Eukaryota; kingdom Metazoa; phylum Arthropoda; class Insecta; order Lepidoptera; family Tortricidae; genus Apotomis; species Apotomis capreana. Next base: position 25,312,968 of record OX392508.1, read on the forward strand.
GAGAGCAATGTCTATGTATGCGTTTGCTCGAGCGCGCTTGTATGTAGATTGATTTCTGTCTGTACCTATCTGTTTTGTGCTCTAGCCTTTGTCTAATGTCACCAAAATTGAAAAAGTAAGAACAAATCATTGTTTAATCCCCACAGAAAAAGGCACTTTGTTTGAATAGACTGTGACGTCACGCCAAGCTCGCCATAATGGCGGGCGTTTAAAACGCCTCAATACAAGCGAAAGGTTGGAAAATTTAACGACTCAGGCAGGGTTCGAACCTGCGTCTCCAACGGATTTCCGGGCCAACACGGGCGTCCTACCTATAGGACGACCGAACTTGATGCTAGAGCCATTGAATTTTTCAACCAGTTGCAATCTGAATCTTTACGGTAGATGGCGTCACGATGCAACCCTAAGGCATGCAAAAGCAACTGGTTGAAAAATTCAATGGCCCACAGGTTCGGACCCTGCCTTCCTGGTGGGTACGTATTACAATGCCGAAGTTCAAAATACCGAATTTCATAAGACCTATGGATGGAAGGCCGAAAATTAAAATGTCGAATGTTTATTTGACCGAAAGTTTAAAATCCCGAAAGAACGTTTGACCGAAAGGATGAAACCCCGAAGCCTGTAATCCCGAAGACTGTAATCCCGAAGACTGTAATCCCGAAGACTGTAATCCCGAAGGAATTCTAGCCGTCGGGATTACTGTCTTCGGGATTACCCGAAGACAGTAATCCCGACGGCTAGAATTCCTACAGTTCAAATGTCAAACGAGTAAAATAGTAATAGTACAACAAAAGGAGCGTTTTTTAGGGATATAAAAAAAAAACTAACCTAACCTAACCCGGCCGAGTCGGATCTGCTCTGAAAGGTGATTGATTCACCTCAACCTATTCTCAAACTTTAAATGATTCACCTTTCAGAGCAGATCCAACTCGGCCGGGTTAGGTTAGGTTAGTTTTTTTTTATATCCCTAAAAAACGTTCCTTTTGTTGTAGTTATGATCATATTCTTAAAAGAAAAAAAAATATTTTTACATTGGCATTTTACTGACGATGGTTGACTTTCGGGATTATAAAATTTCGAGATTCAAAACTTTCGGGGTTATAAAATTTCGAGATTTTAAACTTTCGGTATTATAAAATTCGAGATTTTGAACTTTCGATCTTTTCAAAATAGGTCTTTTGAGCATCGGTATATCGAATATCGGCTTTTCGTACTTTCGGTATTTTGATTTTCGGTATTTTGACCATCGGTATTTCAACTGTAGGTATTATGAACTTTCGGGATTGTACGTAATACGTACCCCTTCCTGGTTAATTTTTCAATATTTCACTTCATTGTAAACGTTTGGTTTACATTCAATAAAAATCCCACCTCCATCTGTTTAATTTATACAAGAAAAAAATATAGAAGTACTACACTTTATATTTTTGGCGCTGAATATTATTTAATATTTTACAGTATTATAACGATAAAAGCTATCATAAAATAATATCCAAAGTAAACTCCAAAGAAACAAAGCTAATAATTTCCTTTAGCTTCTCCACTATAATCCTTGGCCATGTTCAAGTAAGATCCCGCCACCATAAATCCGCCCTCATATTAAATCGCCGACATGGGTGGATAAAATGAAACACTCATAAAAATGTATGAGCAACAGAATGGGCAGCTAACAAGAGGGCAGTCTAGTTATTCCGCCTCGGCGGTAATTGTGACAAATGAACGCGCTGTTATAGTTACAAATGGACGGTTTCAGTTTGAGTGGACTCGCTGTTCGCAGAACAACGGATAATGGGAGTGAAAAAATTACAAACAAAGTTCATAGTTACTGTCGTTTACAGTATTAAAAAAACTAAAACACAATTCGGAATTCCTTCAATATTGTCTGAGAGCTGGTCACTTTTTCCACTGAAAGCTGAATATCTTGGAAACGAGAATTCCGATTTTCATCAAACAAAGCTAAGAAACATCTCGACAAACCAGGCTTTCGATTAAAAAAACGTACTCAAATCGGTCCACCCTTATGGGCGCTACGATTCCACAGACAGTCACACAAACGCACAAACACCCTCTTTTTCGTCGGGCGTTAATATTAATTGTTATTATTCTAATTATATTGTATTGAACTCAAAATAACCTTCTTTTGAAGGAGGTCTATCTATGCACTATTACAGATCACTTACATAAATGAATTTATAATGAAACGACGGTTTTGCAGTTAACAAAGAACTAACTTTTTATTTTATAAAATTGCACAGATTATACATGAGTGTAGTTGTACAAAGATTGTATCTTGGAGGAGATTATTTGCATATAATTCAACGGAACTCAAAAACAAATAGACTGCAACCATGATGGTGTAAAAGTGCGTAAGTTTTAAAATTAATACTTCATATTACCTATTCCTTAGACTAGAGATTCAGGCTACTGCCCAATTGGCCGCCAAAGTATCTCGTCCGCAATTGCCCAAGTAGCAGAAAGGGTGCATTAAGCCCGTATACAGCCCTTACCACAAAACAGATAGGTACACACATCAATCTACATACAAGCGCGCTCGAGCAAACGCACACATAGACTTTGCTCACGGACACGATATCTCGGACCAGTTCAGACCAGTGCGACACGAGTGCCATCCGCTTGACGTGTCCGTGAGCAATGTCTATGTGTGCGTTTGCTCGAGCGCGCTTGTATGTAGATTGCATTCTGTACCTATCTTTTTTGCGCCCTTACACAGCTGTATAAGCTCTTATGCAGCCTGTATACGTGGGTGGTGCCTTCACATGGTTACACACCTAAAATTAAATTGATTTGTTTCTTTCCTGGACTCGCAAAAGGAAATTATCCACAGCTTTCATAAATATGGAGAATTCCACTCTCAGCGGCTTGATGAGGTCCTCGGCGGCCATGTTGGCCCGCGGCAGCAGCTTGTACTGGCGCAGCAGGTTGGCCAGACCCGTCTTCATGGACATCATGGCGTAAGGATATCCTGAACAAAAACGAGGGTAAACATTGATTGTGTTAGGGCCGGTACAGGTGGACAGCATTTGAACTGCAACCTAGCTGCAAAATTACAGTACGAGTGCAGTTTTCCTGCAGTTGGTGTAACTGCATCAAAACTGCACTTGTGCAGAACGCTTACAGTTGCCGTGCAGTCCTATCAAGCGCACACTAACTGCAGCTAGCTGCACGGTCGTAATGCAGTCGTATTACAATACCACATCCACTTGAGTTCGTTAGTCCATAAAAGAAAAAATAAAGTTGGATAAAATCATTTGGTGTCGAGACCCGTGGCCCGTGGGCTCTAAGAAGCGCTAGAGTTATTTTTAAATAGCTTCCTAAACGGCTCGTCCACACCACTGTTGACCAAAGGGCTGGCAGCTTCCACGATCAGCGTCTTAGTATAGCGATACACGAGGTAATGCCAGCGTCTTTGGTACAACGCCACGGGGCCCATTTTCAGACATCGTTTAGTTTAGATTTAGTTTAATAATTGATACCTATATATATATATATATATATATAGGTATATTTAGATAGACTTATTTTAAAGAGTAATTATTGTGTTAATAAATAAACTTATTGAAATCAAGAGATTGGTTGATGTAGATTTACGCTTGCTAAAGCCATGCTGTTGAGGTGTAATATTATTTTTGATAAGTAGACAGACTGACGTCGAAAAGAACACGCTCAGTTGGTCCGAGAGTACTGCTAAATTGATGAAACTCAGAAAGATGCTAGATCACCAAGTGCGAAAAAAAATATGTTTATTGAGGTAAATAAGGGCATGATCCTATTAGAGAATATGATAGAACGTTATTGCGGCATTAAAGGGAACTTTAAAGATTACCTGCTCTCTATTTTGTGCGGCAGCAGACCCTCTACTCCAACTTGACTTACCTTACTCGTTTTTGAAAAATACAGAGCTTTGTCAAGAGAACACTAACCAATACAGTTTCTGACGGAGTAGCTGAAAGGGATGAACTGTGCCGGGTGCCGCAGCGGGCCCTCCAGGAAGCGCTCCGGGCGGAACAGCTCCGCGTCTGCGCCCCAGTACGCGGGGTTGCGGTGTGTGCCCCAGATGTTGAGCAGAACTGAGGCACCATCCACTAAAGTCTTTCCCGATGCTGCAATCATAATCGTAACCACAAAGTATTGATATTTAGAAGAAACAACCGTTATTTAAAGGTGTAATATATTTCTTACAATTTTAGATTGAAATAATAATAATAATTCGTTTATTTCAAGCACCAAAGGCCCATAGATAAATACCTTACAATCTAACATACATATTAAATATTGAAATACTAAACAACTAGGTCACGATGTCTTTCGTAAGTCCGCTTGTGGCTTGAGAGTCACCTGATACCATTAAGAGAACGAGTTCTCACAAATGCCCCAAAGATTTATAATTTATGCTACAACGAATATAGTAAGTATATGGGGATCTTACGCAGTTCTACATCTCTGTGAACCTCCCTCACCACCACCGGGAACGGCGGATAAAGACGTAAACTTTCCTTGATGACCGCTTCCAAATACTTGAGCCTGGGTAGATCTTCCGGAGTGACCGGGCGGTCTGAGTTATTGAACACCTCCTTCAGTCTGGAATGGACGCCACATTGTCAGGAAATGTAATGACAAATGCTATTAAAAGCTGTTTGCTTGGCGGTCATTAGCATAAGAATCAGTGGTTAATCATCAAACAAACGGTCTGACCAAGTTAGGGCAACAACTTATTTTGGTAATAAGCGTGACGTTGGACAGAGAACATTGTCTGTCTCTGTCGTCAAAGCTACTTAAAGTTAGCTATAAATATAAAAAATATGAAGAAAATAAGGCCAACGGGGAAGAACGGTGTATGTATACATACATCTTTTTCTCCTAAGTGCTCTACATGGAACCCCATAATTTGGTATATTTATACATACAGCATTTTCAAGTCAGGGCTAGGTTTTTTTGTTAGGCAGAGTCCTTTCCATTTGCTATTTGACTTATAGTAGGGTACGCCACGATGCTAACTCGGGATTCACTCGAGCGTCATAGAGACCTATTGGGTTGCGAAGCTTAGATGATAAAAAGAAAAAAATGTCATATAAGATATACCTTTTCATCGGTGGGGGGAGCGGCTACAGATTTTCAAAAATGTAAAAAAAAACTGTTGCATGGACATACTCGAGCGCGTCAGATATTGATAGCATCCATGTCCTACACATTTTTAAAGATGTACGCATGTTAAACTGATTGTTTCCATGATGGGGGTGGTCGTACTTGAGGGTTGAAAATGAAAAAAAAAATTTTTTCATCGGTCGCGTCAGATTTTCTAAGGGGATGTTAAGTGAACCTAAGAAAAAGCTCTTATATAATAATCTGACGATTTGGATGTGACGCAAACTCGCAGTTATTATTAGAATGTGCAAAAAAAATTCGCCATTTTGAAATACTCAAGCGCGTCAGATTAAGATATATATGGTTCATCTTTATGCCCTAGACGTGCTGTCTCATAATCTGACGATTATCTGGCGGGATTCGCCTAATCTGACAATTAAAAAAAATAACAGGAACTTGTGACTCAGCGCACTCTCCTGAAACAGGAAAATGTGACTCGGAGCACTCCCCAGAAGCAGGGGCATGTGATTCGGAGCTATTCCCAGAAACTTCCGATGCACTGTCATATTCCATTATACGTTGCCGCTGTTGTAAATACTGAAAGACTCGCGGTATTTTTATTGCTATAAATAATTTATAGCACTGTGCGTGATTTACTTCATTTAATGAAGATTCTCTCGAAAGTTCAGGATTATCGTATGTTGTTCGGGATTTTCGGAGAACCGGTTTGCTCCGACTATATTCTAAAATATTTACACATTTTTGTTATGTTTCTAATGTAAATTTACTTAATTGTTTTTTGTAAAGTAGTTTTACCACAAAATACACACTTTATGTTAATATCACTCATAGTACAGCTGCCGGCAAACTTTTAGAGCATAATCTTGACTGCGCAGTAGCCGATTTACGTACAAATGTAGGTACATGCGCAAATCTGCCATTTTTGTTCTAAAAGTTGCCGGCAACTATAAATATTTAATAGTGCTAGTACTTTAGTGTTGTAAACAACATGATCAACTGTCATGGCGTCATTGGCAACAGAAACCAGAGTGGAATACAGGCATCACGTAACTGCACGCATTATACTTTATCGATGAATTTTTGTTACTTCGGCTAGTGGAAATCGTCAGATTATATATTTTCCGTTATCATTGATTCATTCCCTTTTAAATAAAAAAAAACTAGCCACGCTCGAGAATGTCGAGATGAAGTTTTTTTTTTACAACTTTGTAGCCCTCCGCCTTCTTTACGTCACCTTTAAATTGTCAGATTAGAGGAATATACACGTTTTAGCATGTAACTAACTCACCCTACCTTAATCTGACGCGCTCGAGAATTTCAGATGAACAATTTTTTTTTACTAATCTGATCTTTTATCCTTGACGGGCGGCCATATATATGAGGCTCATATTTGGTGGAAGTACTTAACTGGGTATAAGGTATCCCCCTATATATTAATCTGCCGCGCTTTAGGTACTCCCGAAATCCCCTCTTCGGCTCTCCTACTATTACCTCGTTACCTTAATTCTTCATACATGTTCATTGCATGGTTAAGTGTATCCTTGCCCTCAAAAAGAGAAAAAGTCGTACATATTTTTCAATCAATAACAAAGGGAAGATTAAAGGCTCTCTTAGCGTGTGAAAAGAAGCATAGGACTTACTCTTCAAAGACTTTGTCCTGCACACCTGGGTGTCGGGATAGTAAGACAGTGGTGAAGGACAGGCTCACAGTAGAAGTATCGTTCCCGAAGATGCAGGCAAGCACTTCTTCGCGAATTGCCAAGTCTGTCTCGTTGTTCCGTAGTTTAGAATTTTGTTTCACCGTGTGAAGAAAACTGGGTCGAGCATTGTCGTCGATATCTTGAAAAAAAAATGGTTTATTTTAATAGCAGACGTGGTCGATGGTCAAAGCACACATAGTCAAAGAAAAGTATTGATGAATAATATTAATTTGACAAAAAAAAAAACTTTTTATATTCAGATTTCGTGTACGTGTATGTATCTTACCAATACTTACTTTTTTCTTTTGAATAAATTTCCTCAGATCCGTTTTCTTTCTTCCGTACTACCTGTAATTGAGATGAAACGTTTCATAAGAACAACACGTGAACACTTAAGTGATAGTCTCCGGAAAACAACTTTAGCTACCTCTTCAGCGAAACTATACAGTCGTTTCGTATTGTACAGAAACTGCTTGTAAATGGGCAGCTTCTTATAAACAATGTCCGGGTGCATCCACAGCCGCACCATACGATTCGACACCATATTCAACGACTCGTTCAGAGCGCGGAGAACGAAGTGGTTCGGATCGTGTTGGGAATCGATTTTAAAATCGACCATTGTCTCTGAAAAGTGAAAATCATCATCATCAGCCCGGTTCAGTCCACTGCTGGACTTAAGCCTCTCCCATTCCCATGGCACACCACAGAGCTCGATTTTGAGCTCTCCTCCTACAGTTACCACCCGCTGTCCTACGAATGTTGTTGCTCCACCTTGTTGCAGTCTGATCAAAAAGAGTAGACATTAAAAATTGATTAGAAAGGGACGACACAGTATTGCCACTTTTTAATTTCTACTCTTTTTGGTCAAACTGTAGAAGTGAAAAGGTAAATAGGTATTTCTGGCATCGATGCCACGGACAGTTTTTTTTTAGTTTGTTTGTTGAGGTGTTTTAATACGCCTTTATTAGCTTCACTTCTCACAAAGTCTTTTGTTTAATTGTTTGTAACTAACAATGTAGTCAAATCTTAGAAGTAAATTTTAACCTACTTCTAATTTTCGGATCGAAATAAAACTTTGCATGTGTATATGAAGTCCACGTGAGACGTGACATTACAATTATTTGGTGGAGCTAATGTGATGATTGAGACGGAAGATGACCATCGGAAAGCCCACATTGTACACAAAAAAATTACATGGATGGAATAAAACAAATCTTACCACAAATGTTATCAAAATTAAAGGTAGTCAAATAGTTCCAGATAGAGAAGTCTTCGCCGCCCAGCTCAGACCGCATCAGATCACCCATGGTGGAACTGTTACTCTGACTTATCGCCAACAGTTTGTTGACGTTCTTCACGCTGAAGAAAGGCGCCATCATTTTGCGACGCGCATGCCAAATGTTAACTGCAATGAGATTTTTTTTAAGCCGACTCCGCGAAGGGAGGATCAATAAGAATAAGTTGGGAGCATGAATAAGAATAAGCAATTTGCCACGTAAGCCTTGTGAGCTATTGTGTGCGTATCTCGGAATGTATTATGTGTCAGTTATTACTTTTTTGTTGTCAAGCGCCAATCTGAACAGTTGTTTTGACTTACTCCCTGTCCACTCTCTGATGTTCTGGAACCAAGACATCTTGCGTCTAGCAGACGTCATATGGGAATGGAGTTTAAAAGTAACTAACTAATTATGTATATTAACTTCCCTAACAAGAGCACGCCACTTGTCCTGCTCCTTCGCAGTTTTTGGCTTGAAGCTTACCCATATCGAGTTCCCAAGGGAACCGGGGTCCCAAGTTCGATCAAAATTCCAATGCGATAACTGGGGCGACCAAGTGGCTGACCGGCCTATTAGCCCCAAGCTCTTTTTGTGCGAGACCCTGCTCCATTCTTTAATAGGTGACCGAACCAGCGAAGTCTATGGGATTTTGTCACTCCGATAACGTATGGCTCGGCCTCAAACTCCTCAATCTCGGCATTACTTCATATCCTTCAAGTGCCATCATCGCTCTTGGCAGGTTCCAGGATTTTTCGAACCACTTTATAGGTAACATTAGATTTAAGTCATTGACAGAAGATCAAAACTAACGGAGCAAGGAGACTTTTTGAATGTTGTGCCATGTGTATTGCATTATTATCTTTGCATTGTTTTTTTGAAAAAGCTTTTTAACCTTAGCGATCTCTCTTTTTCTGCTTTGATATTTCAGTGCCTCCAGAAAAACGGCACTTCTCAGGAGAGAAAAAAAAACGATTTTTCAATAGAAGGTATTTAGAATTTTACCTACCTTTACCTCTTAAGCATTTTTAGGGTTCCGTAGTCAACTAGGAACCCTTATAGTTTTGCCATGTCCGTCTGTCCATCTGTCTGTCTGTCCGTCCGCGGCTTAGCTCCGTGATCATTAGTACTAGAAAGCTGAAATTTGGTATGAGTATGTGTATGTATCTCGCCGATAAAACAGTAAAATAAAAATCAAAAAAAAATTATTTTTTCGGGGACCTCCCGTACACTTAAGTTGGGGGTGGTTTTTTTTTCTCGTTCCAACACTAGTGTGTGGGGTGTCGTTGAATAGGTATTTTAAAAATAATAGGGGTCTCCTAACATTATTTTTTGATAAAGTGAGCAGTTTTGTAAATATTCGCTACGAAAATAAAAAAATAGCGTCCGCCCCCTCTAACTTTTCAACCACGGGTAAAAAAATTATGGAAAATTCATGAAAATTAGGCCTTATAAGTACTTTCAATGAAAACTATATTGAATAAAATCGGTCCAGCCGTTTTTGAGTTATCGCAAAAATTGATGACGTAAGTGCCGCCCAGTGTCCTTATACTTTGAACGTTACACATATTAGGTAGTTAAGTGCCATACTGTATTAAAACATTTCGTTCAATCTGGCGCGTATAATCGATAACTTCCAGAAGGTAATAAGTAATTTCTGTTACTTTGGCGTTTACGACAATTTTATAGAGCTTGAAATCTTTCTCGTAATTTTCGTCTATTGTGAAGGATGGGCAACTACGGAACCCTACACTGAGCGTGGCCCGACATGCTCTTGGCTGGTTTTTATACAAGCTATGGTGTTAGGCATTCGTTTTATAAATAAAGAACTAATACTTTGACCCTGTAAATATGTTTTTTTCAGATTTTTTTGTAGTTATACCTTTTGTTCACGAATAAATAAAAAGCAAATAGACCAATAGGAAGACGGTATGGTCGCGAAACTGTCCTTTGGCACTAAACGAGTTATTCCCCAACTAGCAAAATCAGTACTTATTGTATTCTTCAAGACTACTTTATAAGACACTTGTAGTTTGCTACAAGCCTGGGATTTGGGCGCAGTTATAGGAGCATTATTGGCAAACTTATAATAACCTCAGCTTAATGTATTATAAAATCGTATACTCTTATAAAATACTACTGTAGGATCAAATAATATTCAAGACAATTTAATCTCTGTGCATACAATTATAGGATACTTATACTTATAAGTGTCATTCAAGATAATCTTGTAGCCTACTAGAAGACTGTGCAATAGGAACGAATGATCTTGAGAGTATTTACGCTTGCGAAATGTTACTATTAGTATAAGTATCCTATTACCGTCCTGGGTGCTTGTCTTAAAGCACACTATAAGACCGAAATATAAAAATGAATGCTCTTGAGCACACAAGCTTGACAGCTTGTTAAATGCTATTATAAGTAGAAGACTCTACAACAATGCCTTTATAAGAACTTTAATAGTAGATATTTACTTATAATATTTATTTATAGGGATTACTTTGCTTTGCTAGTTGGGTCCTTTATGCTCATGTTAGAATAATGTCATAGATATGTTTATGTCAAAATTCAAAATATAACGGTAAATATTTCGGGTTCGTGCGTAATTTTGACTCGAGATCATTTATTCCGCTGTAAACGTCTGCAATGCAAAATAAGAGTAACTTATACCTATATGAACCTCAACTTATACCCTTTGGGTCATCGAAAAAACTAGATGAGGAGACAGCTAGAGATACGTCCTTTTGATATGTTATGTAGTTTGACGAGCTGATTCCATTGGTGCAAAGGGAATAACTCGTGTTAGTCCGTTCTTCACTGGAGGCACTGATTTGTATCAATGGTTCAATATAAAATTGCGGTGTTTAAACATCAAAATAATGAAAAACTTACATGTTTCACAAATTACCATTTAGATTCGTTCAACCATTATTTGTATTTAACTGAGCAGAATAGCAATTACCTGGAGCAAACGCCATACTATTTCCAAAAAGCGTTCGCATATACTTCATTGTTAATTCATCTTTGGCGAGGCAGGCTCTCGATACCACGTCGATGGTCTCAGGGTCTGTGGTACCTGATTGTCAACAAATCTCGTGTAAAAAGTACCATTAAATTCAGACATAATATACCGGGTGATTAATCCAAATGGGTCAGTAGGGAGAAATCAGAAACTATTATATAAGAGCTAAGGAAATTTGTTCTTAGAAACCATGGCATTGATTATAGATTTAATGAAAATTCAATTTTTTTTTTTATAAATCTCATACATGATTTCATACATAACCCGGTCAAAACCGCTGTAAAGAATGTTACATACGACATGCGATTACTTACATAATTTTAACCAGGTTCAATTCCCGGTAATTAGTGAAGAGATTTAAAAAATAATAATAATGGAGTTTTCATTAAATCCAAAATCACCTCATGGTTCCTAGGAACAGATTTCCCCATCTCTTATAGTTTTCGTTTTCCCCCTACTGACCCATTTGGATTGATCACCCTGTATATAGATGATTGATAATTAGGGTGAAGCCAGACGCGCGTAATTTGAATCGCGTAATTTCGGTCGCGCCATACTTAGTGTGATGTGATCACGTGACATGATGTATGGCACGACCGAAATAAACTTAGTATACTAAAAGGTGGCTATATAACTATTATAAAGTATTATAAAAACATGGCCCTTTTGGCAGCGTGCCCATCACACAGGCAGCATTCCCGCGTTGTATTGCGATGGCAATTCTTTGCGCGAGAAAGCTGCCTGATGCGCGAGGGTCACCCGTTGTCTCCCTTAGACGTTTTCCCTTGGTGGTAATAGTAAATGAATTATACTTACAAATGAACAGTCTATAACTGAACCAAATGCTTATATTACTGCCACGCTGATTTGCTCTATGGCCGATTTCTTGAATAGACTTCATTTTATCTGTTAAATGTAAAAAAGTAAATTAATACACCCTTCACATATAATACTACAATTTATCAACTACATATGTTTACAAACTTGTACAAAGTACAAGTAATTTTGTATGTATTTTGGAAATAAATGACAAAGTAGTTCGTTCATATTCTTAAACTGCAAACTTTTGTAAGTACCTATTTGTAATGCAAAAGAAGTGACAGTGATTTATGTCAAGGCTTTTTCTTCTTCGATAAATAATCGATAGGATGTTCGGTTGTGATGTGATGGTTTAGACCACACCATATATCCCGCTACAACCTAGACAAGTCTAGACCGCAGAGGGTTTCCTAGCTAGCTTGCAGGGTGGGACTTTCAAACAGAGGGCTTTAGTTAGAGGTGAGTAAGTAATACAAACGGAGTACCTTAATAAATACTATTTATTTACAATTAAAAACCTAAACCTAATGATCACTCGCGGCTGGCTATAGGCTCGCGGGCCTTTTAAATATACTAACGGCGGTTCCCGTAGGATTTCGGATTCGCGGTAACGGTAGCGGATGAGCTTTAGTAACTGGCGCGATACGGAGTCGTACCGCTTCCGAGACACTAGAGCCCTGGATTCAAGTCAGTGCGATGCTGAACGCACCGCGCCTAGACTTGCCCTAAGGTGCCCGTCCGGTGCTGTTATGATACAGGCTCGTACCGCACTCAGACGTGGCCCGGAGTCCTGAGGAGTGCAAGATGCTGAGACAGCGCACCGCTCCTACCTCAGGGACATTCAGAGATCAGAGTCTTGCTATTCGGAAACCCCTTAGAGCTCCGTACGGCACCGACGCTAACCTCCGAATACTGGCCCGTTTTTTTTTTTTTTGTATCCATGTAAGCTTGCGGGTCCGAAGGACCCTTTGCACTGCTGGTGCCAGACGTGCTACTCCGCTTGGAGAAGCACCGGAATTTTAACTAACCTAACTAAGACTAAACTAATCTACTAGATCTCTGGAGAGATCTCTGGCTAATAAGTGGTTAATACTAATGAGAAGAAACCATGGATACTTAACAATTAACTAGAAACTTTGTTTAATTGTATGTAGTTCTAGTTTGCTCCCAATGGGGGCGCCTACTGAAATATACTGCCCTGGTTGCTAATACCGAGGGGTGCTTATTTTTACTGACAACAGGGTTGATGCTACGTTCTACATTGCTCCGCCATCTACTATGCTTAGGATGGCGCTTGGAGCTAGAGGAGACGGCGACTTCAGGAGAATTCCCTACAGTTGCCCTATCTGAAATAACTACATCGTCAGAGGTGACGTCATCAATTAATGTATTGGCTGTGCTTGCCTTGATGTTCTTAAGGAACTCATGGAAGTGGTGATGGGGGCTGACCCTCCCGTCAGGGTCGGCTGGGTCGATGTCACTGTCATCGTCTTCTGTCCAGTACTTGGTCTTTGTCCATTTCCTAGGGGGGTAATCTATGAGCGCTTGCGAGAGCTTATTGGGTTCATCAATTAGTACATTTTTGGGGCGCCTACGACCCGAGGAGGCCTTGGGATTTGGGATATAACTGCAAGCCTGCTTGATGAGCGGGTTGGGGCTATCAGTTGATCTGTCGAAAAAGCGCTCAGAGCACTTTTTGAACCATTGTTGTACGGATTCCATATGGAGATCCCTATGAATGTTTGCGTTCCTGAGATACCCAGGAGCTCCTGTAGCTCTTCTCAGGAACTTACTCTGGAGTGGCTGAAGTGAGTTCAGTGAGGTATGGGGGGCGTGTGCGAAAGCAACGCTGGCATAAGAGAAGACAGGTCTAATGCATGTCTTATATATGGTCAGCTTGTTTCTCGTCAAGAGTTTACTGGATTGGTTTAACATAAAGTGGAGTCTACCTAGGTAGAAGGCCGAGCGGGCCCGGACCTTCTTTATGTGTGATCTAAAGTCGAGGCGCCTATCTAGAGTGACACCTAGGTATTTTACTTCTTTAGCCCATGGGATTGGTTTGTTATACAATAGACTCGGCTGCTTAAATGAGCGTGTGTAATCGTCGTAGTTTCCCCGTCTAGAGAATAAGATGGCAGAGCTCTTTTCGGGGTTGACTTCGACTCTCCACTTACGGCACCAGTCACCTAGGTGATTGAGTGCTGTTTGGAGGAGGTTGGTGAGTAGGATCTTTCTACGGTGCGAGACATAGAGGGCAGTGTCGTCGGCGAAGAGTGCATAGTTGACACTCGGGACTTTGGGTATATCATTGATATATAATAGAAAGAGAGTCGGAGCTAATACCGATCCCTGGGGGACCCCGGCTCGAACGGGGTGGCGGGAGGAGAGAGTGCCTTCCACTTTGTATCTAAAGCTTGGATTTGTTAAGTAGTCTCTGATTAAGGTGATGAGACGGTCTGGCATTTTGTAGGAGTAGAGCTTGTATAACAAGCCATCATGCCAGACCTTATCGAAGGCCTTAGCCACATCGAGGAAGACAGCGCCTGTGGGTTTTGGACGAAGACTACCTATCAGTCCCTCAAGGACGTGTTCAGTAATTCGATGTACTTGGTGAGTGCTCGAGTGTCCGGATCTAAAGCCGAACTGCTCGTTTACTAGTAGGCCTTCGGAGGAGATAAACTCCTTGAGGCGGGCTTGGATGACGCGTTCAAATAGTTTCCCCATCGTCTTTAAGAGACTGATGGGGCGATAGCTAGTGGGATCGGGGCGGGGTTTGCCTGGTTTGTGGATGCCGATGACAATAGCCTCCTTCCATGCGGAGGGAAATTGGCTGTTGGCAAGAGCTGAATTTAAAATGTCCATGAGGAGGGCAAGAATGTGAGAGGGCAGAAGCCGCAGCATTCTGTTCGGGATACAGTCCTCTCCCGGGGCTTTCCTAATTGAGAGGTGCCTGACTAATGTTTGGATTTCCTCTACCGTTGTAGGGCGTATGGGGGGGCTTGAGAGGGGGACAGCTGAATGTCTGGCTAAGGCGTCTTGGATGAGATCAAGATGGGTCTGATCTACTGGCTGAGTACTAGGCGAGCATTGAAGCTCGAGTGTGTTAGCCAGGCATTCAGCTTTCTCTTCATCAGTGAAGGCGGGTTTGTCGGAATCAGCGACGGCAAGTGGGGGCATAGCCACGACGGAGTCGTTTTTAAAGTGTCTCACCAATTTATAAAAGGCTTGGTGGTGTGGAGTGATCTCACTCATCTTGTCCTCCCACTTGCAGTCCCTGAAGTCCTTCATTTCCCGTTTGAGTTTTGTACGTAGTCCGTTTAGTATGGTCTTGTTGGATGGGGATGGGTCCCTGTCATAAACGTGTGTGGCGTGATTTTTGGCCTTAACGAGCTCCTTAAGGCTGCGTGGGAGGTTCCAGCGTTGGTTATCCTCGGCTGGCCCCTCGCACGAGCAGTTGGACAAAATATCTTGCATAGCTTTCGTTAAGTCCCCTACTGCTTGTTCGGTGTTAGCGTGATTTTTATATCCAGGCGTGATTGCCTTGGTGATGCTATTTTCAGGTTTGTTTAGTTCCTGACCTACTTTAGCCCAGTCTATCCTACGTACTGTCTGGGGGGGGAGATTGCTGGGTGGTCCTAACTTGTAGAGGACTGGCCTATGATCGGAGGTAAGGGCGTGGATTACTCGTATTGCGCAAACTCGAAGGGAAATACGTTTAAGTATGACCATATCGAGTATGTCAGCTTTGTGTTTAACGCAAGCCGGGAAGTGAGTGGGCTCGGTGGGAGGAATCAAATCAACCTGCAATGACTCAAGTATTTTTATAAGGCGACGGCCATTGTTGGTAGTGGTGTTACAGTTCCAAGA
Organism: Apotomis capreana; assembly: GCA_947623375.1. Lineage (NCBI taxonomy): Eukaryota > Metazoa > Arthropoda > Insecta > Lepidoptera > Tortricidae > Apotomis > Apotomis capreana. The sequence goes on from OX392508.1 coordinate 25,328,774, forward strand.
TTCGTGCTTACTGTTAAAGTCTCCGGCTATAATAACCGAGTCATCTAACTTCAGCACGAGATCTAGGTCTTTTTAGGGTTCCGTACCCAAAGGGTAAAAACGGGACCCTATTACTGAGACTTCGCTGTCCGTCCGTCCGTCCGTCCGTCCGTCCGTCCGTCCGTCTGTCACCAGGCTGTATCTCAACAACGGTGATAGCTAGACAGTTGAAATTTTCACAGATGATGTATTTCTATTGCCGCTATAACAACAAATACTAAAAATAAAATAAAATAAATATTTAAGGGGGCTCCCATACAACAAACTTGTTATAGATTATATATATGTATAGGTACGGAACCCTTCATGCGCGAGTCGGGCTCGCACTTGCCCAATTTTTTAAGGATATTTTTATCTGGTGGTAGATAAAGGGAGACCAAGGTGATTGGAACATGGCCAGTCATTGCAATTCGACAGGCTGATACCTCTAGGTTGGTGAGGCCGGTTGGTGCCGGCACCGGGGAGCAGTGGAGGGAGCGCTTATAATAGATAAGCGTGCCTCCTCCACGGGAGTGTAACCTATCATCCCTAAAGATTTGATAGTTGGCTAGTCTGGGATCCCTATGGGCTGGTTTGAGAAGGGATTCTTGTATTAGAAGAATATCAACGTGATGTTCTCTAAGGAAAAGGGCGATTTCGTCCTTTTGGTCTTTGAGTCCATTAGCGTTAAAAGTGCATAATGTGAGATTGGAGGGCTTGCATCTATTAGGGGTACTATCCATAATTGGGGCCTATTGATTTTAAGTTTCTCATAAGTGTGGAGTGTTGCTGCATAATTAGCAGCAATTCCAGCTGATTGCCAGGGGCTACTTTTTGCAGTTTGCTAGCAACTAGCTCAACCTCATCCATATCGATGAAATTGGCCATGTCTACTAGGACTTGCAGGCTAGTGGTGTTAGGGTCAGTAAGTCCGCTAAGGGGAGATCTGACGGGCGGGGAGGGGCGTGGCAGTTGAGGTGCTACGTTGTGGGACTGTGCCGCTGCGAGCCGATCGCTAGCATTTGGTGGTTGATAAGAGGTGTGGGCGGGAAGGTTTGAAACTATCTTGCCCGAGTGTAGCAGGGGGTTAACGGCGGGGGCGGGAGCCCTCGGGGCGTTAATTAGAGGGGCGATGCTGCCTAGAGTGGCGGGCCTAGCGTCTTTGTCGGTCTGGTTGGTATGGCTCCTCCTGGGAGGTGCTGAGGGGACAGTTTGGGGCATGGAGTGCCTTGCCTGGACCGGGTTTGAGGCCGCTTCAACATAAGAATATTGTGACGGCGGGGGGGATTGGCTTACGCGTTGGACGCGGCTAGCAGAGTTATAGGCTGCGTCTGTCTGTTGTGTCTCGGGCGGTTGGGAGGAACCGTTAGCTCCAACCAAGGTGTTGGGGAACTCCATGTTAGAGTTCGGGTTGGGAGCTGACTGCTCGTCCTGTCGCCTCCTATTGTAACGACGGGACTTGTTGGATCGAGTGGAAGGAATTGATAGGCAATCAAAGTAGTTAGAGCGGTGGGGACCACCGCAGTTGATGCACTTTATAGGGTACTCGTTGAGATTTTCTACGGTTTGGGGGCAGGCGCGAGTATCATGCATGGCGGCACAATTCCTACAACGGGGGGTCATTTTACAGTATTTCTGGGTGTGACCCCATCTTTGGCAATTGTGGCATTGCGGGGGCTTATCAGACGAATGATAAGTGACCACACGCAGTCCACTTAATAAGCATAGCTTCTCTAAGTTGTAGATAGTCCTACCTAGCGGGGAACGGTCGACGGCTACTCGTACCGCGTTATATTCGGTCCTATTAGGGCCCCGTCGCATACGTTGGACCGAATGGACGGGGAAACCCTGCCTAATGAGATCGTCGAGGACGTCGTCGCATGTGATGCACATGGGGACGCCTCGGATGAGTACGCGTAAAATGCGCTCATCGTCTGTGGGGTGTGTGAAGAACCCGCCACCTAAAAAGTCCTGCCATTGCCGGAACTGCTCTATGGTTTGAACTTGCACCTCAATGCCGTCCTTGCCGGGCCTGGCTTGGGTGAAGTTGAGATTTTTATTATAAGATAGCCTCCTTAGAGAGCTTCGTCCACTGTCTGTCGTCACCTATTATGATCGGGGGAGGGCGCGACTTGCGGGAATTTTTGGGTCTGTTATCGGCGTTAGGCGCCGAGCCCGTGGGTTTTACCGCGGGGGTGCTACCTGAGGTAGGTGCGCCCGACGGGGGATCTGAGAAACGTCCATAGGGGACGCTTGCTGTGCCTGAGGGGACAGCGTGGTGTTTTTGCGGCCAGCGCGTGTTTTATTAATTTTTGTATTTTTAACAGCACTGGTCGGGGACTGGCCCGTCCGGTGAGTCGCGGCTTTTATTCCGTCGGTGCGCGGGCGGTGATGACGCGCTCCGGCGGCTGGCTGCACCCCGCGCGCGCGGCGCCCGTTGACGCCCCGCGGTGCGAGTTGCCGGTCAGGTCGTTGCGCGCCTCTACGGGCGTCGCACGGTTCGTGTCTCAAGATGGCCGCATGCGTTTAAGTTTCGTTGTTCATTATTTATTCATTTTTGTTGTTCAATGTGTAGTATTGATAGCGTATTGTGCAGCAAATAAATAATTTAATTTTATATTTAGGGGTTAAAAAAAATAGTTTTAGGGGGTTTCAACTTAAGTTCTAGGGGTAAAAAATATGGAGTTGGCAACACTGCTGCACAGGCATACAAATTTGGTCATGAAAAAAAAAGGCATACAAATGTATCAAGTATTCAAATAAATTATACCTTCATCGCTACCGAGGAACAAATAGGCATGTCCCACTATCGGATACTCCTTCAGTCCGGAAGGTATCTCCCTGGCGAGTCGGTACAGCCGCCGCCGCGACCACCTGTAGTACGCCGCGCCGAGCGCCGCCGCCGCCACCACCAGCTGCCACAACATACTCGCTGTTCGCCAGTACTCGTATTTTATCTATGGATTCACAACCAAATAAATAAGCTCTGATATTTGTGTTTTACTTAATTGACAACATTTCATATTTTTAAGACTACAATTTTATTACTTTTCTGATTTCTGCTTAGACAGATGAAAGTAATCACCGTTTTTTATATTTTTTCTGAGATAACTATTTATTTTATTATTAATTTATAAAAACTTACTCGTTTTAAAATGTGGCAACACCAAAACTACCAACTCAATTTACCGGCTACTTTAGCCAGATTTCTTATAAAAAAAACGGAATTGAGGTTCACATGGAATTGTCAAAATTCAAAATTATCGGTTTGGTTTGATTCATACTGGACTTCCAGTTCGTGTCCCAAGATGGCCGCATGCGTTTAAGTTTAGTTGTTCATTATTTATTCATTTTAGTTGTTCAATGTGTAGTATTGATAGCGTATTGTGCAGTGATCCAACGTATGAGTGAATAGCTAATGAAGAATTCAACTTGAAGCGTTCATAGCCCTTCCTGGGTCAAGGCCCGATAGTCCGCGTGGTTTTTTGTAAATCGCTATCACTTTACAAAAAGCACGATTTCTTCAACTCACCGTACAACGTGGTATCAATCCTCTATCTAGTCGCCTAGTGCGATTGGCAACGAGACATTGGCAGTAATGGTCGCTTAACTGTGACCGGTTGCCATTTTTAAAAAAATAGAATAGAATTGATTCATACTCAGACCAAGAAAAAAGAATCTTTTTTTCTTGGTCTGTGGATTCATATTACTGATCTATTACTGATTCTGGAAACAGTAACTATTGAGCTTACATCAAGATGGTCTTCGTATATAAATAATGGTCTCCTTAGCACAACCAATTTCCCCACTGCTCGACACCAATCTCCTTTATTCTTATGTGGCACATGAAACCAATGTTTATCGGGTGTTTTCGTCGAATCCTTTTTGCAGTCCGGCACAAAACAATTTAATACACAAACACAAAATAATACAGAGTATATACCCCATGAACGCATACGGGTGCGAGTCTATCCATTTTAGTAAATTAATCTCAGCAAATACGTAAGTCGTTAAGTAACAAGGCTAGTTTTTTGGAATTTGAAATCTCGTTAGTAAAATTCGGTATGCAAATGTCAACGCCAAATCAAAAAAAAAAAAGTTATTTTTTCGCTGTTTGGTCTAAGACGGCAACCGTATTCAGGCCTAATTGTCTTAGATTGCGGTAATTTTATGTATTTTCTTATATGTCTTTAAGTACAGAATAATAAATTCAAGGATTTTTTTGCGCGCACACGACACAAAGCCCTGTCAATCTCCATATTAATTTCCACCTGTTAGAAATATGAAATGTTGTCAATTGAACAATGGTCCATTATGATTATGATAACCAAAAAAAAACAAATTCCTCCGATTCAGTTCCTAAAATTTGCGTAAAGATTACGTTTTGGCCGTTTCGGTTTTAACCGAAACCGACAAAATCGGTTATAATCGGTTATTTCAGTCATGTCAATAACCGATTATTTTTATTTCGTAATCGGTTATAATCGGTTATTTAATATTTGTTTAAATCATTACATTTTCGTAATTTTCGTAGTATACCGCGAAACCAAACATCATTAGGAGGAGTAACTTAGGTATTGTACTTAAAACAAATTTACGACTACCGAAACTGCCGATCCCGGAGCCGAGTTCCAAGGAAACTCTCGGAACGGTCGGAACCTCGGAACATGAAAATAATAATACATAATTGCAAATTATTACTTTTTTTGCGTTTGTGGTATTATAGCTAATATATACCATGGTTCATTTTTCCCTTCTTTGGAGATAAACATCTCCCATCTCTTTCTTTCTAATGCGCAGGTAGAGTAATGGATAAAGGAGGGGTGTCTTTATCCCGAAGTTGATTGAACTTGATTGAAAATATTGAAATTAGAAATGATCGTATTTTTTTGATTAAAGAAATACGTAGATAAGTACCAAACATCGTTTGTGTTTCATTTATAAGTCGTACGCAGCATAGCTTTCCACGTTTAGACCATATTTCTTCAAAGTTTGTGAATATTCGGTTATAACCGATTAATCGGTTATTTTTTGTTATAATAGATACAATAATCGGTTATGAAATTTGGTCGGTTTTTGCATTCCCTAGTTTTGGAGGAGGAAATACATGAGAACAAAACCTCGATTTCTATAACCCGATTACGTTAAGTTTGGACCTCATTTGTATGCGGCACAATAACTGCCATGTGCAAACCCCTAAGTCAATGAAATTATCCTGACTCATTGGAAATCAGAAATCAAAAAACAAAAATTAGAAATAATTTATTTGTGAAACATGTGAAGGTGACATGTTTTTAGGGTTCCGTAGTCAACTAGGAACCCTTATAGTTTCGCCATGTCCGTCTATCTGTCTGTCCGTCCGCGGCTTAGCTCCGTGATCATTAGTAGTAGAAAGCTGAATTTTGGTATGAGTATGTGTATGTATCACGCCGACAAAACGGTAGAATAATAACTAAAAAAAAAATTTTTTTTCGGGTACGCCTGAAGTGGGGATGTTTTTTTTTTTCGTTCCAACACTAGTATGTGGGGTGTCGTTGAATAGGTCTTTTAAAAATAATAGGGGTCTCCGAACATTATTTTTTGATAAAGTCAGCAGTTTTGTAAATATTCGCTTCAAAAATAAAAAAAATAGTGCCCCTCCCCCCCCCTCTCTAACTTTTTAACCACGAGTCAAAAAATTATGCAAAAATTCATGAAGATGAGGCCTTATAAGTACTTTCAATGAAAACTATATTGAATAAAATCTGTCGAGCCGTTTTCGAGTTATCACAAAAAATCATAATTTTCTTTAAAATGACGTAAGTGCCGCGCGATGTCCTTACACTTCGAACGTTATACATATTGGTTAAGTGCCATACTGTATTAAAACATTTCGCTCAATCTGGTGCGTATGATGGATAACTTCCAGAAGGTAATAAGTAGTTACTGTTACTTTGGCGTTTACGACCTTTTTATAGAGCTTGAAATCTTTCTCGTACTTTAAATGTTTCTCGTAATTTTCGTCTATTGTGAATGATGGGCAACTACGGAACCCTACACTGAGCGTGGCCCGACATGCTCTTGGCCGGTTTTTAGTATTTGGATCAACTATGTTTAACCTACAAATGCAAGTGGACACATATTCTCACCTGCAAACTTAACAAACATCAGATGAAATTAAAATTAAATGTCATATGTCAAAGAACTACGAACTGAAATAAAAAAAAAATAAAAAAAATCTAAAATGAAATACAAAAAATAATTATAAAAAAAATTTAAAAATGCTTGTCCAAATTAATAATTGCATAGTAGAATGTCGTAAATTTCAAACTGTGATGTCATTTTCTATGTGTTTATAAGTACCTAATTCCTTATTTTATACAGATATGTTAACATCATTTAGAAAATTACCAACGCTATAAATAAGTACTAAACATTTTTCTAACAGAGACTGATAATAAATTAAACTTGGAATATGATAATGACATGGATTTTTTTCATATATTCCCAATTTCCATATTAAACTTTCCCGCGATTAAAATATCCTAATTCATGTACAAGTACCTACTCACTGCAGTTTTCTGAAAAAATGTCTTGATGAAACTTACCTCAAAAACCTCAGCTAGTGTGAAATTTCGATAAAAAATAATATGACGGCACTGTGCGGAAAAGTCCAACTACTTTATACATAAAAGCCTTAATTTAAACAATCCGGATAGCTCTGCCTTTATAGGAAGACACACAGTAATGGTATGTCAAATTATATTACAACGTTTTTATTCGTTTATGCCTCCTTTTTAGTGTTCCGTATTCCTAACCTCCAAGACACTTTTATTTAATTTTCTCAAACGTGCAATGAAATATCGTCATAACGTGCGTTAAAACAGGCTTCGAAGTGTCACGTTTCGGGCGGAACAATTCGAGAGAACTGTAATAGTACATTACTGCAGAGGCCGCGAAATAGGGGATTGTTGGCCGAGTAGTAGGTAATAGATGGCTGAGAATCCCTATTCGTGCCGAGGCTTGTATAGTGCTTTTCTCAAATAAATCCAAGGAAATAATACAAATGTTCAACTTATATATGCATATAAAAACAATTTTATTCCAAATTTATTAAAAAAAAAATTCAAAATTATTTTTTTAAGCTGTTTGGGTTAATGTATTTGCCACCAAATGTTAAGATGATTCTATTTATTAAAAATGACAGCACCTTATTAATTAGGTATTGTTATTTATTTTTTACAATAAACGTGATTCTTTGTTTATTTTAAAGAATATCCGTTTTAATCTAATTAAATGATCGAGTTAAATATAAGAAATAAAACGCAAATAAACATGCACAAACTACGTTTTATTTTCTTTCCGTTTCTGTTTCCGGCCGGGCGTCCCTACACCAAATCATCATCAACGTTTTATTTTATTTTATTGGCAGTATGCCGTAGATTATCAATAAAAGAAATAAACCCCACTAAAACAAAAGACAATCTCTTTGTTGGCCACGGCCATAATGTTGTATGAAATTCCTTTATTGACCTCTAATTTGAAATTAGAACGAATCTTCAACAAGTGCTATACAAAGACGTATTTCGCGTTCTATTACCACGACCATAAGAACGGCATTTCCTTGAATGTTTGAGAAATAGTACATTACATCAGAGGCCGGGAAAATGAGGATTTCCGGCCAAGTAGGCATATAGCCGGATAGTGATACGAGGCCGGGAATCCGTTTTCACGACGAGGCATGTATAGTGCTTTTCTCAAACATACAATGAAATAAAAAAATATACTTCAAAGAATAACACTTAATATTGTTTGTCCGATATTTTCCGAATTTGACCGAATTTTAAAAATCAGATTTCAGATTCTGACTCAGGAGCTCCAAAAACCCCCGGATACCGAATTTCAGCCTCCTAGGACCAATTTGAAATTTTCTCCATACAAATCGTTTTTTTTCGACATTTTCCGAATTTGACCGAATTTTCGGACAAGATTTCAGATTCATATTTTTGAGCCCGAGAGCCGCTCGATACCGAATTTAAAAAATCCGATTTCAGATTCTGACTCAGGAGCCCCAAAAACCCCCGGATACCGAATTTCAGCCTCCTAGGACCAATTTGAAATTTTCTCCATACAAATCGTTTTTTTTTCGACATTTTCCGAATTTGACCGAATTTTCGGACAAGATTTCAGATTCATATTTTTGAGCCCCGAGAGCCCCCGAATCCGAATTTGACTGAATTTTAAAAATCCGATTTCAGATTCTGACTCAGGAGCCCCAAAAACCCCCGGATACCGAATTTCAGCCTCCTAGGACCAATTTGAAATTTTCTCCATACAAATCGTTTTTTTTTCGACTTTTTCCGAATTTGACCGAATTTTCGGACAAGATTTCAGATTCATATTTTTGAGCCCCGAGAGCCCCCGAATCCGAATTTGACCGAATTTTAAAATCCGATTTCAGATTCTGACTCAGGAGCCCCAAAAACCCCCGGATACCGAATTTCAGCCTCCTAGGACCAATTTGAAATTTTCTCCATACAAATCGTTTTTTTTTTTCGATATTTTCCGAATTTGACCGAATTTTCGGACAAGATTTCAGATTCATATTTTTGAGCCCCGAGAGCCCCCCGATACCGAGTTTTAGCCGCCTAGCTCCAATTTGAAATTTTGAAAAAAAAAAGTTGCCATCTTGATTTTTTTTTTCCACAAGTGTCTAACAACCAACCTTTAAAAACAAAACCAGCCAGTGTGAATGACCTTGTTGTTGAAACAAAAAAAAGTTACTTTGCAGGCCTAGGCCTGAAAAGCAGTATGAAATCCCTTTACAGTCCTCTCGAGTTGTTGCGCCCAAAAACCGATACTTCCGAGCCTATTATAAGGAACGCAAAGACAATATTTCATTGCATGTTTGAGAAAAGGAATTTTATACAAAATTGAAGGCCAAGAAGTATTTTTTTTAAACATTGCGTCTGTGTTCTTGACCGGGCTAAACAGCTGAATTAAATTTTTTTGAGTGGTGTATTTTTTTTATTTCATTGCATATGTTTGAGAAAAGCTCTATACATGCCTTAGCCGTGAAAAGGGCTTGCCGGCTTCGTATCACTATCCGGTCTCCCTGCCGGCCCGGCCGTCTATACCTACTCCGCCGGCAAGCCCTTATTTCCCGGCGTCTGTAGTAATGTATTATTACGTCACCTTACCTTACCTTAATCTCACTTCCCGGTCAAGGCAACACCTGCGATTTGGGACATTCACAAATTTACAAAATGCTCCTGCCTTTTCCGCTGTTGTAAATGATTTTTCTTTTTTTTTTAACAACGAAGCTTTACGGTTTCGCCAAGCTTGTCCATCCGTGGATTCGCTCAGAAACTGTTAATATTAGTACTACCTACCTACAAGAAAAGCGAAATTTTGCTTGAGTGCACATATCTGTTCATTTTTAAAATTGTATTTATTTATTACTTTTGATCTGACCGCCCTTGGAGTACCCGAGTGGCGTGAAGTGGCGCAGAAAAGGGAAGAGTGGCGCTCTCTCGTGTCAGAGGCCAAGATCCTCTTTGGGTCACCGAGCCAGCTTAGTAAGTAAGTATTATTTATTAGGAGACCAACAGCTACAAATAATACAGTATTGAAATTAATTTTCTCTAATCAGCTCAGACCGAAGTGTTTTTTTTTCTCATAATTAAATTAACAACGCGATGCAGCAGTGTGGCCATCTGTCATATTATTATAATATCTTCAATAACAGCTACAGAACCTTATTATAATGAGCATGGGCCGACATAGTTTTGACCGGTTTTTTACTATAGGTACTTAGCACTGGGCGTCTTTAGGTATTAGAGGTCATCTATAGGTACGTAACTTGATATCCAAGGTAACCGACCGGATGGCCTTTATTTATTTCGGGGCGTGTGGTTTATTTTTAGAGATGGGCCAATGGATTTTGTCACCTAGCCGACTAATCGACGACGCGGCTGCCGCAGTTTGTAGTGTACCTGCCTACGGAGCCGGCGGTCCTGGGTTCGAATCCCGGCCGGGGCAAATATTTATTTGTGTGATGAACTCGAATATTTGTTCCTGGGTCATGGATGTTATCTATAGAGGATGATCAATCCAAATCGGTCAGTAGGGAGAAAACGAAAACTATAGGAGATAGGGAAATATGTTCTTAGGAACCATGGCGTTGATTTGTATATGTATTTATATTTATATATTATTATGTATATCGTCGTCTAGTACCCATAGTACAAGCTTTGCTTAGTTTGGGACTAGGTCGATTTTTGTTAGATTGTCCCTTAATAGGCTAAACTTAAGAAGGCTAAACTTGTTCCAGTTTTTAAGAAAGGAGACGCTACATCAACTGATAATTACAGACCAGTATGTGTTCTACCCACTTTCAGTAAAATCTTTGAAAGGATAATGTTTTCTCAGCTGAGTAGTTATTTCGCGCGAAATAATATAATTAGCACGGAGCAGTTTGGTTTTCGTAAGGGACTCTCTACAGAAGATGCCATTGCCGCATTTATTAAACATGTACATAATGGTTTAGAAAATAAGCTGAAGTGTATGGGTATATTTTGTGATCTGTCAAAGGCCTTTGATATGGTGGATCATGGTATCTTATTGGATAAATTGTCTTTTTATGGTGTTGCAGATACTAGTCTTAAAATAATTCGATCATATCTGTCAGACAGAGATCAAACAGTACAAGTAAATCAGGCCAGATCACAATGCCAACTTATATCTAAAGGCGTACCGCAGGGATCTATTTTAGGCCCGTTATTATTTATTGTATACACAAACGATCTTCCACATAGCATCCCCAAGCAATTAAAATGTAACATAATTGAATATGCCGACGATACATCACTTATTACGTCTGATAACACCGTCAGGGATACGGTGTCTAATGTCAAAAGTGCTCTTGACTTAGTGAAGGCTTGGTTCTCAGCGAATAAATTAAAATTAAATGCCAATAAGACGCAAATTATGCAATACAGCCTAAAGCCTACAACAGAAAATGTACATCTAGAATATGAAGGAAACAAATTACCATATAATAAAGAGACAAAATTTCTAGGGATAACTATAGATAGTGCATTAAAATGGGATAGACATATTGATTATCTGTGCAAAAAACTTACGAAAGCGGCCTTTTCAATTAGAAAAATTAAGGAGTTATGTGGCATTCAAGCAAGTAAGACTGTATACTACGCATACTTTCACTCATTAATGTCTTATGGAGTTTTAATTTGGGGACATGCAGCAACATCATCAAGAGTTTTTAGACTGCAAAAAAGAGCTCTTAGAAACATTTTTGGTCTGACTGCTCGAGAGACCTGCAGAGCCATATTCAGAGAGACTGGTATAATGACGTTTTATTCACTATTCGCTTATAGAAACTTACTGTATGCACGGAAAAACATCGGTGGCAGTATAAGGAGAAAGGATATTCATAACTATCCCACACGCAACAGAAATAAGTTGTGCCTACCAAAAATTCGACTGGCTAAGACTAAAAAATGTTTCATCCATCAGAGCCTAAAAATGTACAACCATCTACCCGATTGTGTAACCTCACTCAATGACGCTAAATTTAAATTGTATTTAAAAAGTAAATTAACCGAACACGCACTGTACAACATAAAGGAATATTATGACATTGAATTTAAATTAAATGAAAACTGAATATGGAATGACTCATCTATAAAGTATAATATAACAATATAATTTAATAATTTGTTTCGTGTAATATTAGAATAATCATACAGTTTTAAGACATATTCTAGTGCATAATTTATGTCAATGGAATAAATAATTTTGACTTTGACTTTGACTTTGACTTTAATATTTATTTATAATAATAATACAATATTTCATTTATTTAATATTTAATAATATTCATCGTTTAAAAAATTGCCGATTAGTCGGCTATTATAGACGCCTATACACAAATGACATTAATAAGCATACCTGTGCTAACTCGAGGCACGCTCTAGGGATTTGATATCGTAGGTAAAACCAGAGATTTGACTGTATTCGTAATAAATTATTTCACAATTACCATAAAACCAACAATCAATGGAACTAGCTTCACAAGGTCAATACCAACTAAATCACGCAATTAAACCCGTCCTGGGTTTAATTGCGTACCAACACGGGTAGGAGTCCCGCGACCACGTAATGGTTAATTGCACAAATTCATAAATAGTTGTAAGCTCTCAATTATACCCGTAATTTGTAAAATAAAAGGTCTAAAGAGCGCTTGAGTTGTAAAACACTTAAGCCCTTTTAAAAAATAGACAGAATAAATTAAATTAACTCAAAAGGTTAAACGGGCGTTTGAGTTGTAATACACTTGAGCCCTTTTAAAGCGAAGCGGGTATGTTATTGATGGGTCGGTTAATCCGACAACTGGTAGCAGGTAAGGGAGAGCGCTCATTGATTTATCGCTTAGCGCGGGATAGGGTTGTCACAATTACTTTCACCTGCATTTGTATTATTTTAACCTATCATCTTTAAAGTAATAGAATAAGCTCATGTTTTAATTGCTCTTTGATGTAAGTACTTAAGAACTTTTTCACGACGAAAAATAATGTGGCCATAGATAGTCTAAGCCCAATACAAAAAACTGCGTTGTACATTTCAAAACTGTCCATCTATGAGTGTAGCTATAAAACAATACTGCCGGTAATTGAAAAATGCCATATCTCGTATCTCGCACTTACTCTTCCATCTAATTGCTTACTTTTCAGCCTCTACAACAATTTAGTAGTAATTTTTACGTGTTAGATGTAGATGATGTCGTCCTGACCGATTTCGGTCACAGCGAATGTGTAAATCTGGAGTAAGTCATGGGCATCGTTGTTATATGATGCGCTCTAATGGCATGCATACCCGATGGCAGTGAAGGTACGAATTCGCTGCGGGCACATCAGCACCCCACCAACGAAGTTATAAAAAGCTTACTGACGGGCCCTAATTTCGCCGTGTCTCCTATCAAACTCAATCCGACGCTCAGCCAAAGTAATAAACATGTTGGTTCGTGAAACATTTACACTTGGAACGTTGTGCCACGTGCTGTACTACTACATGCAAAAAAAAAACAAAAATTCAAAACTTTATTCTGCAAGTAGTCTACAGAGCTGTTTTACATTCAGATTCTAAATTACATTAAAAAAAAAATGGCAATTTACAATAATAATAATATCATAGTCGAGTCGTAATGCAAATGACAAATCACTGAGCATATTTTACAGGGAGATGTACTCGTATATCGTCTCCGTATTCTATTAAATTACAATAAACTTAAATTACTTTAAACCACAATAAACTTAATTAGATGTTAAATGCAAGAGGTGCTTTAGTATTTTTTTTACTAGCTAAGCTACAGCAAAGTCGATGGAGGAAACTCAGCATGATGCTCGATGACCTCAATCGAGTTTCTCAATGGGTGGGCTTAAAAATGAACATGGACAACATGTCCAACCACATAGCACGCAGAGCAGATGGCCGATGGGGCTGAAAAGTGCTCGAGTGGAGACCTCGGACCAGCAAGCGCAGCGTGGGACGTCCACCTACAAGATGGACAGATGACCTTATAAGGGTCGCCGGAAGGCGCTGGATGCAGGTCGCTTCCAACCGGTATATATGGAAGTCCAAAGGGGAGGCCTATGTTCAGCAGTGGACGTCCTGTGGCTGAGATGATGATGATGATGATGATGATGAAGCTACAGGGCCGGTTAGGGTATACTTTTGCGTTTTGGCAACCCTAAGTCTGGCGCACACAGCGCAGCGTGCAGCGGTATAAGGGCCCGTGCACACTGCACCGACAACAGCGGCGTGACGACACTTCATTATTCCCGTATTGAGCAGCCCGTTGTTATTATAGCTAGGGAGGCGACGGTGACTATTAGCGATAAATCGATTAGTCGATAAACCGTTGGCTCTACTTTACCGTGTTCTATATTTCACTATTAACTAATTGAAATTTGTATAATATGGTTACTGGTTTGTTGTTGTAAGTTGAAATCGTCGATATCGACGTCGGATCGTCAGAAAAGAAAAATTCCTAAAATTCATTTTAGTTTAATTATATTTATTTATTTATTTATTTATTTAATCTTTATTGCACAAAAGAAAACTTATCGTACAAAAGGCGGACTTAATGCCATGAGGCATTCTCTACCAGTCAACCTTAGGGCAAAGCGGAAAAATTGTAGGTATATTGTGATTGTTATAGAATCAGAGCTTTATCAATAAATCCAATCATTAGCATACTACAAAAGGGTATTTATTTAATCGTATGGCATATACAATAGCATCAGACAACTCGAGTGCTTAATATTACAACTCAACATTAAGATTAGTTAGCCACTTAATGGCTTCGTCACTGAGGGAGATCAGGTCTTCGGGAGGGCCGCCGGCATAGCGCGTTATGGGGCAGTCATGGATGATGTGCTGGATGGTTTGCTCTCCGGCTCCACAAGCGCAGGCAGGAGAATCCACCCACCCGCAGCGGTATTTATATTGAGCGCAGCGGCCGTGACCAGTGCGAAGTCTGTTCAACCTGCACCTGTCACGTCTAGGAAGGTCTGACCCTTTTATTCGAGAGCCCGGCATAATCTCACAACCCAGTTTTCCTACCATTTCCGAGTTCCACATCTGCAACCATTCCTGTTTGAGGTTGAAGTGATTTTCAAGCAGTTTTGAGGCGATGTTGTAAGATGCGTTTCTGGACTTCAGGCGGTGTGTGGTGGGAACACAAAACTCGGAATTGATAGGGAGACTTGGGATTTTCTGGATTTTGAGGACTTCTTTTACTAGGGCTTCCTTCCTCCTCAGTTCAGGTGGAGGGATCCGGCAGAGTACTGGTAGCCAGTGGCAGGGGGTTGATTGAAGGGTCCCAGAGATAAGTCGCATAGCCTTGTTCAGCTCGACGTCAACCCTCGCGGTGTGAGTACTTCCTAGCCAGACCGGCGCGCAGTATTCGGCCGTGGAGTACACCAATGACAGCGTGGACGTGCGCAGTACTTCGGAATTCGCTCCCCAAGTAGTTCCACTTAGTTTCTGGATGATGTTGTTACGGGTCTGGAGTTTGCGTGCTGTGTTGGTTAGGTGCTGCTTGAAGGTCAGCGACCGGTCAAGCGTGACGCCGAGGTATTTTGGTGTAAAGTTGTGCTTTAGGGTGGATCCGCAGAGGCTAACCTTGAGCTCCCGGTTGGCTAGTTGATTATTTAAGTGGAAGCAACAGGTCTCTGTTTTGCTCAAACTAGGTGTTAGGCGCCACGTTCGAAAGTACTTGGCTAGCGTTTCCATGTCGCCGGATAATGTGGTTTCCAAGTTTGTGAAGTTCTTGTTCTGTGTCACAAGGCAAATGTCGTCGGCGTACACGAATTTTCTAGCCGTGGTGTTTGGCAGATCGTGGATGTACAAGTTAAATAGGATGGGTGCCAGTACGGAGCCCTGAGGGAGACCGTTGCTCAACCTTCGGACTCCACTAATCTGGGAGCCTAAGTGCACCGTAAAGCGCCGCTGAGTGAGCATGTTGGATATTAGGTTGGCAATTTCCAGGCAGGGGACCACCGCGAGAAGTTTGAAGATCAGCCCTTCTCTCCAGGGTATGAATGCATGCTTTTCCTAAATATAAACATGTCCTCTAAAATCTCAACACTATCTATATAAAATAACAACACAAAAGGGTATGAATGCATGCTTTTCCTAAATATAAACATGTCCTCTAAAATCTCAACACTATCTATATAAAATAACAACACAAAAACACAAAAAAAGTATCTTCTAGATACAATGATACCTTTAAAATATCGGTGTAAAAGACCTCAACCGTAAACATAAACTAACTTTAAAATGAAGGGGCCCTTTAAATAATTATAGCTTTATAATATAATTTAAGTTTATTTAAAATGATTTGACGTTCCCTTCACAAAACTTCACATTACACTAATTCCCTTTACATCACTAGGGTTGATAATAGAATTTTGCGCTTTCTAATAATATTTTATATCGACATCGACATCGACATCTCCCCTCCCTAATCTGGTCGCCCCAACCCTTTCAGCTTAATTCCATAATTGGGGGTTAAGCTCTCAGCAGATGGGGTTTATTATGACACTGATTATATCCGAGCATTATTTTCACACTGATATTTCAACGCGCCATAGAAAACATAAATAATTGATGTTATCGCGCTTTTTAAGTGTTGTTTTGTTTGGGTCGTTTTGGAGTTATTGTGTTGAAAAAACGTGTGGCTGATAAGATTGGGTCATGGTCACACACGGTGTGATGTTTTATGTATAAATCATTCCTTCTTCGCGCTGTTAGTAGACACAGAATATTGGATATGTATACACATATAGACATATATGACTCATAATCATAGCTGGACTAAAATTATAGTTTTAGCCCTAGAACTTAGTTAAAAACTCAAAATCACATAAGAAAAACATTTATAAAATAAAAATACACATAATGATTACAGCCGATTTTAGATATAATGACAATGAACTTACACGAATATACACGACACGGTATCGAGTACTTAGACGAGTGCGAGTGACAGATAACTTGTCACTTATTTTTCACGCGATAAATGCAACTATCATAGGACCCCTAGTATCATATACATATGTATATATTTAAAATAAAGTAAATGTCACTTCAGTTGCTGACCATCATGTGGCTAAAGCATAATCTATGAAGGTAAATAAAAAACAGAGAAAGCTTTGTGTTTTTATGGCGACTCCGTAGGATTTCTAGGAATTTGTTGCAAAGTTGTAACTTTACGGTCTGGAAGAACTAGGTATTGGTAAGAGGCCTAGGTGCAAGCCGGGGCATCCGGAGGAAGCTCATCCGTGGTGGCTCTGGACGCGTCTGGTGGGCTTCAGCAACGAGGATTACGGTGCACGGTTACTTTAAATTCAAGGGACTCATTTCCATCATCATCATTCATCATCATCATCATCAGCCTATTCTTGTCCACTGCTGGACATAGGCCTCTCCGACTGCCCGCCATTGTGATCGATCCTCGGCTACTCTCATCCAGCTCTTGCCAGCCTGCAAAGATCATCGCTCTGAGGGCGTCCCACACTACGCTTGGCGATCCACGGTCTCCACTCAAGAACACGTTTACCCCACCGGTTATCGGTTCTTCGGCTAATATGGCCAGCCCACTGCCACTTCAAATTGCTAATACGGTGAGCTATGTCGGTAACTCATCTCCATAGTTCGGACTAATCACCGCAAGATTGTCTTAAGCGGTTTACACTCACGTGAAATTGACGTTACCGCGCCACTGTACGGGCAGCAGTCCCTGATGAGCTCTATGCCAGTCCTAAACATGTCGGGCCGCTCCTGAAAATTTCACGTGTGTGTAAACCGCTTAATACAATAATTAAATCCACTGTATTTTATTCAGAGGATGGTTTAGTATACAATCTGCTCCTGAGCAATCCAAATAATTTCACCAGTGCATTCCTGAGTATGTATAGAAAATAAAATGTCGTATACATTAGTTTTTTCGAAATGATTTGACTATGCCGGCTGACAGATATTAGGTATAAACAAAGTGTTATTTCGAAATAATTTGACTGCCGGCTGACAGATATTATAACTACTCTATTTTCTAAAAACAAGTACTAAGATAATAAATTTAAATTTAAACTCCAGCATGATAATTGTCCTATATGTACAGTCTGTGAGGGTTATCTATTGTTTGACCGAAATTTATATGCAATAATATTGATTTGCTCGAATTTCACTTTCCCGAATTTTATTTGCCCGAATGTTTTTCGGGCAAATAAAAATTTCGTTTCCTAGAAAAGTCATTTGACATACTCTTGTATTCCCGAATATTATATGCCATAATGATACGTATGCCATAAGTATTGTTTTCCATCGTATTAAGTGCCATAATATTGTTTGATAGAATATTTAAACGCCATACTAAATATTGTTTCTGTGCGAATCCAACCTGGCTATGCATTTGACATGGTCTAAAATTGTGTTTTTTTTTGTGTAAATTGTGTTTGTTATTGATGTACACATGCAAGCAAGCATTTTGACTATATATTGTGGCCACGTATGTACATAGACACTATGTACTACATGGTCACAATACAAACCTAACCTAAAGTTTTCGGTTCTGGTCGAATGTCGTACGTCCTTTTATCGTAGTTCTTCTAAAACTGTAAATTAGGCTAGGATTTGTATTTTGAAGCAAACATTCTGACGCTCCGCTCGCTTCGCTATACGGGTCACAACACAAACCTAGCCTAACCTATAGTTTTCGGTTTTAGATCCATGTACTATTTGGTAGCATTTCTTCTAAAACTAGGTTAGATTGTAAATTAGGAAACTGTAAATTAGATTAGGATTTGTATTTTGAAGCAAAAATTCTGACGCTCCGCTCGCTTCGCTCGCTCCGCTCGCTCCGCTATACGGGTCACAAAACAAACCTAACCTATAGTTTTCGGTTTTAGATCCATGTACTGTTTGGTAGCAGTTCTTCTAAAACTAGGTTAGATTGTAAATTAGGAAACTGTAAATTAGATTAGGATTTGTATTTTTAAGCAAACATTCTGACGCTCCGCTCGCTTCGCTCGCTCCGCTATACGGGTCACAAAACAAACCTAACCTATAGTTTTCGGTTTTAGATCCATGTACTATTTGGTAGCAGTTCTTCTAAAACAAGGTTAGACTGTAAATTAGGAAACTGTAAATTAGATTAGGATTTGTATTTTGAAGCAAACATTCTGACGCTCCGCTATACGGGTCACAAAACAAACCTAACCTAACCTATAGTTTTCGGTTTTAGATCCATGTACTATTTGGTAGCAGTTCTTCTAAAACTAGATTAGATTGGGTTTGTATTTTGACGCTCCACTATACGGGGTCATAAAACAAACCTAACCTAACCTACAGATGTCGGTTTTCGACCTATGTTCCATTTGGATAGCATATGAAATTATAGCATGTGACAATTATGGATTACAATTTTTATGGAAAATGTGATTATTGGAATTAATATTATGGGAAACAAAGATTCGGGCATAGGATTAATATGGCAAACAATGATTATGGGAAACATAATTATAAGAAACAAGATTCGTACAATTGAATATTATGGCAGACGAAATTCGGGCATATGAAATTCGGGCAAGCGAAGGTATACCGTCTGTGAGGTCTCACATTCGGGCTTGGGAAAAATGAAAGGTTTTCATCTGCATCTCGCAAGCGCAGGTAACCTATCTGAAACACTAATTATTTTTTCCCATCTGTAACGTTTCGCCAAATTTTCATGTGTCCTAAAGTGTATTTTTCCGAAACTGTTAAGTTTTCTGAATATTATAATAAAAAAAAGTAACTTAAATGGGTTCATTAAAACAATGTTTATAAAACTCTGAAAATATTACCGAAAGGTCAGGGTACTTTGACCCTACAAGGTTACTTTTTCTATCCATAAAAATACTTGCATTTTTTCGAGTCCATAAATTAAAAAATATTCCGACTAAGTGCGAGTCTGACTCACGCACCGAGGGTTCCGTACAAGATAGATTAGTCAAATCAAGTCATTGTTTTCTATGGGTGGACGAAGTAACCCTGTAGGGTCAAAATACCCTGACCTTATGGTACGGGTTTCAGGAAAAAATACTTTCGGACAAATGAAAATCTGGCGAAACGTTACCGATGGGAAACAATGTTTCAGAGTGGAGATAAAAAAAAAATATTGAACTGCTTATTTCAATAAACGGACATTACATTTCAGCTTAGACTCTAATCTTAATTTTTTAAGATTATATCGAACCTAAATAGAGGAAAATATAGTATGTTGACAAATTTGCAATATTCTAAGTATAAACTTACTAATCTATCTTTTAACATTTTTAGATAGGATACCAAAATGAATAGCTGGAAACCCGTAATATTTTCAGGATTTTATAAACATCTTTTAAAAGAACCTATTAGGTTAGTTTTATAATTATTCTGAAAAAAATAGTTTTTGAAAAAAATGGCTTTCAGACAAATGAAAATTTGGCAAAACGTACAGATCGGAAACAAAAATTAGTGTTTCAGATAGGTAACCGCAGGCGAGACATATATAAAACCCGAATCACATGTGGTCTTAAACTAATTATGCCTATATGTAATAAATTAACTATACTTAATAGGTACGTATAAATATCTATACATTAGTACGTGTATGTGATCCAGTTCCCATTCTGTAGTTAAGCCTCTTTCAGTCTATTGACGCTATCTTAATCAATAGCTTTTCCTTAAGGAAAAGTAATGAATGGCTGCGAGTGGAGAAACAGGGTTTTTGTAGGGTCCAGGTCCAAGTAAGTAGGTACAAGTTTAGGTGACAGCTATATTTTCGTACCCATTGCGGTAGAGACTCTAGGCCCATGGGGACCAGAGACTCACAATTTGTTC
The DNA here is from genome assembly GCA_947623375.1 of Apotomis capreana. Lineage (NCBI taxonomy): Eukaryota > Metazoa > Arthropoda > Insecta > Lepidoptera > Tortricidae > Apotomis > Apotomis capreana. The sequence goes on from OX392508.1 coordinate 25,349,219, forward strand.
GATTCCCTTAAAAAAAACTGATTCGAACTACCTGGTGATCCCAGAGCTGGCGCGTTTTTCGGACAAAGGCTCAGTATTGCTGTGCAGCGGGGAAACGCCGCCAGCATCTTGGGATCATTTCCGCCAATGACCGACCTTGGGTAGGGTTAGGTTAGTATACCTTGGTTCCAGGTTTTTAAGTTAATATCAAATATAATTATATTGATTATTATTTTAGTTCCAAAAATAAAAATAAATCATTTACTTACTTATGTTATATTTAAAAAAAGAAAACTACTTTAGTACACACCTCAAATATACCGGGATACAAAACATACCTAAGAGATATACAGACAAACAAGCGGTCTTATCGCTAAATAGCGAACTCTTCCAATTTCTAAGTATTGCTGTCAGAAGTAGAGGAATTCACACACAACTTCATACTAGTTAAATACTTCAATCTTGCCTCGTGCCGGTGATCTAAAGGTGGAGTGGATATCTGAACAGTTGCACTGAAAAAGAGTACATTGTGTCATAAGGGTGGTAAAAAGGGGATTACTAACGAGTCTATTGTTTAATGACCTGAGTTTCGTCCTCGGCCTGGGCGCCGGTCCCGAGCGGGACAAGCTTTTTGAGCAAGATTGCAAGACGTTAACTTTGCCAAAAGCACTGGAGATCGCGGAGAACGCCGAAAGTGCGCGGCAAGCGAAGAAGTTGGTATCATCCGGCGCTGAGGTGATGGCGAAGCAGGAGCCGGTGTATCGCGTTGGCAGCGACGGCAGGTCGAGCGACGGGCCCGGCCGCCAGCCCGCCGGCCGCGCGCACCCGTTTTTCGGCTCGCGATGTCAGCGCGATAATGATACTGTCTCTCGTTGCTCTGTGTGTGGCATGAAAAATCATATTGGTAATAAGTGTCGATTTAAAGGTTATCATTGCCAAAAGTGTGGCGAAAAGGGACATTTGAAGAAAGTCTGTAAGGTTCGGATGAACAATTTGGATGTTCAAGGTGGAGACTCTGATTCAACATGCCCGGATTGTAAAGAATGCGAATTCTTTAACCTAAGGTACGAAAGCTATGTTCCTATAACCAAAATTGTTAATATCGACAACAAGGAAGTTTGCATGGAGGTGGACTCCGGCTCTGGAATGTCGGTTATCTCAGAGAGTCTATATGAAAAACAATTTTCCGAACTACCATTAGTAAAGAGTTTTATTAAATTATGTGTATATAATGGACACAAAATCATACCCCGTGGATATTTTTCAGCTGACGTGAATTATAACGGTATGATAAACAAAATTCGAATTTATGTTATTAAGAATGGTGGGCCACCGCTTCTGGGTCGTGATTTTATGTCCAAATTTGGATTGAGTATGCTCCATCCAAAATAATAGTTTGACAGCACAATTTAATGATAGTGATGGAAATGATGTAAAACGTCGAATGGAGGAATATGCCGAATTATGGAAGGATGGTTTAGGTACATTTAATAAATTCAAAATTAAATTGAGTCTTAAAGAAAATGCCGAACCGAAGTTTTTTAAGGCCCGTAGTGTTCCGTTTGCCATTAAAACAAAGGTAGAAGAGGAGATTGAGAGATTAATTAAGTTAGGTATATTGATACCAGTAAACTTTTCAAATTACGCTACGCCTATTGTGCCCGTTTTAAAGGCTAACGGAAAAGTTCGAATAGCGGGAGACTATTCGGTTACGTTGAATAAAGATATGCATGTAGACAGGTACCCCATGCCTCGTATTGAGGAAGTTTTTGCGAAAATCGGGGGCGGCCAGTCTTACACTAAGATTGATCTTAGTGATGCGTATAACCAATTTCCTATTGATGAAGAATCACAGGAACTCACCACTATTAACACATCGCGTGGGCTGCTGAAATACTCAAGGCTAGTTTATGGTATGGCGAACGCGCCAGCTATCTTTCAAAGGACGATGGAAACGCTATTATCCGGTATTGATGGGGTCTCGTGCTGGATTGACGATGTGTGTATAACGGGCAACACGAGGGAGCAACACATGTCACGGCTGCGTGAAGTGTTGCACAGATTACGGGATGCTGGTCTACGGTTACAAAAGGGTAAGTGTGAATTTTTCCGTCCGAGTGTCACGTACTCTAGGCTACGTGATAGACAAGAACGGTATCAAAACGTGCCCCAAAAAGACCGAAGCAATTTTAAATTCACCTAGGCCTCAAAATGTCCTGGACGTAAAAAGGTTCTTGGGGGTCATAAATTACTACCGTAATTTCATTCCGAACGCAGCATCCATTCTAAGCCCGTTGCACGATTTGCTTCGTAAAGATGCACAGTGGGCGTGGAATAATACGCATGAGTGCGCCTACAATGCAGTTAAGCGAGAATTAGCATCCGATAGGGTGCTGACAAATTTCGACCCCGCGGCGCGTCTTGTTTTGTCGGTTGACGCGGGCCCAGGTGGGCTCGGTGCTTGGCTCGCGCAGGGTAGCGAAGGTCAAGAACGTCCTCTCGCTTTTGCATCGAGATCTTTGTCGGCAAGCGAAAAAAACTATAGTCAGATTCATAAGGAATCGGCAGCTATAGTTTTTGGTGTCAAGCATTTTCACCAATATCTGTACGGACGTGATATACCGTTTATCCTTAAGACTGACCATCGTCCTCTGTTAGCTATTTTTGGAAAAAAAAATGGGATTCCTATAATGGCAGCCTCGCGATTACAACGATATGCAATTTTTCTGTCTGCTTATAACTATAGCATTCAGTACATTTCTAGTGAAAAGAATATGATAGCCGACTATTTCTCAAGATCACCCGTTGAAACAACGACAACCGAGCAGGATTTCTGTAAGGAGGGTTCTTATTTAAATTTCTTTTCTGATGACACTTTACCTGTTTTATTTAAAGACATTAAAGAGGCTACTCTCAAAGACAAAGTGTTGCAAACGGTTTCTAAATACATACGTTTGGGGTGGCCGCGAAAAATAAAGTGTAAAAATATTTTACCCTTCTACAATTGTAAAAACGATCTCGACGTTGAAGACGGTTGTATTTTACGCGGTCATAGGATTGTTATTCCACAAATATTTAGAGAATGACTCATTAGCGAATTACATAAGGGTCATTTCGGTGTGGTAAAAACAAAAAATTTGGCGCGGAGTAAATTTTGGTTTCCCGGTATAGATAATGAAATCGAACGCGCGGTGTTATCATGTAGCACGTGCAGCGCACTGCGCGACGCGCCTGCGCGCGCCCCGCCGCGGGCCTGGCCGCGCGCCGCCGGGCCCTGGCAGCGACTTCACATAGATTATGCTCAAGTAGCTCAAAAGGTTTTCCTCATCGTTGTAGATAGCTACAGTAAATGGGTGGAATGCATATACATGAATGATTTGTCTACGAAGTCGCTCATTTCAAAATTGGAAACGTTATTTTGTACTTTTGGCCTTCCGATGTTGATTGTGTCCGATAACGATCCGAAAATAAGTAACGAGGAATTCAGTCAATTTTGTTTATCGAACGGAATAAAACATTTGACGTCTCCTATTTACCATTCGTGCAGCAATGGTCAGGCTGAAATATCTGTTAAATTATGTAAAAAAATGTTAAAATGCATATTATTGAACAACGCCAATCTCTCAATTCAGGAAATGAATAAACAGCTAGCGAGTTTTTTGTTCGAATATCGTAGCACGCCGCACTGCAGCACGGGTGACTCGCCATCCAGGTTAATGTTTTCACGAGATTTGCGCACGAGGCTGGATTTACTTTTACCACAGCAAAAAGGTGACAAATCCAACTCTGACGGCGATGTTGCTGATTGTAGGATTTTTGAGATTGGTGAGGATGTTTGGGTGCGTTGTTACATATCTCAAAAACCAATTTGGATGTTAGGGAAGATTATAAATAAATTAGGTAATCGAATGTTTTCGGTGTTTGTAGATAGCCAAGGGCTATGTAATCGGCATATTGATCAATTGAGACGTTACTATGAACCGGTTAGGACCGGTGAAAAATGTCAAGTTTTACCCATTACGCAGGCTCGACCATCAAACTCTGAACCGCCTCGTATGAGTTGCACTCAGACTAATTCTACAGAGCTAGAATCACCAACTTCGCAGTTTTTACCTCCAAGTGATTCGGTCAATGTAAATGACGAATATTTTGAATGCGAGGATCGGTTGCTGATCCTAGCATCTTGGGCGGAGATGGCCAGCCGGCTACTACCTCTGCGTCCGCGCCGCCTTTGAATGTTAACGCGGAGGAAGTACCGCAAGCGCAACACTCACCCGACTTCGGTGCCTCAGGTGCTACTGAAACAATTGAAGGCAATTTGTCTGAGGTTAGTGATAACGCTCAGAGGTGTGAGTCTAGCGCTCGTCGTTTTAGCTTACGCCCTAGAGATAAACTAATTAATTATAAGGTTTAGAAAGTTTGTTTTTCGGTTTTTAATTTTGTGTTATTTATTTGTTGTCAGGTTCCCAGAATAGCGTGGGAGGAGTGTAGTGTTTTATGTTGTCACTTCAGTAATAAACCAGTTGTTGAGTACGCAGGTCGTTTCATTATAGCTCTCATATTTGTCAGTTTGTAATCCCCTTACTGCCCGTCATACACACAATGTTTTTCATCACATTTAGGAGGAGATATAAAATAATAAAGTAAATATTCATGATTCTGAACCAAAAAGTTAAGAATTGTGCTCAGCACACGAATACCTGAACCGAGAATAGAACCCAGAACCGCCAGCTTAAGAAACGTGTCGATTGGCGACTAGCACTTAGGTATCAGTCTAACCTGCAAAATCTTACTTTATCCACAATTCGAATGTTATATGTAACATTTAATAAGTACTTATATACGTACTTATCTATGTATTTATCTATTAAAACGTATTTAAGTTAGTCGCAAAGCCCACAACTTATCTGCTTTGGTAGAGAATGCCCATACATTAAGTCCGCCTTATGTACGATTTGTTATTCATTTGTGCAATAAAGATTAAATAAATGAAATATGTAGTATGAACAGATCGCTCTTTAGCGATAAGACCTAGCCTATTGCATACATTAGGATTGTATGTACCTGATTTCCTGTTAACTGTTGTTGGAGTGCAATGAAGAATTATTGTATGGTATTTTATTGTAATTATGCTTTTTGAGGCTGCATGACTCGAAAACCCTTTATAATTTCACATACAATAACAACAAGCCACTATTCAACAAACTGTCCCGAATCACCATTACCTATTTCGTAACTCGACCTACATAGCACATTACTAACAATTAAAAACACTCCAACAATTCCAACATTGTTTACCCGCGTTAATACCGCCATAGTAATTCCAATCACAAAATTAATTCTCCCGCCCGCCTTAAATAAGTAGCGCGCCCAATCGATAAAGCGGGAGAGAGCCAGCGGGCGGAGGTTAGGGGTAAATAAAGTTTTAGGAGCCTTCCGATTGGTTGGTGTAAGGGTGGTGGGCGGGGCTTGAGGAGGGGCCAGGATTGGATAGTCGGTCGGTCGCCAGTACGGGCCCGGCCGTGGGTCGCGGGGTGAGTGCTTTGAGTGACTGTGCTGTGATATACTTAAGGTGGGTATAATATTTTTCGTGCGTGTTGAGATTTTGTGTCCGTTTTTTTTAGTCGTGTTTTAGTTAAATGATTATTAGGAAAATGAGGTTTCTCGAAAGTGCGAATTTCATATTTTTTTTAGTAGAAAGTTGTGGTTTATGTCTTAAAACACGATTTTATAATTAATCCATTGTTTGAGTATATTTAGTGCAAACATTGTACCTTAGTACCATGGCTTTAGGTAATCATTGATAAAAAAAAATTGTATACCCACATTAAAAATAATGGAACATACATGTTTCGTAAACGTATGTAATGTCAATAGTTGTTGGTATAATTTAAACTATCACAAAGATAACTTTAATGCTCCTATCTATCTTGAGAAATTAACTATGACTTTTTGTTTATAATGACTATTTATAAAACTTTTTGTGCCAATTTAACATTTTTTTATTCTTAAATACCTACATAAATATACGTTAGGAGATAAAACATTATACAAATAATTTATATATTGTAGACAGACATTTAGCACCTTTTCAACAGCAGATTTAGGTTGATTGATACCTACTTAAAATTAGTATTAATATAATATTCAGCATTTTCCATTTATACCTTATTTATTCGACTAGTGCCTAAGTTAATGAATGGTAGGTACATGAGGGATAAATGTATTTATTTATTTTAAGATTGTGATTATGTTATTGACTCTGTATTTGTTATAAGTACTTGGATTTATACCTAAGTGCAGCACAAATTCGACCGAGAAAAGTCAAGTCGTGATTGCCAGAAACAAAATACCTACATTCGTGGAATTTTGAACTTTTTAAATATGTTTCTGTTTTAGCACTGGCCGGTGCTAAACGATGGAGGTTCGCAGCGATACAAAGTTTAACTGACAGAGAATTCAAGCCTATGATAATAAATAAATAAATAAATATTATTAAGGGAAAATCTTACACAAATCGACCTAGTCCCAAACTAAGCAAAGCTTGTACTATGGGTACTTAGACGGCGATATGCATAATATATAAATACATAAATATAGATAACATCTGACCCAAGAACAAATATTCGAGTTCATCACACAAATGTTTGCCCGTGTCGGGATTCGAACCCAAGACCGCCGGCCCTGTAGGACTACTAAAAATTAAAAATACTTAAGTACCTTAAACAAGGAACCCTTGTTAAAAATACTTAAGTATCTAGAACTACGAATAATTAGTAAGTGTTTTTTGCTGTTTATGAGTTTTGCCCTGCCTTTATACAGTACAAACGAGTGACCGACGTAGTTTTTACAAATAGAAGCGTCAAAGTGTTTTTTTTTATAAGTTTAAATATAATTGAATATTTAATTTAAAAAGACATCGTGTTATAACGTCTGCTCTTTTTGGATCTGTTTATGGTGCTATTTTACCGATTTCGAAAAACATAATTTATTTTCAAATAAGTTGATACTTTTTTACCACCGCGTCTTTCGTCGGGTCATCATATTTTCACATCATTGATAGGTTCAGGTGTTGTTTGCAGAATTTTATATTTAAGTAATTATACTGATAAATACTGAGAATAGTTAAGATAGAGAACCTGGTTTAGATGTGACACAATAGTTGTCTTTTAGGGCGTACCTATATTTGGCGTTATTTTAACATTTTAAGACTAACATAGTTTATTGTCTAATGGGGTAGGTAAGACTAACAGCTAATTATTGGACTGTGGCGGTCTTCCCTCCGTGACAGTCTTACCCCACCGTACATGTAACGCTACTTAACATTATTTCGCGGAAAATTAAAAGACATGGATCGATTTTGATACATTTTGGTATTAAGGTAGCTGACACCCTGGATTAACACATAGGCTACTTTTTATCCCGAAAAAAAATAGTGTTCCCGTGAAATGAGCGGGTAACACCGCGTGCCGGGCCTAGTAAGTAAATGATCTCCAACGTTGATTTGGACGAGCAATCATCGTCATTGCCAAATAAGTGTATGTATAACATTGCAGATATTATTCCATACCTTCCTTCAAGTAGCTCGCATAAAAACCAAAATCCCCTCATTAATTTTAATTCAAACTCTTAAACAGCATACAATTACCTCGCAACCTTAATTCCATTCAAAAAATCACAATCAAATCTTGCCCCACAAAAAACCTCGTCTCCGTTAGATTTAATTTCTGTCCCTGCTTAAATATAGATGGTCTCTTGTTTAAGCGGGTCGGGGGGCGCCCCCCTCTACACCCCCCAACCCCCTCCAGCCCCCCCGGGACGCCTAATTGAAACAACAGGGGCGATCCACAGCGAAGCCATTATTTCGACATTAACTTCCTAACGCGCAGATTAATTCTTTCACAAATGTTTAAGGATAGGCGTGTCTCATTTGTTTTAGGGTTCCGTTACCTGTTGACACGGAACCCTTGTTAAGTGTTGGATTAAGTATGTTTATAAGTCGTGTGATCAATTGATATTTCTCTCTGAGGGTCACTACACTATTCAAGCATTTCTTATAAGATAATTGTGCAAGCTTTTGGCTTCAATATCACCAAATGGGATGTACGAAAAAAGTTAAGATACTAATTTATCTTGGATTTGGACTAACACTATTCAATTTTATTCGAAAATCATTTTTGTTCTGCCTCCAGAAAAGTACATATCGGTTCTATAAGAACAGATACTTAAGTACATCGTCAGGCAACTTTAACTTATTGTGTTTCATATAAATTATAATTTTAATCCTCATTAATATATTTTGTTATAAATCGAACATAAATGATTCGGACCCGAAATTTTATTCCCATTTCCAAGAAAAAAACAGGTGCCAAAATGAACTTCATGACACTAATATATGATATTCAAAATGTAATAGATTACCAAGCATATTTGGAGAAAAGCACTATACAGGCCCCGGCGGAAAGTCAATTCGTGGATTCGTATAAATTACGATAGCTGAAATTATAACAAAGAGGAACGATTCACTTTTTCGGAGATGTGTATAATATATATTTTTTCTTGATACGTGACGTTATGGGTTTCATAATCTACGGATAATTCATATTTCTCCGTATGGTTTTAATAATAGCAAACCAAAATTTTAAATTTAAAACTCTGTCAAACGAAAAGGCAACTCAAGGCAAAGTCATTGGTATTATCTAAGAACGCCTCTGCCAGTAAATATAACCCGAGAGAACCGCTGAACATTCCCCGCTCCGCCTTCCTACTTGACCCGCATGCACCGGCCGTTAACTCACAATCTCATCAAATCTCATCACGCCGCCTATTCAATTACTGTTACAAGCAAATCAGAAAATTTACATGAATATGCACTTCTGCTCTGTTTACTTACTTATTCAAACATTCCTGTTCTAAATAATTAGCGCTTTGTCTGTATACAATCTACCTAGATGAACAAAAAAGAAGCGGGGCACTACCTACCTTTTGTCGAACCGTTTCGTCTCATTTTCAAACCTATTAGCTTATGACATACTAAAATAGTAAAAATGCCGCGTGCAATCACAGACAAAAAAGAAAGGCCTTAACTAACTTCCATTTTTTTTTTTTTCGTCAGGGGGGCTAAAGACGGTTCTAGTGTCCTACCTGTCATAAGTGCTGGTAGAAATAACTAAAAAATATTCTGTATATGAGTGCGATCTCGCCAAAAAACAATCTTAGCAGCTTGGCGACTTAATTTCAGAAGCATGGAGGGATTAAAAATATATCCTACCGAAGAAATCACTCGGCTTTCGCACTTCCATAGTCACCGGCAGTTAACTCCAACAACCTCATCAAATCTCATCCCGCCGCCTATTCAATTACTTTTACAAGTAAATTTACATGTTTTACTCTGTCGCTCTGTTTATTTAAACTTTCTGCTCTTGATGGGAAAACTTGACAGTAACGTCGTTTTATGTTTTTTCCAATTTTGTTGTTAGCGTAAGGAACGGCTGTTTAACTTTTATTGTCTCGTTACTGACAGGGGGCGTTTTTATGTCGAGTTTAACATATAAGACGGTGTATATCATAATAAAATAAAACAAGTTACATGTTCTCTAACTCAAGGGTGGCAAAACATGTTGTATCTTGAAATTCGTCATGAATATAGCCACTTAGTTACCTAGTTGCTTGCTAGTCTTCAACTAGACGTTTCTTCAGAAACTTCCTACCTCTTACAGCTTAACCCTTCTCCAGGCATAGTACGTCTCATCGACCATCATCCTCCTAGCCTTTGTCCCATTTTTTTGAGAATGAATTCTCAATCGGGGTCGGCTACCTAAATCCCAAGATGTGGCGTAGGCACTAGTTTTTACGCAAGCGACTGCCATCTGACCTTCCAACCCAGAGGGGAAACTAGGCCTTATTGGGCTTAGGTGGTTTCCTCACGATGTTTTCCTTCACCGAAAAGCGAGTGGTAAATATCAAATGACATTCCGTACATAAGTTCCGAAAAACTCATTGGTACGGGCCGGGTTCGAACCCGCGACCTCCGGATTGAAAGTCGCATGCCCTAACCACTAGGCTACTACCGCTCTAGTACGTCTCATCGAGCACAAGAAATAATTTTAGTTATTTAGAGATTCTGAGCATTTTTTTAAATAACGTTAACTTTATTTTATTACCTATTTATGTAGCTTTTATTATAAGCTTAACTTTATAAATAAAGATTTCATCTTTTTCTAAAAAAACGTATTTAGAGTATGTGGTCACATAACGCCCTACGTCTGGCTGGGGCTGATAAGGTGTGAGAACTGTTTCCATAACCGTGTTTCACAGTTACATATCGCCACACATCTACACATCAGGCATAGGGCATGAAATGACCACATCGTCTTTTTGTGCAATTTTTATATTTATTCATTATAAAAAGACAATAGAAGTATATTCTTTAGGTTAAATTAAGGGCGGTGCGATCAATAAATACAATTTGTCACTTTTGAATTAATGGCGCCTGGAAAAGGGTTAATTGCTGGTGGTATTTCGGAACCGATACGACCTTCAAACCTTCAAGAATATAACGTACTCCCTCCTGAAAAGCCGGCAACACATTTGTAACCCCTCTGGTGTTGCAGGTGTCTATCAAGCAATGTTATGTTCCCAAAAAAATAAACGACTTCAATTAAAACATCATATTTCCAAAAACAATTGAACGAGTTTCTCTAGAACAATAAAGAAATTTCGAAATCGGATCAGAAATGATAATGTTCTGTGGTAGCAAACGTTAAAAATGGAACCACATGAAGAACCTACTCTGTTTTCAAGTCCGTAAATATCTACAATAAAATTTAAATTAAAAATATATCGGACAACCTCACACAAATCAATATCTAGTCCCACAGTAAGCTCTATGTTTTTGTTATGGACGAGTTAATTACACACATATTTGCCCTTGCCGGGATTCAAACCCGGGACCGTCGGCTCAGTAGGCAGTTGCTTAGATACTGCACAAACCGCGTCGTCAATCGTTACGCGTTACAGAGTTCCATTTCCATTTCTTACCTTCACGTATTTAATCAAACAAAGAGATTTTTATAATAAAATGTTTGACCCCCCAGGATTGTCAAAACCAATAGAAACCGAGGAGGTTAGTTAGGAATTCAATTGTGCGAAAAATGCGGGGCTGGTAGAGTCAACACTGTAGGTCGGCAATTTGTCGGCGATTGTCGGCTTTTGTCGGCGTTGTCGGGATCGTTAGCAAGAGTTGTACCTATTACAATCGCATTTTTACTTTTATTTTTTATCTCTTGTTTAATCGACGGACGATGCGGCTCGGTTTGTGTTGTAGACACCTGCCTACTGAGCCGGCGGTCCCGGGCTCGAATCCCGGCCAGGGCAAACATTTGTGTGATGAACTCGAATATTTGTGCTTAGGTCATGGATGTTCTGTGTATTTAAGTATATATTTATCTATATAAGTACGTATCTCGTCGTCTAGTACCTATAACACAAGCCTTCTTGAGCTTAATTTGGGACTAGATCGATGTGTGTGAGGCTGTCCGATATTTATTTATTTATCGACGATTAGTGGAAAGACTAAATATAAGCTGGTTTGCGGAGTGGTTGATAGCATGTAGGCTTGGAAGCCGGTGCCTCTCCTACCTTTTTATGAGACATCCTTCTATTTAAGAGGAATTACCATCGTCCGTTTACGTTAAGTTTGCACCTGGTAACTAAGGCATCGCATACAAATGAGATTCAAACTTAACTCGTTTGGAGAAATCGCCGCCGTTTCGTTCTCGACTACCCTCCATCAAAACAACCAATTATAACGAAATTTAGGAAACTGAATGAAAAGGATAGAATTTTGGTGCATGGCATCTATTTGGAGCGATATTTTGGCCGAAACCAGACAACTAGTACAAAAATTTTAGAATAATAAGCGCAGTTAACGAAACGGTGCGACACAGAAACTGTCCTTCTCATTCGGTTTCCAAAATTGCGTTCATATTGGTTAAGTTTCCTTCTTGTTCTTCGAAATATTATATTAAAAAAATGCAGTTTCTATTAAATCTAAAATCCACAGATTTCCCCTTTAATAAAGCTGAAGAGGATCAAAAGTCTGGTCACATGGAAGATATTCGAAAAAAAGTTGGCGGGGGATATTTTAGAATTGATAACAGATCGAGTTCCAACAGTTTTTAGAATTTTTATCTGTTTATAAAACTGTGTGAAAACGGTTGAACGGATTTTGATGAAGACTTCATTAATCTGTGGAGAAAATCTTTAGCCATATTATAAGCTATAAAAAAATTACGAATAAAAGGGGGGTAGCCATTACACTTTATTGAGTTAAGTTTGCACCTGAATCTTATGGCGCTACTCAGGAAGGAGGTAGAAACTTTTTTCATACATGTACTGAGACCATCGAGTACCCTGATACACTTACAGATGGCACTAAATTTAATATGTGATTTAGTCGTTTACTGAAAAAGACCGATTTCCACGAGTGCGGAGCCGCGGGCACAGCTTAGTCTCTTATAGTTTTCGGTTTCTCCCTACTGACCCATTTGGTATTGATCACCCAGTATATTTGAAAAAATCAGTACAACTACTTACCTCCAATTTAACATTCATTTACTCAAAAAATCGATTAAACACATCACAATTAACCCCCTTATTTAATACACAATCGCTTTTATCTCAAAAGTCAAACACTCGAGTTAGACAAACAGTCGCTCGGCGCTCGGCGATTAATATTTAATCGCCGAATTAACTCGTCTTCGCCGACTCGATTAAGCGCGCAAAGTGGGTAAATAACGGGCGCCGATTAATTTTGCAAAGCGTTTGTTTAAGTCTTTGAATGGTGTAATGATTATTTATGGGCGTTTAGCGTGTTGATTTTAGTTGTGAGTACATTTTCGCGATGTCGTCTGTAGACGCTAGGCGCCTGGAAATTTCGTTTTAGTGGGAAATCGTTCGACTAAATTCGTAAAGAAAACGTAGGTGCAGAACCAACACAACCCAAGTAGCACACAGCTGTTTAAGAGCTTATATATCCCTTACACAGTTAAAATAAGTCGTAAGGTACTTGCGTCAAAGATGGCCCGGTTCCTAAGATAGCACACTTAATTTTTTTTTAGTTATAACCGTTCGAACGAATTAAAATTTCGCGCCCATGTTCGGCTAGTACCATAGACATATAACTTATGTTATCTTAAGAAACGGGCCATCTCTTATGAAGCCTGTGTACTACATGGGAAGTAGCTGGTCATCTTGAGACCAGCATTCAATGAGTGACATAGAAAATGCTACAAAAAACTGAAGATTTATCCTTGGAATTCTTAGATTCAATATTTTCTGAGATCTTTTCCGTTGATCCAATTAAAGCTGAATATTTTGGAAAGTACTGGTCCTATTTCTACCAAACATAGCTAAGAACCGTCGAAAAAATCGACGGATGTCTTTTGATTTAAAAAAATTGGGCAAGTGCGAGTCGGACTCGCGCACCGAGGGTTCCGTACAAACACTTCATCCTTAAGTGGTTAAGTTAAGTTTGCACCTGGTATATATAGCGCCCCATACAAATGAGGTGCAAAGTTAACGCAACCAACCCGTTTGTTGTATGGGTGCCCCCCTTAAATATTTATTTTATTTTATTTTTAGTATTTGTTGTTATAGCGGCAATAGAAATACATCATCTGTGAAAATTTCAACAGTCTAGCTATCACCGTTCTTGAGATACAGCCTGGTGACAGACGGACGGACGGACGGACGGACGGACGGACGGACAGCGAAGTCTCAGTAATAGGGTCCCGTTTTTACCCTTTGGGTACGGAACCCTAAAAAACGCATTCAAATTTGTCCATCCGTTTGGGAGCTACAATGCCACAGACAGATACACAGATACACAGACATACATACACATGTTAAACTTATAACAGCCCTCTTTTTTCGTCGGGGGTTAAAAGTAACCCTGTAGGCTGTATGTGTACCCATTACCTAGTTATGACATAATTGTAATACTTTACGAACTTTATAGCTTACGAAAAAAATACTTACTCTTGAGTTTCTTTCGGCGTTTCTTCCAACAGTGGTCTCTTCTTGTGAAATGCCGGTAAGCAGCCGTGGTGCTTACTTATTTCATTAATTTATTATGTCATTTCATTATTTCACTTCTAGTTTTGTCATATCTGTCGGTCTACTATGCTTCATCAGTTTAAAATGAAATAATAATATTCTCTATTTGGTTTGATAAAACTATGCAGAATTTTATGAAAGAAATAAATATATATATAAGCGCCGCACATTTTTAAATGTATTTTTTCATATAGACAGTTGAAGTTTTCACAGATGATGTATAATTCTGTTGCCGCTATAACAAAGAATACAGTTAAAAATTATTTAGTTGTACGGAACCCTCGGTGTGCGAGTCCGACTTGCACTTGGCCGGTGTTTCTCTTAATACACACTTAAAGCAAGATTCAATTAAACTTTCGTTGCCATAAAAACCCTCGTCCCTAAACTACAGACACGCGGGACAATTGGACAAGCGCGGATTGAACCCGGGTCTCCGAGGAGCGCTTGTGCCAGATTTAGTTGGGGTACCCACTAGTTTGCGAATTTGCGGACATTCTCTCCTAAAGCCTGATATATTATGCATGTATTATACATATCAATCTTCCTCTTGACTCTTTTTAATAGATAGGGTATTTATTAAAAACCGTATCAAAATCCGTTGCGAAGTAAAAAGATCTAAGCATACATAGGGACAGCCAGACAGCAGGAAGCGACTTCGTTTTATACTTTGTAGTGATTATAACCTTAAAACCACGTAAATTAATTATTGAATATGTTTTAGGTGTCACTTTGTTTCTGAAGGTTAAAAAAGTCACATCAGAATCATTATATAGCTACATTTCTCAGAAATATAATGCGATCTCTATGCTTCGCATTTTGCAATAAAAGTACGGTCAAAATCAAAAGAATCTGACAGTTATACTAGCTTATGTCAAATTTTAAACTAAAACTATCAGACTTTTACTATTCATGTATAAAATACCAGGCTGTGAAACTCGATAATTAGAAGTAAAAAGAGAAGTTGACGATATTCCTTAAATAACTACAGGTCACATGTTGTGCAGAATTATGAATGCTAAATGGCAATAAAATACTACAAATCCTTTAATCCACTTATATCAATATTAATTCACTTACGAATTGCGATGTTCCGCCTCTAGCGTTCGAACTTGGCAGAAATATTGTTCTATTGGCTGAACTTCTAAATATAATACTTGTGATCAAAAAATAAAAACAATACCTTTAAAATGTTACATTTGGACGTCCATTTATTATAGGAATGGCCCCAATTGTTTTTAACCATTTACTTACCTATTCATATTAAGGAAAAAAAAGTGTGTGTGTCAGCTCCGACGCACGACTGGAGTTTACTCTTCAGGCCAGGCGCGCACCACGATTTTTTTTTAGTCGCACGATAATTTTGTCGCAGAAATAAGCGTACTTCTGGGTTTATGAAAATCGTGGTGCGCGCACTTTCATATAAACCCATATCTTGCATTTATGCGACAAAATTATCGCGCGACTAAAATCGTGGTGCGCGCCTGGCCTTAATAACGATTATAAAATATATACTCAATACTCAATACGTTTATTGCACATAATAATTAGTAAATAGTTTAGGTATCACATTATGTACCCTGTTGGGTGCTGCAAACAAGAACGAGAAGGTAGGCACTTACATAATATTAATATACGAGTATAATATACAGCAAAATAACAATATTTTACAAGGAAAATTTACTTCCGATTCATTTTTAACAAATTGGAGAGATCATGAGTAGTAACTAAATAAGGAAGCGTGATGTAAAGCGCCCTCGAGCGGCTAGTTTAGTTACTACAGTCTGCAGTGCTACGGAAAAAAAACCGTATCTTACTATGAAATCCATACAAAGATACGACCTTTCTACCGTAGTATCGCAATACTTTTTTTTTATCTATTAATTAAGGAGCTTTGATCATTTTTATGAACATGCCAGCTCCAGCAGGCCTAATACACAACATCATTCATCTAAAAGACATAGATAAATAAAAACATAAACCGTATAAACTTAAAAATAACATGTACACGAAAACAACTAAATTTGTATACACTATTTACATAAAAAAAACTGTATACAAATTTAGCCGATTCCGATAAGGGTTCCGCCAATATTGAATTGAACATTACATTCAAGAAAGATCTGGTATTAGACCTAGCCATTTACATTAGACAAAAACAAACGTACAAAATCACCTTCCTTAAAAAAATCCTTAAATAAATCCAAAATCTCCTTAACAACAACTCCAAACAGCGTTTTGAACTTCTCCTCCCAACTTTCGGTAGAAAACAAAATATCCTTCGTCTTCTCAACCAGCCTTTCAAAAGTAATACGTCTCTTCTTCTTGTCCTTATTTTGTCTTTGATCTTCCATATCAGCCCGCTCAATAGTAGGCTGATTGACCAATAGACACTCGGACCTCTTCACATCTGTTAATCTTTTTGACTTCTGCGGCTTACGAACCTCTTGTTGTGGCTCGCTCTCTAATCTGTACTGACTTACTGATCGCTGGCCCTCAGCCTGACAGACAGAATCTTCAGACTCTTTAGATTGTAACGGCTTCGACAAAACAGCATCTCTATATGACTTTCCAAAACTTAAGTCATTCTCAAAAACAGATGGCGCATCCTGACTACAAACATCCGTATCCTTTTTTTTCCTTATTTTGCATATACAACCAAAAAGCCCGTTTATATATACATCCCTCAGCAGACATAATCCTGCGAATTTCTTTCTCCTTCACAAAAACCGGGCACGACTTATCTAAGGCCATATGGCTGCCTTACAATTAATGCATCTAAAAATAGTCGTTTCGCAATTGGCATGCATAGTAGGACAAAACCTGCTCAGATGACCGAACTTCCAAGATATTGAACATTGGGACCGGGAAAGTGTACTGATTTACCTTAAATCGGCAACCGTAGGCATAAACATATGGCGGTAAAGAAGTTCCCTTAAAACACAGACGAATAGCTTCAGCCTTAACCCAACGCCCATCATGATCCTAACGGTTCAGTCTACATATTGACAAAATGTCTTCAGACCCTTCAATATTCTTTAAAAATTCGTCTTCCTCAACCTCCAACTCAACCTGCCTTATAATTCCATAAGTGCAGCATGCCATATTAGACCAATAAGAACGTCTCGTCTCATTGTTAAACTCCTGAGAAACCAGAAGCTTCTCCGCATCATCCTTAGAGTTAAACTGTATGCGAACTTTACGTGGACCCATAAACTTGACGGATAAAATTCCTTTTATACCCTTAAATTGCAGCAACTTTGCCAAACCAATCTGTTTCGGTAAATCTTCTTTTGACACTATATAAACTTCAAATAGCTTGTCAGGCACACCGTCCGGCTCCAGCTGCGTTTTGGCGGTTGCTAAAACCCGCAAGCGTTTAGGTTTCCTGCCTATTGTGATAAAACTATCACTACAACCACAGCTTTCGTCGCTCAGACCACAAGCACGCTTCACCGCTATATGCCGCACATCCGACATGGACTCAGCGTCCGATACAATATCCGATTGAATCGGCCCTGCCTTATTATCAAACTCCACTTCAGATAGCCACGACGGAGCTGCCCGCTGCCCACATTCTAAAAGTGACGTTATCACTCACGACACCTCGACTTGACTCACTCATCGCAAAAACAGCAAAAGGGCTCTAAAACTGAATTAACTTATAAATAAAATAAAATTTGATAAAATTTTCAACCGTCGCCTTTGACAACCAAACGTCAATCCTCGCAATACTTATATTTTTGGAACGTATCTGCCGTGCTAATTTAAAAAGTCGTATCTCAGTATACGATCGGGGTAAAAATACGACTTCTTAATTTAGCAGGTTATGCGTTAAGCGTTATAGACTAAGCTCCCGATATAAAATGACCTTCACAGAGATGTTTATTTGATGAAATGTATTTTATATTTAGTTTAAAATGTCAATAAATATATTGCATATAGGTTCCGAAACCGGTGAAATGTTTAAAAAAAAATTTTTTAATTTTAAACTAAACATACCCTGGACTAAAATTTGTTAGGCAACCCATATGCAATATAATTATTGACATATTAAATTAAATATACAATACACGGTGAAGGTTATTTTATATCGGGATCTTAGTCTATAACGCTTAACGCATAACCTGCTAAATTACGAAGTCGTATTTTTACCCCGATCGTATACTGAGATACGACTTTTTAAATTAGCACGGCAGATACGTTCGATTTTACACCCCATATTTTTCATACCCCGGGCTTATATATGAAAATCGATTCTTAAGGAGTAAACTCCAATAAACTCGTTTCGTTTCGGTGACTACACCCAGCCAGCAGTTCTGCTGCAAGGACGCGGAGGCGTTGATCATGCAAGGGAAGGAGGGACAGAGAAGCTCTGCGAGAAGGCTCAGAAGCGCATACTGACACCGTACCAAAGGTCGTTCAGGGTAGTATAGAAACCTTAACATTGCCTGGCCGGAGCCTTCGGTTCAGTGGCAGGGTACGCATCCGGGTCATCCCGAGTTCCCCTCCGTCTTCTGCCGCTCCGGCAAGATCAACTGGCCCTCCTATCCGAGGCACCGGGGAGCCAGAAGTTACAGGTTGGGAGTGTGGGTTCCTTTGCAGTCGGGATGAGGACCGATGGGAGAGATCCGACAAGAATACTAGCATCGAGCCAGAAAGGAAAATAGACAGATACGTGTGTAAATAAATATAGAAAGGATGTTTGACTGCGATTACAGTGCCCTGTCGGCACGATGAATATTTTCTTGGAGAGGCTGGTCTTGTTGAGCCGTTATTTCTTGTACGCTGGTTCCTTCTTCTTCTGATTCCGTGTCCGTTTCCACAGTCTTATATATTTTTTCTGCTTTCTTCTTGACGAGGCCGCGATTCCTTGCAATGCGCTCCCAGTAGGCTCGGTTCCGGTTCGTGTACCGGGTGATGTCGTGATTTAATGAGTCAGTCCAGGTGAAGATCGGTCTGCCAATCTTCCGCTTTGACTCCAAGTAGTCCAGTGCCGCGTGTAGCAGGTGTGGTTTCGGACGTCTACGTAGTTAAATGACCATAGTAGGATATTCTGCGCACTTTGATGGTTTTTGTGATGGTTTTCCCTTCCAGTATTTGATGGACTTTTCCTTTGGGAGGGTCCTTTGATGCACCCAACATTTCTTTTACTATGTGCCTTTCATATTTCCTGAGCCGAGATCTATTCGCTTTTGAAAGGGCCATGACATTCAGGCCGTATGTCATGGAGGGTGCGATAACCATCTTGTACATTAATCTTGCGATTTTCCACTCGATTTTGTATTTTTGTATGAATTTTGTCAGGATTTTGGCGTTACGGAGCGCTTTTACGCATCTTGTCTTGATAGATGCTCTTCTGTTGTGTGTTGCAGTAATGTACGAGCCCAGGTACCTTATGCTCTCGATTGGCTTTATTGGTACGCCACCAAGGATTCTCTGCTGCTGTTCGGCAACGGGTGGACCGAAGGGGTCCCTCACAATAAGCTTGGTTTTTGTTCCGTTAATAGTGAGTCCTACTGTGGTTAGCAGTTCTTTCAGTTTTGTTACAAGACGGTCAAGCGTCGTTATGCAGTCACCTATCATAATTAGATCGTCCGCGAAGGAAAGGATTAGTGGCAGAGTGATTTCTTTATCCTGGTTTAGAATAACAGCCTCATCCTCTTCCTCCAGAGTTCTCAGGACATCATCCATGAGGATCGTAAATAAGCGTGGTGATAGTGGACAGCCTTGTTTAACCCCTTTGCCCTTGTTGATTATCGCGGAGTTTTGGCCGAACCAGGTAATAAACGTTCGTTCTCTCATACACGCAGCCACTATTCTGTTTGTCAGGGGGGCATTTGTCCTGCTGAGAAGGATATCCCTTAAGGCCCCAAGATCGACATTGTCGAAAGCCTTTTCAATATCAAGGGCCACTACGAAAAGTCTCTTTCCCTCCCTCCAATTGGCATCCAGGACTCTTCGCAGGGTAAACAAGTGGTCATCGGTGGATCTATTATTTAAAAAGGCCGCTTGGTAGTTACCTAGTGCCTCAATTTCCTTGTCTAATTTTTCAAGGAGGAAGTTGGCATAGATACGATAACCGACGTTGCAGATAGATATCCTCCTATACTCGTCTACATTTTTTGGCGATGATTTCTTAGGTATTGGCACTTGTTTGGACAGCAGCCATTCTTCTGGGATTTTATTTTTCGTCCAGGCTTCTTGCATTACGTTTGCGACCCTTGCGATAAACTCTGGTGGTGCTGCCTTGTACAGCTCCGGCGCAATTTGGTCTGTGCCTGGAACTGTACCGTTCTTCGTTCGCCTAATGATGCTGTTTATCGTGTCCGTGTCGGGCCTATCTTCGGTAGGCACTTCATCCTTCTGCCCTGTGAATGTTTCAGGTAGTTTTCCTTCGCTTTTTTCAACTCTCTTACCCAGTTTGACATTGGGATGTAATGTTTTGGTGAAGATCTTTGTGCAGATGCAGTTTCGAATCTTCTTAGGTACCTGTAGGTGATCTTCATTCTCATTGCCCGGTGTGCTTTACTGAGATTACGAAAGAAGAGCGTACACTCTTTATGGGAGTCCTGTTCTTGGGCGTCACGGAGTCTCTTGCGCGCTGCTTTGACCCTGGTATCGTAGTTCGGGTTTCCTAGAAATTTATTCTTCAAAAACAGTGATTGTTGAAGGAAGGCGAGCGCTAATCTACTGTCCCGTGACCGCACTATGGCCTTTGTTGGAATCGTATGAGATGCCTGTCTGAGAATCTCATTAAGTTCGATCCACGTGGGATTCTTATCAGACTCACGCTGACCTTGTGATTTCATGTCCCAGGTAGTTAGAAAACGATTCACTTCCTTTTGAAACTCTTCTACTACGGCTGAACTTTGTAGAGCTTCGTAATTAATTGCTTTGGCGTTAAACGGTCGTTTATTCTTGGGTCCTTCTCTCGGGACATTGCTATTGGATCTGCGGGCGATGGGGTGGTCCCAACTGGAATTTCGGACGACGCCCCATACTAGCTTGTGGTCAGTGCTGACGGATTGAGTGAGGATTCCTTGGATAGATTGGAAAAATAGAGGGCGATGAAGAGTGGTTAAAATGTGGTCTATTTGGGATATTCGGTTACCAACTTGCCATGTCGCTTTGCACGAAGGGCGGCCCCAGGTATTTAGTTTAGTTATGTTCTTGTAGGAAATGGATAAGCAAGCTACCATTAAAGTTGGACTCGGTATGTAGCAGATTTTTCGGAGATACATGCTTGGTTACATTGTTTACGTCTTTGATCCCAATATGCGCATTGAAGTCTCCTAGAATTATGGGGAAGGCCTTTTTGGGGGCTTGGCGTAGTAGCGTGCCTATTTTGGCGAGACAGGTTGCGGCTCCGGTTGGGACGTGGGTATTGACAATAAAAAGCTCAATGGGACCATTCTTATTAGCTATTGAGAGTTTTAGGTGCGTACCGATTATGTTTTTATCTTTTCGGATAGTGCTGACTATTTCAAATTGAGCATCTTTTCTTATTAGAATGGCTACCCCTCTTTTCTCTTTTGCGTTCCGGCCCCCGTTTAAAAGCCAGCGATAGTTGTTGGTGGTGAGCTCTCCGCTTGTTAGATGGGTTTCTTGTAAGCCCGCTATTGTGATATTCCGCTTCGAGAGTTCGCTGTCAATTTTTGTTTTGTCTTGTAGCCGGGCGCAGCCTCTTACGTTCCAAGTGGCTACTGAGACTTCCGTGCAGGGTTGTGGGGTCAGCGTTTGGGGAGCAGTAGGGGTGGCTCTTAGTAACCGTGAGCCGGTCATGTCGACATAGTCGTTTTGATCGTAGGAGGGGTTCAGCGCGATTATTGGTGAGTACTCTTTTGAATTATGTGCCTGGCTGGGGGATGAAGAGGCGTCAGTAGTTTGTATGAAGTCTTCGTTTATACTCCGTTGGGAGTTGAATAAGGGGTAGCTGGTTTTATCATCCGTCGTGGTTTGTTGAGCGATGGATTGTTGGATGAATGATGTTTCGATGTCAGGGCTGTTGAAGTGGACGGAGTCATAGTGATGGTTTCCGTAGAAGAGGTGAAGATTTGCCATTTTGTCGTATATGGGGGCCCTATATTGTAGTGGTCGCTGATGATTCATGTGTACATAGATATTTACCGTGAAGCAACCGGCAGCGGCTAAGATTATTTCTTCTCCTCCCCAGAAACCGTCTATGAACTGGTTCCTAATATATTCATCAATTTGTTCCGCGGAGGGAGGTGTATTGTCACCGGGAGACCTGACGTCTAAGACACTGCCATTGAGCGCCATTTGGATTTGGCTGTTATTTCTCTCAGCGGACAGGTGATTAGCGAGCAATTCTCGTACCTCTCGATGATCGAAATAAGTATTGCGCACCGCGTTCAATTGGTTCGCTATCGCCCTATACAGACAATTGCCGTCTTTGGGAATCGGTAAAATTTCCATCGTGCGAAGTTAAAACCGTCGAGTTTAGTGTCGCAGATGGGCCGGCAATGCACTTGTAAACCCTTTTTTTTATTGGCAATGGCTAGGCTATTTGTTGGGGTAGGTAGCTCGCGATGTCTGCACGTGTTCGGTGCAAAGTGACCTGGCCTATAATGGCGTTGGAAAAAAAGGGACCTCTTTGTTCTTGGAAGTAAAAGCGTTGCAAGATGTTGCACTTCTTCCTTGCTTATTCACTAACAAAATAATAATTGACAAACAGTTAACATTTACCAGTTACCCAAACTATGCTATAGGTTTCCTACAGTTGCAGGTAAAGATAAGTATCATGCGTGTACTTCAGCCCGCTATACGTTGATTTAAAGCAGGACTTTTAGTATAGTTTCGGTATTATAATAATCTTATAATATAATAATCTTGCGAGCGTAACAGAGTGAGATAAAGAGACCAGCGCGTCACTTATTACTAAGACAAGAATTTAACAATCGTGTGCCGAAGTCACTAAACCTTAATTAAGATTAGTACATATGTATCTAATATCTTAGTTTATTTTTACGGTGAGAGATGAAGTATTATATTTTGGTATTAACTAGGAGTACGTATATATTATAATAAAGGAGGTGCGTTAACCTACTGTGGTTAAGTAATGGTGGTAAGAATTACAGGGAAAACAATCTAAGATTACTTAACTTTAATACAAACTATTAGACTAGGTTAAGCCTTAATTAATATAAAACTAATATAATTATTATAAGTGTTTTGTGGACTATTTTTAAGTGACTCGCGATATGTTTGCTGTTGTGTGGTGCCTCCTAGATACGAATTAATATAAAAATTAAAATAGGATTATCCTGCTGCTTTCCAAATTCGGCGGTTGGGTTTGCTGGTGTTCGGTAAGTCTTGTATTACGTTCGTCTATATGTGGAAGTCCATGAAGTGTGGTCGGGTTTCAACCGATGAGATTAAAGGAAGGGAAGAAAAGTAAGAGAAAACCGTGCGTGATTACCGTTGGGTTTTACCTCCGTGCAAAAAACTTACAGAGCGTTACTGTATGGCCGTGCCTACTTATACCGATTTTGTCTTGGTACGGGCTTTGCCTAAAGTCTTATGATCGTATCTCTTGGCCTCCTCAAGACGTCTTGTAGGGGCTGGGGTAGTTGAATAGAAAATAAGGAGTAAAAAATTGCAAGTGGCAGCAAAAAGTGAAATGGAACGTTCTCACCAAATTAGGCTCCTAGGCGGGCCCAGCAAGGATGCTGGACGTGTGAGCACCGCACGAAGGGGCGCTGCGGACTCTCATTCACACACACTTGATCAACACTCACTGAAAGACCGCGTAATATAGACGCACCAAACACTAGAACTTCTACTTTGCTAAGTATGATAGAGAAACCGAAGCAGTGAAAACGCGGCGAATTCTTTGACACGCGGCTAAACTTTAACAGGCTGCCATGCGGACATCTAGTCAAGCCTTGTTTTTGTCTTGTGACTGTATTGTTTTGGCCGGGTTTTTACAACGCTAATACAGATCGGGATCGGGAGAGGCTAAGACAACGCGTCCGCTCCGTATGGCGTCCCAAATGGGTCTCTGTTCATATTAAGGAAAAATAAACTGTATTAGAATTTAGGCGGGCTTTAAATATATTTTTGGCTCAAAAAGTTTACTATTCAGTCAGCGAATACTTGAATTATAACACTAATCTGCAACGATAAGCATGTTAGTTATAAGATTTTGTATGCCTTGAGGTAGAACATAGCTGAACTAATTTATATGTACTTACTGTCTAGCATAATTACATTTCTGTAACAATTGTTCACAAATAAATGGTTTGTATGTACACATTACTTGTAAGTTGTAATGTAAGTTTCCTGTAATCAATTGCCAATAACCCCGCCGCCTGGTCACCCTACTCGACAGACGCTCAAGTGTCCCAGGATTATCCGCCGAAATGCACAACATGTTGTCAATGCGTATATCGATGCTTACAACTTGTCGATACTTTGAGGGCACTTGGTTAGGGAGCGAGCTTATCGGTGCGTTTCTTTACATGATGTGGTTACAGATTCTTTTGGGGTAAGGAGTATAGTAATGGGTATTTTGTGGGTCCTGTGTGTATATCTTTTATTAAATGAATATACAATTATAGTTGCTATTGTAATCAAACACTGGACCTCATAACGTTTTAGTTTAAGGCACTAACATTTATGAAGTACTTACAATAGTATATGGATTTTATTAAGTTATCCAAGTCTTCTACGCGTTGTTTCTATGAAATACGATTTTTAGGGTTCCATACCTCAATCGGAAAAGACGGAACCCTTTTAGGATCACTTTGTTGTCCGTCCAACCGTCCGTCTGTCTATCAAGACCCTTTATCTCGAGAACGCGTAAGAAATTAAGTTGAAATTTAAACCATAACTATACTAAAATCTACGGTCCCTTGAAGCTGTAAAAAGATCAAACTTCTACGTTAACGTGAAAAAAAGATACGGCCGTTTATGTCGTAAAAAAACGTACATTTCGACACTTTCAAGGGAATCAAAATGATAGGGTACTTCCCGATGACCTAGAACTATGAAATTTGGCAAGTAATATCGTCACATACTACGTAAATACATATAAAAATATGAAAACTATACATTTGTAATAAAATCATAAAAAATATAATCCATTTCAAACATCATATTTGAAGAACTGGGTTGCGTTAAGTTTGCACCTCGTTTGTATGCGGCGCCATACATTTCAGGTGCTCTATGGATACTAGACGACGATATACAAAATATTATAAACACATATATAGATAACACCAATGACACAGCAACAAATATTCGATTTCATCACACACATATTTGCCCCGGTCGGGATTGGAACCCAGGACCGCCGGCTCGGTAGGCAGGTGCACCACAAACTGCACCAATCGCGTCGGTAAAAAGGAACTATTGTTTATTGTTTATTAAATTACAAACACAAGCTCACAGTTACAAACGCTTAAATGCTACACAAATACATATTATTATTAATTAGAATAAGGAAGTACCTACATAATTTTACTTTATCACTATTTACATATCATTAAAATTACTTAAAAACATACATACAGCTCTGCAAAAATAGCTAGGTGAGTAACTACTACTACTCTACTACTGTTACTATGTATTTTTTTGTTTTTTATTTAGTTTGATAATAATGGCGATATACCTATTTTTTTTTACTACCTTTCATTGCAGGTGAACATGTTTACACTTGAAACAAGTAACTGAATGTGACAAGAAAGCAGTCTATTAGATTAATCATATTTATTGTACTAGAACAGGTGCCGAATAATAAATAAAAATAAAAATATTTATCACTAATACCATCCTCAAAATCATCACAACATTAATCTCATTCGCGATTTCACGGTCCAACTGCACAGTGTGCAGTGCACGGACAAAAAATTCACTATCATAATGCCTACCCTGCTAAATAAAAGAGTCATAACCGCCTATAGCGTCCATAGAATTTACTGTATTATACTTTTGGGTAGTTATACTGGTAATTATGACCGCTATATCGCCCATATGGTGTGTAGGGAGCACATGTGCCCTCGAATTTAATGCTATCTGTTACTGTTTGGGCAATTTTTTGATTGCAATGCATTGATTTTGGGGTGGAGGGTCGTAACTAATTCATATTTAAAAAATGTTTCTAGCGCGGTTTCGGTGGATGAGTTTGAATTGCGTTTGACTTAATTTCACAATGCATATCTAATTTTCTCGATTTATTATTTAGTAAAGCTGCAACTTTTACTCGTGTCTAATGTCAAATGGAAGAAGTAAAGCACTCGCAGCGCATGATTATCTCAAATGAAAAGTTTTTTTTTTGTAGAAAGCACAAGCAATATTTTTAATTTACATTATTTCTTTATTACAACTTTTTTAACTTTAAAATTTACTTTCATAAAATATTTTGGCATGTAAATAACATTAAAAGTAATTTTCTATTATTATTTATTTATTTAAACTTTATTACACTAAACAAGAGTCAGTACAAATGGCGAATTTAATATAAAATGGCATTCTCTACCAGTCAACCATAGGGACTAACAGATATGTAATTCAAGTAGGTGCAGAGTAGAAATTTGATAATTCTGAGAGGGTCATAGATGCAAATGAAAGTTTATGTTAAATCGCACTGGAATTGGATCGCAATTATAATTTATTTATTCAGCTCAATATTTACTGCATGTTAAGTTAGTAGAAGTATATTAAAGCCAATGGCAAGGTAAATAGGTCCATAAAATGTACCATTTATTACTTTACACACTACGTAACTTACGTATTAATAGGTACTTTAAACTAAAAGTCATACTTAGGTACCTACTAACTACAGAATTCATACATTAAAAGATTGTACAAAACCCTCTACCATGTCACCAGCCCATCTGTAACATATGCAATTGTAACGTATAACGTCGTTTGACGCAATCAATTATTTGCCCACTGTGCAGGGGCGCACAAATTGACTAATCGTACCCATAATGCCGTGTGCCAACCCTATGTTGATTTTTCTGATTGTATCAAAAGGTCGTATCTCTAAATTGATGTCATAGTAAGATACGGCTTTTTAAAGTAGCAGGACAATTTTGACATCAGGGCCGTGATTTATCACTTTAAAGTGGATGCTTGGCATGTTTTGTTGCTCTTAAATTAATGTTTTGGCACACTTTAGGGTAACAAGAGGTTGATGACAATGGGAATAATTTATTTGGTTGTTCATTTATTTAATGTTTGTTTGATGTTACAAGTGTTTTAATTAAAATTTACTTGATAAATGCCTTTGTATCTTGTTATTGCTGTTAATTTTATTTATTTTGTTACATCATCATCATCATATCAGCCAATAGACGTCCACTGCTGGACAAAGGCCTCTCCCAAAGTTCTCCACAACGATCGTTCTTGCATCGCCATCATTCAATTTCTACCCACGATCTCAACAAGGTCATTAGTCCAACTTACATGATTTTTATTTTTGGTTTATTCCATGGAATAATTCGATATACATAAGTATCTACTCTACCTAAATATTATATATATATCTTCATCACTGAGGTACTTATATACACAGTCTATTTTGTATAGCATTGTGGATGTGACATTTGTCATTTCAGTACATTTCAAAGGAATTTAGATTAAGTATGAAATATTCTATAATCTATAGTAGTACTTATAGTTGAAGCAAAAATACGTACGGCACAACATTGTTGAATCTTTTTGCGTGAATTAATCAGTTCCATTTCATTACAATATGTATTTTTTTTAAAGAAAGTCTCCCGCCACTACAAAATCAATCAATCTGTTTATTTTGCAAAATGAATAATTCATACAAACTTATATTTGGCGATATATCACTTAAATCGAACACAAATATACTTCCGTACTAACTGTTAGTACTTATTCCAAATTCCAAGCATCCAATTTAATTGAAATCTACGCTCAAACAGGTTAAAACCGACGTAACAAGCTCATCGGTGCTCTACTACAATAAAAAGTCGTATCTTTCCAAACATTTCATAGCAAGATATGCCTTTTCGTCCATAACACGGATTCAACCCCGCGCCCCTGACAATTGATATTCGATACAGTAAATTCACACGCACTCCCCATTCGTGTAGGAAACAATCGCTTTGTTCCGAACCACTGTGCAATTTTATTGACCGGCAACGGTAAATGAAGTCATTTTACTCTAATGTCCTCCTTTATTCTCGATAGTTGCAAATGTTGCCGTCGTTTCGAATAATGACGTTTTTTGGGAAATAATGGCATGTTAGTGTTATTGCTTGATTTGTATTTTTGTCCGTTATTTGCGCTGTGTTAGACCACTGTGCAATTATAATGGGACTAATGGTTGATCTGGATGTACAAAATAAATTCACTGTAAAGCCAAATGGTGGTAAAAATGTATACTTAGTGGTAAAAAGTGATATATAAGTAATTTAAAGCGGTAAACATAGTAACTGAGCTCCGTAATCCGTTCAAAAATGCTGATTGTTTTAGACATTTTTGCCTATGAGCAAACATGTTTCTTTACATAATAACAATGTTACTTACTACTTAGAACAGGGCCATAGTGATTCATTGGTACTACAGATTTAATTTTTCATTGATAATTTATTTTCAAAAACTACTCGAAATTGACAAAACTTACGCAGAAAACTGTTTTTTTAACTTATTTTATGCTAGGTATGTTACTACTTAACTCAGGGAGTATTATTCACTTCAAAAAGTTGGTTGAAATTACCAATACATATATGTGTCATAAAAAGAAGAAAAAAATAAAGCCTCTGTAATCTCGTACAATATTATTATGTCGATTATAAAATAAGTATGACATATTGCAGAAAATTAAGTACTTATTGACCACTTATTGCTACCTATTCATGAGGGTGTACGTGGGTAGTTTAGATTGATCGATTGATGAAATGGAAGCACGAGCTTATTGGTTAGGTACCTACCGTAAGGTAGAACATCATCCGAACATTATTGAAAGGTATAGTCGGGCTAATGAAATAATAGTCAAAGTTTTGGCGGGAAATTGAAAAAAAATGCGGCTAGTCACATTTTGTGTAGTAGGAATAACTTATAGTTTTGATACTATAAAATATTTTTGATTTCCCATACACACGTAAGGTACCTAAGGAAATACCTGACATGACCTGCACTCATAGTCAGCTCACATAATTTCTACCTACCTTATAATTTCTGTTGGGAAACATTGGGAAAACAACGGCTGTAGAAATATAAGAATTTTAGCGTGGCGTATATCCAGGATGTGATGTACTGAAAGGGTTTAGCAGGCTAAGGAAGGACGTGTGGCCCCTGTCAGGAATATTCGAATTGGTAAATGTCAATTGTTGGTGGCCTCATAACTAGTAATCACTCCAACTTTTAGCCCTCTATCTTGAACTGTCAATCAATCCTCCTAGCCTTTGTCCCATTTTTTGAGAATGAATTCTCAATCGGGGTCGGCTACCTAAATCCCAAGATGTGGCGTAGGCACTAGTTTTTACGCAAGCGACTGCCATCTGACCTTCCAACCCAGAGGGGAAACTAGGCCTTATTGGGCTTAGGTGGTTTCCTCACGATGTTTTCCTTCACCGAAAAGCGAGTGGTAAATATCAAATGACATTCCGTACATAAGTTCCGAAAAACTCATTGGTACGGGCCGGGTTCGAACCCGCGACCTCCGGATTGAAAGTCGCATGCCCTAACCACTAGGCTACCACCGCTTGTCTCTATCTTGAACTGTCACAGAGATAATGTCAAAAATGTATTTATATCCCATTTTTTTTCAAACTCATGTATCTTCTAATCCAAACCAGCTAGAGCATTGATACAAAATCACAGCTATGTAAGTTTAGTGGGAGTATACCCTATAATTTTATTAATATTTTATACGTGAGCAATAAAAGAAATAAATGACAATCTAGACACGCGGCAGCGTGTCCAGCCAAGTTCACCGCAGGAACTGGCGAGCAGCAGCCGTGTGTTATATTACACGAACCGTTTGGAGCCACTTTTGACCCCCCAATAACTCCAAATCTATTTAACATAAAAAAATGAAATTTGGCTTATGTATTAAGATCCTTTAGAACAAGTAGAACCCCAAATTTCATTAATATAGGTTAAATAGTTATTGAGATATTAAAGTCCAAAAAACGGTATTTTTATCACTGACTGACTGACTGACTGACTGACTGACTGACTGACTAGTAATCAAAAACCTAACCCACTTCCAGGTGACCTAGAAAGGTGAAATTTGGCATCCAGCTTAGTAATTGTGTGTGTATACATATAAAAATCTAAAACAGTGATTTTTTTATGTTTTTTATTATTATTATTATTATTGATGGTTGTTGCCTCAGAACTCTGTCATTTATAAACCGATTTCGAAAATTCTTTTTTTGTTTGAAAGATATACTAGAATAGCATATACTTACACTCACACGCACACACTTACACATACATGCACATAAAAATCCAATACGTACTAACCGTTTTGGAAAATTCTTTGTTTGTTCAAAACTTTCAAAAGATGTACTAGAATAGCACACAGAACTAATTAACAAATAATAATTAAGTAATTTACACATCATAATAAATTCTGTACAAAAAGTAATGATATCCCATCAAAAACATAAATGTAAAATGAGAGCCAAGTTCAATATCGCGTGCACTTCGCCGACAAAAGAATTGAGATCTGCAAGGGTGCCAAGTTCTTTGCTCTAAAATTTTTAGATACAAGGACATGCGACATACTCAATGCATTTATTTTACTTGGGGTGTAATTCAATATCAAGACGTGACTTGGCTAGTTTTAAAATATAAATTTATATTATAAATCAAAATCAATCAAATCATTAACCTATTTTCGTAAAGGTAAGTACGCAAGTTAGTGTACGTCTTGTTACTTATACTGTTAGCTTGATAATGAACTATGACTATGAATATGTTACTTTTATAAAATTTAGTTAGTTTATGAAAACTAGCCAAGTCAAATCTTGATATTGAATTACTCCCCAAGTAAAATAAATGCATTGAGTATGTCGCATGTCCTTGTATCTAAAAATTTTAGAGCAAAGAACTTGGCACCCTTGCAGATCTCAATTCTTTTGTCGGCGAAGTGCACGCGATATTGAACTTGGCTCTCATTTTACATTTATGTTTTTGATGGGATTTATTTTTCGACAGCTCTTATCAACAAGTTTTTTTGAAAGTACAACTATAAAAAAATCTTATGTATTGCTTTTAGTATTAGCTACTAGCATACGCAAAATCAATTAATTATATTTGGTGGAACATACTCAAAAAAAATAACGAAAGTATTCAAGTAATATAAGGAGTCTTTTCTTTTGAATTTTTATCATATTCCCGTGTACCTAAAAAAATAAACCTCCACGATAGACAGCTATACGTTCAAGATAATACACCCTTAGTTGCTAAGCAACAAACAAAATCTTAAAACGAATTTTTAAAAGACTTGACTACTTCGTTATTTTTTTTTAATATGTTCCACCAAATATAATTAATTGATTTTGCGTATGCTAGTAGTTAATACTAGAAGCAATACATATGTTTTTTTTTGTAGTTGTACTTTCAAAAAAACTTGTTGATAAGAGCTGTCAAAAAATAAATTGACATTTATTTCTTTTATTGCTCACGTATAAAATATTAATAAAATTATAGGGTATACTCCCACTAAACTTACATAGCTGTGATTTTGTATCAATGCTCTAGCTGGTTTGGATTAGAAGATACATGAGTTTGAAAAAAAATGGGACAAAAATACATTTTTGACATTATCTCTGTGACAGTTTAAGAAGGAGGGCTAAAAGTTGGAGTGATTAATAGTTATGAGGCCACCAACAATTGACATTTACCAATTCGAATATTCCTGACAGGGGCCACACGTCCTTCCTTAGCCTGCTACACCCTTTGTATCACACTCATATTACTGTCACTTTCCTTTCAATACCTACCGTAAGAGCAGTAGCGACAAGATAAACTAGCCCTACTGGTGACGATGACGATGAGTTTCTATTTGTTACGAACTTAGTTGTGTTTTGTTACAGAATGGAGGCGACAAACCTGGCCATGTCTCCGAGAGAATCACTCAAGCCTCGCGACCACAAAGCAATGCAACTCAACTCCAAGCCTAACCAAGTAAGCTCATTTATGTATATAAGAGATTTGCCGTTCTCGAAAACGGTTCTTTATCTCTACGGAGAATGTTTTCGTGAACGTTATTTGCCCTTATTAATCTGGAACATTTCCCATACATATCTAATTTATATTACAACTGAAGCAATCAGACCATTGCTTATAACCGAGCGAGAGAAACATCTACACTTCAGCTTGGCTAAGAATTCTTTCCTGTCCGATTTACAAATTCTGGACGTTCGGGTGACTCTGGTGAAATTTTATGAGCAGGTTTGATAATTGATCGAACAACAAAATTTAACTCCTTGAAGAAATATTTAGATAAATTTCCAATTTTCCCAAAAATATTTTTGACCGCACACCCTAATTTGTCAACAGGTATCCACAGTCCTCCTCTACGGAGTCCCGATCGTCTCCCTAGTGATTGAAGGCGTGGAGCGCCTCTGTCTCGCCCAGATTTCTAACACCCTACTTAAACAGTTCTCCTACAACGAGATCCATAACAGACGGGTGGCGCTGGGTATCACATGCGTACAGTGTACACCAGTGCAATTGGAGATTTTGAGACGGGCTGGTGCTATGCCAGTGTCTTCACGGCGATGTGGTAAGTTCATATCAGTCGATAGATGTCCACTGCTGGACACAGGCCTGAGGTAGCCTGAGAAGCCTGCAGATGTGGTTACCTGCCTGATCTTCAATAGCCTACTTAAAAAGTTCTCCTACATCGAGATCCTTAACGTACGTACAGAGTAATCCGGTACAATTTAAAATATTGACGAGGGCTAAAGGGTCGTTCTCAAAATATTTGCACCGCCACCTGTCACCAGGTTTGTCTTAGAAGAAGTTTTTTACACCGCATTATTTTAAATATTCAATTATCATCACATATCTAAAGACACTTTTTACATAGAGGCCAAATGCTTTCAATTAAAAGTAAAGTATATTAATAAACAAAAAAACGATTTAAAACTAGGTTTTGTCGGTCACTTGCCGTGTCCCAACGCGAGGTACTCATGTTTCGTTGTAATAAAAACATATACATTAGCGACTTAGCTTAAGTTCAGTACTCCATTTAATTTTCATATATGATGAAGATTGAATACTACCATATCGAATAATAATACTATGCTTATTTTGCGAATTATTTGCAATTTAAGTTTGTCCACGCCATTTTTTGTCGTTCACTTGTCATGAGACAAACATTACAATTGTGTGACTACTATTTCGTTTCCCCTGCCTAACCCCGCATAAATCGAGACCTTCAGTTGCCACCTAACACTGTTCCGAGTGACACGTCGTCAGTGTGCTGCACTAAAAAAATATGATACATACTCTTACGCGAGCGGGAGTTTGTAATGGGTATGTAGTCTATATTCTGCCTTCCATATTTTGGTTGACGTGTGTAATATTGCATTCATTTTAATTTATAACGCGTAAAGTATGGTCTACTTTTATGTGTATAAATATGCAGTTCATCAACGAAATACTTTATTTGTTTTGATGACGTAACTGTCATTTGGTCCATCACCTGTATGTCGTTCACTTGTCTATATAAAAACAGGTGAACGACACATACGGCAGGTGATCGACAATTATTTAAACACTTATACAAAATTATTTAAAAACCAGGTTTTATCGGTCACTCGCCGTGTCTCAATTCATGTTTCGTTGTTATAAAAATGGATCTATGGATACACAGATTTTTATTTACAAGAAAACATTAAAAAAACAAATAAACTTATACTAAAAGGTGGCTAAAACTATTATAAAGAATTATAAAAATATGGTCCTTTCGGCAGCGTGCCCATCACACAGGCAGCATTCCCGCGTTGTATTGCGATGGCAATTCTTTGCGCGAGAAAGCTGCCTGCGCGAGGGTCACCCGTTGCCTCCCTTAGGCGTTTGCTTAGCGCCTTGTGGAGCCCACGCGCAGCCCTACCCCACGGACCTAGTGTCTCGACGCCAAAAGGGATAAACTCGTACTGGGCGCCGAGACACTTATATTTATTGAATTTAAAATTCTCCCGAGCGTCAGCCGCCGCCCCGGCCGCTTTAAAAGTTGCTGCGAGGTAGGACGCCGCCAGTGTATCAGCACAAGTGGCGTCCCACACCAACGCGCGGCCCATTCTCCAGGGGATCAACGACATCCCGTCGGGGCGCTTGCCATCGTCCCGCACGATCTGGGGCTCCAGTGCTGCGGGCACGTTGGCGCTGACGAGCGCTCTTCTGAGGATGTCGTTGAGCGCAGCATGTCGGGAGAGACGGCCGGCGCCCGAGGAGCAGGAGAGTCCGTGGTGGCCAAGACGATCTACTGGGGCCCCACAAGAGGCGCAGCTGTGTTCTACACACACATCAGCCCCAACCCGGAGACCGACAGCTATGCGAAGCTATCTATGGATCGTTTGTTGTCCGAAATAAATACATTTTATTTTAAAACATATAAATTTCCGAAGTAGCTTAGTTTGAGTATTCCATTTTACTTTCAAGCTGTCTTAGGAATCCTTAGCAGGCGGCGCCCGCACCAGATTTTGAAGCATCAATCCTCTGCCTGTCAGTGGCTTTGAGCGTCCAGGTCTCTGCCCCATAAAGAGATATGGAAAAGACAAGGGCACAGACGAGGTGCATGTTCGTTCGGTTAGGGATGTGTCTATCTTTCCATATTTTGCCGCGTTGGGTAATCGCTGTTTTGGCCATTCCGATTCGCCTGCGAATCTGTGGTTTCCATGTGACTCTATTTGTGAAAATGGAGCCAAGGTACTGGAACTGATCAACAGTTTCAAACTCTTGAAGCAGGTTAGTACTTTGTCGACAAGTAATGGTCGACTATCATCAGCTCGGTCTTATATTTATTAATATCGAGACCCATTTTGAGGCTGGTTGTTTTGAGTCATTCCAAAAGTTGGGCCACTTCTGCTTCGGGTGATGCAAAATAGGCGATGTCTACCACGTACCTTCAAGGGCTCCATATCTGTTAAATAGTATTGGGGATATTATGCATCCCTGTCCGGAACTTAAAGTTCTTGTATGTGACATCTCCTACTGACACCATTCTGTATTCAGACTCGTAAAGGCTTTATAAAGTGTTACCAGATGTGCTGGCAGCTTCAGACAATACCTCCCATAACATATCCCACCCAACGCAGCCGAAGGCTTTCTGGTTATCAGATGTGAAGGAATTCCTCGAAGATGACGAAAACAGCAGTAAGTTACTCAGCGGGTAGGAAAGAATATGTCAAAAGAGGCAGCATCAGGATGCAGAAACGTTATTTAAATGATTCGCTGTTGAACCTTCATAAGAAATTTATAAAATCACATGGGTATGCTTGAGTTTTGCATCTTTTTGCCGGTTATGACCTTTCTGGATAGTACAGGCTTCAAAAAACCTCCTGAGAAATGTCCTATGATATGAGAATTAAATGCTTGTTTTTTTATGCAAATTACTAACATAAGGAAAAAAGAAAAACAAAAACAATCAAAAAAGCACTATTTGACAGTTCACGTAGATTTTATTTAAAATGTCACTTACCTGCAACCGTTGTCGTTAACCTGCTAACAAATTTAGTGAAGTTGGAACATATTTGTCGCAAACCTGCACCCATTGTCGATAACTTGGTAACAAATGTCGTTTACCTGACATCGATGTCTTTCACCTGTCGACCTAAAAATTCAAACACCTATATCTTCTAAGATATTCAATTTAACTACTTCCCTCGACGTGATATCAATTGTCTGAATATATTTCTAGCGATCCTATGAAAAATAATAGAAGAAATCGCAACTTTAAAAAAAAATGCAAAATTAACGCAGCGGTGCAAATTTTTTGAGAACGACCCTAAAGCTAAGCCGGTGTCTTCGCATCGGTCTCGTAAGTTCTTCATTTAACATTTCCTTAAGTTGCTAACACTATTGTAGCTTGCAATAACAGCTTATTGACTGTACTGAGGTAAACTGGTACCACACCTGTCTTCTAGGCGTTTGGGGTATGTTCTTAAAAAAAATACTATCTAAGCATAGCTATTCCAACTAACTATGACGATTAACGGTTGATTCAGTAGAGGGTACAAAGCATCTGTGTTCTTGAAATTAATATTAAATTATAACTGTATATTTAGTCTAGATTCTATTGGAGATGGAGTTTAACGATATATTATAATTGATGCATCAATTAAATAACCTTAACCTCGTTGATGACTATAATTTGTTTGTTCATAGGCATGATCACGCGGCGTGAGGCGGAGAGGCTCTGCAAATCCTTCCTCGGAGACAACGCCCCTCCTCGCTTACCAGACGACTTTGCTTTTGCTGTTCACCACGAGTGCGCTTGGGGATGCCGAGGCGCCTTCCTTCCCGCTAGGTTTGCTATGTTTTCACTGTATTTCACTGCAAGTAAGAATGTATTGAGAATATCGTCTCATTTCTCATTGAGTCTGAAGGAAAAGACATCTTCCTTTACCTTCTGGAAGGTTGGAAGAA
This sequence comes from Apotomis capreana, assembly GCA_947623375.1. Taxonomy (NCBI): domain Eukaryota; kingdom Metazoa; phylum Arthropoda; class Insecta; order Lepidoptera; family Tortricidae; genus Apotomis; species Apotomis capreana. The sequence continues at coordinate 25,385,921 of OX392508.1, forward strand.
AAAAGTTAAACCAAACATTTTAGCCAGTTCTCCCGGGAATGTTGTTTCTAACTTCTCTTTAATTCTTCTACACTAGGTACAATTCCTCCCGCGCTAAATGCATCAAGTGTGCGTATTGTGGCCTCTTCTTCTCACCCAACAAGTTCATCTTCCACTCACACCGAGTGGGCCCAGGGGATAAGTACGTGCAACCAGACGCAGCTAACTTCAATTCTTGGAGACGGCACATGAAGCTAAGTGGTACGCCACCTGATGAGGTGGTTCATGCTTGGGAAGATGTGAAGGCTATGTTCAATGGAGGCACTAGGAAGAGAATGTTATCGGCTGCTAGGTAATTATATTTTTTATTATTTTTAGATTTATTATGTATGTATCCAGCACATTCATTTTTTGGTAGATATTAAGGGATGGAACTTGAACTTCATCCCATACCTAAATTACCGTAAATTTGTAAACACCTTTGTAAATTTCAACGATTGACGCATTAAATTATTTTCTTATCGCTTTGACTTGAAAATTGAAATAAGTATGTGTCAACTATTATGAATGTCGCATTATTTGCGACTTCATAAACGCTTGTTTATTGAACAACGTCTAATTTAAAACTGGCAGTCTTATATTTTCGATTGTCGAATAAATTGGTTAACGTCCATTTCTAACTTTAGCCGATGACACTGTAACAATCGATCTATCAAAGAACAAGTGTGGCAACCCTAAGCCATTAGCCATGTACGAACCATCTCACCACAAAGTTCAGCTTTAATCCGTGCCACAGACGAGTGTCGCTCCGCAGGCCCGAAGCAGAAGGGACAGAGCCGAAGCGTGCAGCACCGAGCCCGCCGGCGCACGCGCCGGTGCCAAGACTTGCTGACTACGTGTGGGGCGCGCGGCTGCCTCTGCCGTATGCTATACCGTGGCTGAAACCTACGCTGTGGTCACCAGGTATGTTTGCTTGTCGTCATTCATACTTACTTAAACAAAGATTCAAAGTGGATCTTGGCCTGTGAAACTTAGACCCGAAACAGAGGGTGCATAGCTACGAAATAGATTTTGGCCTCGGACACAAAAGAACCTGAAGCGGAGAGGATACCCATAGTGAATTTGTTCATTTTACTGCTCGACAGGAGGATTTATGGATAATGAGTTCGAATTTATGTCTGATTACCATATGGAAAGTGGTGACAAAGTCTTATAACGATGGATTGAGTAATTTATTTGTATGATTCGGAGTTTACAATAATCATGACTCCATTGGTTCCATTGTACAGGTGCGTTGACAGCATTGAGTGGTGTCGGCTCGCTAGAGGAGCCACGGGCGTTCCGGCCGGTGCGGCGTGAGTCGCCACCTCCTTCCCCCGGGATGTCATCATCACGCTCACCCACCAGGTACCTGTACTTATATTTGAAGCGATACTACATGAATACTCCACAAACAGCATTTTGTATATTCCTAGTACGTAGATCCAATCTCTCTTAAAAAACTGTGTAAAATCTACAGTCAACGTCCATCCCATACCAAGTTTATTTCGGATTGATTTAGATTTAGATTTATTTATTTCATAATAACAAATTACATTATAAATTATCCTAAGTTCATTTACATGAATCTTGATATTATGATTGTCAATAGCAACATAAAATTAGATAATAATCATAATATTATAACTACAACAATAATAATAGAATCATAAAATGCAATGTCAGATAAAACAGAAATATATATCACATGGACACATGATTGTGCGTTATTCTTCTATTTTCTTTATTCAATCATGTCATTTAATCAATATCCAGTGCAAAACAAGGAAACCACCCAAGAAATATTGCCTTGAGTGGACTCTGGCACCGCCTGTGCTTATGTGATCCGTTTTCCGCACTTAGCCCGTGTATATTCGGGCCGTTGTGCATACACATTTGCCAGCTAAGTGCCAGCCAGTCTAAACTAAACCTCGCCCAGAAGCTTAGGATTCTCCTGGTTTCTCCGCAGGCTACTCGTGACCTCGGCAGTTTGAGGAGTTCAGCACGTTGTTTAGCTACGGCAACGCATTCCAGGATCATATGGCCTGCACCGAATGCGCCGTGACTTTTGCCAGATTATCACTTCGTCTTCCTTCGTTTGTTTTAGTACAAAGTAAGTTGTTCTCAGGTCCCCTATGGCGTCACCAGCGAGGGCGAGGTCCCCCGCTCGTTCACCTCGCTCGCCGCGCAGCAGCGACCGAGACAGCGACGAAAGCGTCGACATCGAGACCACCGAGGAAGACCAGCGTGATGTGGTGAGTCTCTTCATTACTATAGGTACCAGATGGAGTAGTGTCAAATAGTACCTATCCACGAGTGGGTTAAGATTTTAAAAATCCATAATTACTTTACTAACCCAGAGAACTGAATAAATCTTGGCCTAATACGAGGATGTGCCAACATAGAACTCATGTGCCAGATCGGATTTGTTTGAAAAATGTCAGAAACAGGTATAAAACGCGAATTGTATTCTGACAGCTCACGCCATCAAGAGACTTAATTTAGGATCATTGTGACGTATCACAGACTTGGCACCGTAGCGCCAAGTCTGTGCACGGCGATTTTTATCGTCGCAAAACTGAAACTCTGAAAAAAACACGCCATACTTACCTACTACTTACTTTACTAATCTAGCGAACTGATAAATCTTGGCCTAATCTTAGGCTATGCCAACTTAAAACGAGGAGATCTTTTTCCATGTCATTTTTCCAGTGATACTAGGGCCAGTCACACTTTCATTCGGTGTCCTCTTTGAAGGTGACCCAAACAACGCAGGTCCGGTTTTAATTTTTTGAATAATATAACATTTATTAGTCTTTCGTCTAAGTTTTATAGAAGTTTTATATTTTTTGATTTATTTTACACTTAGGTATTATTTTGCAAAATACGGCATTCTCAAAAATAGTCTGAAATGTAACGGGGCTATGGGCCATTGTCATTTTATGACTAATTTCAGTACGCATGAACTCCTTAACCAATCTGCCACTACACCTTCATTAAATATGGTTTACTTATATTTAGACACACAAAGAGCCCTCTCCTTCCTCTTTTAGAGATAAAATAAATAAAACCCCCTCATTTCTACAACCACAATCACTGTACTTCCTCCAAAAGCTCTCACAACTTACGTAAACGTCTCAAAAATGCAATTTAATAGCCAAGCTGAGCTTAAACCTCCCGCCATTCGGGGGCAACGGAGCCAGACCGATCCAATTTAAAAAGTTCAGCTTTCCCAATCACCGGCACTGAAATCGTGTGATTAGGATTTTTATTGCGGATATTGATTGGGAAATGCAACTGTTCGGAGTGAGGACGCGTCGAGAGAAAGATTTGTTTGAGCGTAATTCGAATGGAATCTAGCTTTTTATGTTTCAGAGTAGTGGTGGTATAAAAATAATTATTTTTCATAACAGCACTGTCTGTTAACGTAAACCAAATGTATTAAATTGCAGCGTAAAATAAAAATAAAAATGCTTTAAGTGGGATTTCAATCCACGCTTCCACTTTTCGGGCCAGACGTGTTCACCCATCCGGCTGGAGACGAGTTCAAAGTTTTTTTTTTTTGTATATGAACATGTGAAACAATAACAAACTAATTTAGACAAATGAGCAGTAATAATATAAGTGCGTCAAGAACACTACCGTTCAAGATAATTTAGAGGAGGAAAGGGATGATTATCCTATAAATCTGTACGAATTTTATTGAATACGCAAGTAAGCATACTTATCGCAAATTGCCAAGGCACTTCCCATGTAACACACATGCTGCATAAATGGTTATACAGCACTAATACAGCTTAAGAGTTATAATGGCTGTTATACAGTCTTTATGCTTGCTTGGGCTTGGGTTTTTATCGGAAGAGCACTATCCTCCAGTAATTTAAACTGAACAAAAGCTTGTAAAAAGTCTCAGAAAGACATTCCAATTCAGTACTCGTCCACGTCCAATTTTTCCCAATCCAAACGACCAAACTTAGGTAATTAATGCATTGATTAATTCAATTCGGCTGGCAAAATCGCTGTTTGAGTGCGCGCCGCGTCAGGGCTGTATTCGATGAGCCTTTGCTATATCCCTAATTTGGCAATATCTCGGTTTTAATACGGCTGTACGTATATAGTAGACATTATTAATAAATAAAATCACGTTTTTTTTTTTTTTTTATGTTATAGGGGGCAAACGAGCAAACGTATCGCCTGATGGAAAGCGATTACCGTCGCCCATAAACACCTGCCCCCACACCGGAACACAACAATGCGAACATTGCTGTTTGGCGGTGGGTTAGCAGGCAAGACGGTAGTAACAATCCGGACGGACCCTGCACGAGGCCCTACTACTCCAAGTATCATATTTTTACATTTACGAAAATATCACAATATCAATAGTGATTGAGAAATTCGTTTTAAAACTTCCTCATTCTAAAATAGCTTAAGCGACCAGTATAATTGGTCTCAGTGCATGAAATCTTACAGTCGGACTATTACTAAGGCGGATTGAGTGTGGACATTGTACCACTGTTATTTTTGTGTATTGTGACTTTCAAATTATCCACAAGGTGACGTCATGAAGTAGGCTGATTCTTAGATGACGCTGCATTTTGAAATGTTAGCAATTACGAAGCCCAGTACTTTATTGATAGGGAATATCTCACGGTCCCGCCGAATTCGGTCCCAGATGCCCGACGCCGACGCGCGTCGCCCAAAATGGCGTCGGCTTTGCACGTCGTAAACTGAGTAATTACTGGAGTTCATTTCGGTTTTAAATAAGGGAAAATGTTTAATTTACTTCCCGATTCCAATTAATTGGGGATCGGGAGTTTTTGCGACCGAATTCTTTGTTTACCTGACGCTATTGACGAAGTATTAAGTAAGGGCGCTTGGCGGGGATTATGGGAGGTCGATGAAAGGTATTATTATTTTTTAATTGGTACGTTTGTGCTTGTGTATGTTTGTTTACCGTTCTATGTGCTTAGGAGATTTATTGCCTTTTTGATACAAATTACACGTACGTATAGGTATGTGAAATAAATCGAAATTCATTGTCTGATGTTTGAGACAGTTGTTTTTTTTTTTTAACTTCAAATCCGATTCCTTTAATATACGAGATTTATATACCTATGTGTCGAATAAGGAATACTTTATATTTTGTACTTAAAACGATTTATTACTTACTTTTGGCTTTCTTCTCAACAGCGGTCTCTTGTGAAATGCCGGTGGATTTAGATTCGGACTTGTAAAAGTGCCCTTGTGGCCTTACAGTTTTTTTTTATTTTATATTGATTTTTTATTATGGTAAAAATACTGACAGTTGTGTTTCTTTTGGTGTTTCTTCTCAACAGTGGTCTCCTCTTGTGTAATGCCGGTAGACTCAGACATGTAAAAGTGCCTTCTTGTAGAATAAAGTTCATTATTTCATTATTTCATTATTCATTATTCATTATTTCATTATACATTTTGTTGTAACAATCCCAACGAGTTACGAAACGATTTCTGAGAAAAATGCTTTCGACGAAATGAAACATTCGACGAAACGTTAGGTATCTCAAAAACCAGTATCATAATTTAAGTAGAATGGTAGGTAAGTAGCAGATAGGTCGTTTAATTAGTCAATTTATTTTTGCTGACGATGTACTTAAGTATCTTTTAGCAAAGCAATATTATTATTTTAATTTAATATGGATTTCCTCAAATTAACGCCTGATTTAATTAATTCAGTCAAATGAGATTATATTGCATTCATTAAAGTTACTCTAACTCTGTTTTGTTACATCGTCGTTCCAATGCTAAACTAACATAACTGCCATTTTGTCAAAATTGAGTTTTTGATGTAAAGCGGTAGCAAATAATTCCCCGCATAATGTCACAAATTTATAGAGCTCTATCTTTTAAGGTTCCAGAGTTACAATATTGTGAATCTGAACTTTTATTTTTTTGTCCCCATGGTAAACTTACAAAATGTAGGTCAACTAACGAATTTGACATTTTCGTTAACTTTTTATGGTGATAATTATCACTTACCGGTCAGATAACCAATAGCAAATTTGCGAATCTGCCAGATTCGTTAGATTTCTACGGTGGCTATTATGATCTGCTCATATAACAATCCTATAGCAAATGTGCGAATCTGCCAGATTGGTTAGTTAACTATGGTGGCTATTACGATTTGCTCACATAAGTAGCCTTTGCAAACTTGCGAATCTGCCAGATTCGGTAATTTACTATAGTGGCGATTATAACATACCAACATCGTTAGCCTACAAACATTTACGAATTTAGCATTTTCGTTAGTTTGTCATCGTGACTAATGCTTTTGTAGAGGATGAAACTTGAATTAAATATGCGAATCAGGCAGTTTGGCAAATTAAGTATTGCCAATTTATTATAAAAAATAGAGTTCATGCGATTTGCGTATGAAAAAAGGGATAAACGTATCAGAGGGAACGCATATAAATCCCTAAGTTATAAAGACGTTGCAGCAAGACCGATGAAAAAACCTAAATGTGTGACAAAATTCATCCATTAAAGGGGTTACATGAGAGGTGTAAGTTTGTATGAAGAATGTGAGATTTTTGAGTAAGAGTAAAAACATTTCGAGTATAGGTTCTTCGTCAAAAACTAAGAAAACGGTTTCAACATTTTTAGAAAATAAGGAATTAAGTAAGCGGTATTTTATGAGAAACGTGGCCTTCTTTAAGTAACGGGTGCATTATTTTGCGTATACATTCTCATTTAAAAAAATACCCTTAATGGAGTAAAGTTGGTCTTGAAAGTTTGCTAAACTATTTGAACTCGATATTTCTAACAAAAATAGAGATGCATTTATTCTTATCTGTCACCGATGACACTGGGAAATAAAAATAAAAATATTTATTTGCCAAAACACGTTACAAACTAAGTCATGATATTTATAGTCAATGGAAATTCTCATAGCAAATCAAACTTAATACTAAGTGCGTTTGCATTTGACGCAATATGAACATTATCCAATTTGATCTTAAAAATAATAGTTTTAATAATGCTTTAAAAGCAATATGTTGACATCATCATAAATTCACATGAATGAAATAGTCAAAATTAATTAATTTTAATACTGCATTTATCGTAAAATCGTCACTATCAAATTAATTTTAAAAAATAATTATACATTAAGTCAAATGTATAGGAATACAATTTTAAATCTATAAATATAAATTTCTAAAGTTACGAGAATAATAAAATAATTACTAATTCTTAATTTCGAAAGTATCCCCGATTAGAAAGTGTAGAGTCGGACCACAATATGTAACTCTTCCAAGCAAAGGAACAGAACTGTCAAACACATAAAAACTAAAGTATGGCAATATTAACAAAAGAGTAACCATAAATCTTAGTACTTCCATATTTTTATTTCAAATTTACTTACACAACTTTTATCTCGTTTGAATCCCCTTAGAGCCCTTACAGTAACAATGTCATTAAACGCTGAAGGTACTGTTTTGATTTACAGCATGTATACTCACTTAATACAACGCAATAAGTCCTCTCTCTCTCTCTCTCTCTCTTATCTTTTATAAATCTTTTGTAAATATTTTTGTAAATACAACACTAATCAAAACACAATTTAGCAAGTTGTTTTTTTATTTATATAAAATTTGCTATAATCCAATAGTACCTACTTTAAAGATTGTGAATTAACACAAGTGTCAAAGACAAAGCACAGACATTTGTGACATTTGATTTAAAATATAGTCCACTGTGTCGCTTACCATGAGCGCGAAATTTGTTTGCATGTTTAAACGAACCTGTCAACGCGCCCTTATGGTAAGTAATAAAATGGTACCTTTTGCTCGAAAACTTCACATTTTAAAATTCGAACATTATTTCTAGGTCGAATGCGATACATTTTATACAATGAACAGTATTATGTTATTGGAAACAAAAATAAGTACAGATTCGCAACCCTATTTTGATAGCAAATTAAAGAGAGAGCATGTACATTCACCATACGAAAACTACGAAAGTGGCATTTTCGTAACTTTACTTTGGCTTAACAATAAAAAATACATTTAGAAATTGCGAAAGTGGCACTTTCGTAAATTTACTATGGTGAATAATCTTATCTTTCTGTTCCTTTCTATGGAGCTGCAGAATTGCGAATGTGCCTTAATTTCTAAACTCCAGTAATTAATACATATATGACACATTGATAATATAAAACATGCATTTTAAAAACATTGTGCGAAGACAGTTCTATTATAACTACAAAAACAACCGAGAAAATATTTTTACAAAATTTTTACCAACTTAAAATCGCTCCCCTGTAAAATTAGTTTTTTGCAGTTATGTTAGTTTAGCATTGGAACGACGACATGTCTTTTCTAATTTATTAATAATGAAAACATTCATAACTAAAGTATTATCAGAGTTCAGTTTAAAAACAAACCAACCATTTAATCTCACAGCAACGTAAATACATAATCGATAGCTGGGTGTGTCAATAAGTTAGTTACCCATGGGCGGAGACTATAATATTATTCCAAAAGGGCATAAGTCTATTAAAATGTGTAAGAGGCACAGCCTTTTTGGCGTTACGATAGTGAATATGCTACTATTCCAAAAGGGCATATGTGTATTAAGATATGTATTGGCTACAGCCTTTTTGAAGTGAAGACAGAAGGCGCGCTAATAAGGAAAGGTCGTAATTAAAGCGTGCTGAGGGCTCTTCGAGTAATCCCTTCAAAGAAACAGCTAGGGCTGTCACCTCTATTCGTTAATATTGACTGTATACAGGGTGATCGATCCAAATGGGTTAGTAGGGAGGAAACGAAAACTATAAGAGATAGGGATATCTGTTCAGAACCCTGGCGTCGATTTTAGATCGAATATTTACATTCATGACCCAGGAACAAATATTCGAGTTCATCGCAAAAATATTTGTCCTTGCCGGGATTCGAACCCAGGGCCGGTCAGTAGGCACCTGCGCTCCAAACTGCGCCAACCGCATCATTTTTCTACAACAGAATGACTTTGGTCCATGTTTAACAAGTACTCAGAGTGTTTCATCGTAAACATGAATTAAGACGATATACCACTCATTTTTCCTGAAGAAGCGGTGGTAGCCTAGTGGTTAGGGCATGCGACTTTCAATCCGGAGGTCGCGGGATCGAACCCGGCCAGTACCAATGAGTTTTTCGGAGCTTATGTATGTACGGAATGTCATTTGATATTTACCACTCGCTTTTCGGTGAAGGAAAACATCGTGAGGAAACCACCTAAGCCCAATAAGGCCGTTTCCCCTCTGGGTTGGAAGGTCTGATGGCAGTCACTTGCGTAAAAACTAGTGCCTACGCCACATCTTGGGATTTAGGTAGCCGACCCCGATTGAGAATTCACTCTCTACAAAGATATGGGACAAAGGCTAGGAGGATGATGATGCCCACTCATTTTTCCATACAAATCGAGATTTCGTTTGTTTCCCCCTTCAAAACTTAACCAATCTTTACGAAATTTTAGAAACTCAATGGGAAGGAAATGTTCTGTGTTAGACCGTTTCGATTTTTGTACTTCTTATTTTTATTAAAGCAGTAACGTCTGCTAACCTCAACTAAATGTTTACAATGAAGCGATTTTTTTTTTTATTTAACGGTTCAGGCAGGGTTCGAGCCTGCGTCTCCAACGGCTTTCCGGGCAAACACGCAATACTAAATACTTAAAAGCAATCAGGTTCGGTGGTCCAATAGGTAGGACGCCTGTGTTGGCCTGGAAAGCCGTTGGCTCGAACCCTGCCTGAACCGTTAAATTTAAAAAAAAATCGCTTCATTGTAATCATTTGCACTTCTTATTGTGAAATTTGTGTACCAGGCGTCTGTTTTTGGCCGTAATTCCGCCATAATCATTTATGCAAAAATCAAAACAGTCCGGCTAACGATGCCGTTCTCGAGAACGTTTACCAATTTATTTTTTATTTATTTTTATATTTACACACACAACTGTCCTTACAGGCTTACCTAATTCGACAACATGGAATATTTACAAAATAGACACAAATACAGGCATAGTACACAAATAAAACACTACACGTCATCTATTTATACTATTTACTATACAGCATAACATAAACCATAGAGAGTGTGGCCCTTGTGAATTCGCTCAAAGAACAAAAGAAAAGATCTGATACGTTTGCTACTCGATTGAGATTGCGAAGCGCTCTGGTAAAGGGTGCTTGGCGCAGCAATTGCGTTCTGGCTTGAGGCTCCGCGAGCAGGCTGGGCCGCCGCCGTCGTATTTGTATGGAAAACGTTGAAAAGAACGTTCTCGAGAATATTTTCCATAAAAATCGGGAAACGTTATCGAGAACGGCACATCTACCGGGTGTAATCGTTAAGTGTAGCCAGGCGATAATTCCATAAATATAGCAGATATCAGAAAACATCAAATTGATATCGAATTATTTACTCAATGAGTAAAATTACATTAATAACTTTTTTAAAATAAAAGCAGAAATATCCCAAATATTAACTTCAAACCCCCCCCCCCCCCCCCCATATGAGATTCATTATTTGCGCGAATAAAATAATAAAACTACCATTTATAAAAAAAAAAAAACATTTTTTATTAAACACGCCTTGAGTTTAGGAGGAGAAACGGCCTCGATTTGTGTAAGCTGTTTACGTTAAGTTTGGACCTGAATTGTATCCGACGCTTGGGAAAAGGAGCACTGATATATCCTCTTAAGCGCTTGTTGAACACAGTCCTCGTCCGGCCCCGGGCGTTATACCGAATCGGCTGATTGTTGGAATCGGATCCGCCGGATTACCGCCCACTTAGCTGATTGTTTGTCCTGCTTTAACGTTTTACACGAAAAGTACAGTCATGCTTAAAGATATCTGATAATTTCCTTTCACATTTGCTCAATAATCTATTTTTAACAAAAAGATAACTGACATTATTAAACGTCAGTAGTAATTTGTCAAGGATTTTTCATCAACCAAATTCAAAACATTGTTTACCGGAATGCTGCTCAATCCTTCGTTCTTCTTGCGACATAAATACTGAATCCTATTAAAAAAGACTTGACTTTCATCACTGTGATAGTTTTGGCTTTATTATTTAAAAATTACTTGACATTTGCGGAATATTTAGTCCTGTTTCCTTTTTGTTTACATCAGTCATTCACTGACTTTCAACAGCAATTACTAAACATTTGTCGTTGCTAGTAAAATAAATTAGTAGGTACCCTTAAAAATCCGCATTATGGCGTCGGCTGAAAGACACCCTGTTTGGGCTATAATATGGATTTTGCCCGATTCAATTAATCATTTATAAAGCTTAAAAATAAAACATATCGAAAACCAATTCAAATTAAGAGCATTACTGGTCACAGTGTACCTATAACTATTGTTTTCACTAATACTTAAATACTTTTAAACCGATGAACGCAACGTAATTCGAGACTTGACGTACGGATTAGGGATGTCAACTTAATTTTGAATAGTGGCCCATGTTTACACCACTATTCAAAATTAAACGACCCTACGCTGTGCCAACCCTACAGGCGCTGAGCAAACTAGGGAGCGGTATGCTCAATCTTCTAAATTGAAACATCAGGTTACTTATGTGACATTGTTTTAGCCCGTGGCGTTGCTCGTCGATGGGTTTTATATGTTAATCTGTTGCTTCAAAGTTAATTAGTGTTTGACAAAGTCATCTAAATGGGGAAATTGATCAAATAAATAGGTGTATTCAGTAAACCTAAGTAAAAAATAAAGTGAGAGTCAGACTCGTGCACGAAGCACTGTAGGTACCAAAAAATAAGAAAACGGTAAAGAAATCACGTTTGTTTTATGAGAGTCCCGCTTAAATATTTATTTTATTCTGTTTTTAGTATTTGTTGTTATAGCGACAACAAAAATACATCATCTGTGAAAATTTCAACTAGCTATCATGGTTCATGAGATTCAGTCTCATGTCATGACAGACGGACGGACAACGGAGGCTTAGTAATCCACCATCTCAAAACGCTTTTCAACAAATTAGGTAGTAGTATTTTATGTGATAAATAAAGAGAACTTAAGTATGGTGCAAGTCCTAATTCTAGGACTGGGGCCTGAGGCCGTATGAACTGATATTTGGTTGTCTTGTAGAAGACGCCAGATGTACACCGGACATCATCGCTAGAATAGCCATAACCAAGAAAGCTTTTAATGCTAAAAAAGTTTATTCTAAGCCAGAATATCGGGCCAAATTCGTAAAAGGCTTATAAAAGTGTACATCTGGAGTATAGCCCTTTATGGAAGCGAAACGTGGACAATGACACAGCGTGATAGAGAACGGTTGGAAGCATTCGAGATGTGGTGCTGGAGACGAATGGAAAGGATAAGCTGGACGGAAAAAGTAACGAATGAGGAAGTGCTTATACGAGTAAAGTTGTTAGAAACCATTGAAAACAGAAGGGGAAAGATGTTTGGACACCTGCTACGACACGACGATTACATAAAAACCATTATTGAAGGGAAGATTGAGGGAAGGAGGAAGAGAGGAAGACCTAAGAGATCTTATATAGACCAAATCAATGAGAAAGTGGACGGCGTGTCGTATCAGGACATCAAAAAGAAAGTTGAAGATAGAGAAACATGGAAGTTGCTCCACCGACAAGAGCTTAAGCTCTTAAATTTCTGATGATGATGATGTAGAAGACGAAGATTTTTAAAATTCTTTTTAAAACGATGTTGATTGCTTCTACATATGAATTGGCCAATATTGCGTCACGGTAATGAGGCGGTTGAAACGCTCGAACATTCACCCTTATAAACGTTAAACCCATCTCTTTCCCGGGTAAATAAGCCTCTCTCATCGTTTCCTCGCACGTAGTCAGTGATTTATACGAACATCAAGTGCGCAATTGAATCGGTTGCACAAACTACCTATCTGGGACGTGACGCGACTGCGGAGCGATACGTGGTGATCACAGAAGGGAAATGTTTAAATGGTTGTACATAACGTGTGTATATGTCTTTGAGAATCAACATGTTACAGTGTTTATATTATTATAGCTTTGTTTATATTAAAAATTACGGTTTATTATATATATATGCTATGATTAAAAGGCCTTATTTCATATTATGACATATATATTGATAATTTCAACAAACCTTTTGAACTTTTTCCCGAGTTCTAGGTATTTCATGCTTTCGTTGCGTGCGGTCGAAAATAAGTCGAAAAAACTAATTTTCCGCATGAATTTTGTCAATTTCGAGTAGTTTTTGAAACAAAAATTCAAACTATACCTACGTTTCGAATAATTATATAAATAAATCCACATTGCCCTGTTCTAGGTAGTAACATCAACAATATGTTAAGAAACATGTTTGATCATTGAGAAAGATGTATTGTCTAAAACGGGTGTGTAATGATAATGATAGATATAACAACGTTTCATATAATTTCAATAGATATAACAACATTTGATATAATGTTTCATTTGATATAACTACATTCGTTATTATTTCATTGGGTATACTTTCAATTAGTATAAAGACATTTGATATAACGTTTATATTCACAAGATGACCTATCACTCCTCCTCGCTTCGCTCGTCGTCGTACCTAACCATTACTCTATTACAATTTAACTTTTATGTTTGAACAGTTTGAGTGTTTATTGAGCCTTTAAACGTATTATATCAAATGATCATTATACTATATGATATTATGCCATTTGAAATTATAACAAATGTTATTATATTATTCGTTTATACCACTTGCTCGTTATATTGACCAATATTATATCATATCATAAGTTGTTATAGCAACCGTTACACACCCGTCCAAAACAGCATAAAAGCAATAAGGCCTCTTAAGATATTATGGTCCCTACAAATTAAATTAAATTAAATTAAATCATTTATTTCTCGACCAACATGGATCAGTTTTGTTAGTAATAAAATGAAATAAGTACTTATAAACTACTGTTAGTAACATACTTAATTATAATTATATATAACGGCTTTGTTTATGTCCATCATACAACAAGGAGGCTTTTACCCTATAGGTATATGTACCTATAGGGTAAAAGCCTCCTCCTCGTTTTGCCATTATCTACAGTTTTGAGCGGTATTCGTTTTTCACCTAACCTGGTGAAAGATACCGGGAATCGAACCCGGTACCTCCGGATTGCCGGCACAACGTGTCAACCACCACCCAAACGACCTATCGAATTTTTCATATGCTTTGCGTGTTAATCTTTTTATTGTCTTATTTGAAAGGCTTTAATGCCTTTAAAAATTTATTTGTGCTTTGATCTTTTTATCAATAGCACAATAAAAAGACATTATATGTTTCACAAATTGATTCATAACCAGTTAAATTGATAACGCCCCTGTTCTTCAGGGGTTGAAAATAAGCCATGTAGGTAGATGAATATATTTACAGCGTACAATAAAGTTTAAATAAATAAACTTTCCCCACGGTTCTCCAGTGTACAATTGGTTGAGGCCCGACCTATCTATTAGCTACGTGACTCGCTTGCAGAGGAGGGAAAGAGGTTGCAAGAAGTCGTTTAATTTTTTTACCGTTTTTTATGCGCTACTTTAAAGATAAAATTACCCTTTACTTACAATGCGGATGATGTATGATGTTTAATTCTAACATATACTGTATCGTACATACATGAAAGTAGATCATGTTATAATAAAAAAATAAAGGACTTTAGAATCGTGGCTTTAAAAGTACCTACGCAAATTTAAAAAAATTTTTAATGCCGATTTTAAAATTAAATCATTGGTACAAAAAAATAAACACAAAGAAAAATTGAAAATGTGTAACCTGGCGGAAGAGATCGGGAATCGAACCCGGTACCTCCGGATTACCGGTCCAGCGTGTTAAAGGTACCGCCAGCTAAGTTAGTAGTCTGACTGTATGATTTTCTGCGCTGTGACCAATAATAGTCACTTACGCTCATTTAGAATGAGGAACGTTCAAATGAATTTTTAAATCACAAATTAGGCATATTTTCGAAAATGTAAAAATTAAAGATTATCTTCGGTTTCCGCGACTTTTACACATTTAAATAAAACAATTAAAACGGATTATAATATGTAGGTAACTTTGACAGATTAAAATGGTGTTTTTCTCAGTCAACCTTTGTCAACGGTAGGTAACTGAAAATGCGACCGAAACGTCAGGCAGGTTCAAATAATTAATATTTCGCGTATATACGCGATAAAAACAGTTGTAAAAATGATATAAATGCCTGGTAAAGAAAATGACAATTCTTGCCATGCCCGTTGGAATCTGTCACAGTAGCCAATAATTTAATCAGTACTCCAGCCGCCACTCCGGCAAACACCGCACCGTCTAATAGATTTAGATAAGCAATTCCCATGTAAATGAAGTGCGGCCACGTCTCTGGGGACGCACGCAGGGACGTGGGACGTCAGGGTTGTCGACAATGAGATAAAAAAAGTCCTTTACATATCACACTAATATTACAATGCCGAAAGTTTGTGAGTGTGGTTATGTGTTTGTATGTTTGTTACTTCTTTACGCTCGAATGGATGGACCAATTTCGATAAATTTTGGTATGAAGGTAGACATCCTGCATTAACGCATTGGCTACTTTTATGAGTACACCGCGGGAATTATAAACGTTAAATTTTACGTTTATAATACACTAGCTCAAACGCACTATTTAACAGATTTTCAAACGCAGCCCAATGGGTGAAGAATTTGGATATTAATTAGTTATTAACATGAAGAGTTACTTTATTTCTAAAGATATTTACCAGGATTTTTGTAGGATTTGTGTACTAACCGGCCGTTTGCGGCGGAATTTTGAACAAAAACAAACGCCTAATAGTACACAAATTCCCTAATAAGATGCGCAAAAATTGGAACGGTAAAACTGAAATAGCCTATTCAGTTCCTAAAATTTCGTACAAAACATTAGATTCGGAGGCGGAAACAGACGAGAACTAAACCTCGATTTGTAAGAAAAAAAAATGCGCTGGTATTTCCTCTAAATTGTGTTCATATTAACCCTTAAATACATGATGATGGTAACTGTGTTCCGCGTCTCTTACTTTGCGTTGTTTGCCCCAGCTTGGGTTGTCATATATGATCATATCCATTTTTGATTTTTTTTCCTATTGTGTGGCAACCCTAGCTGGGACACACAACGCAACGCAAGGGACGCGGGACGCAGTTAATTACACGGTCGACGCAGACGCGATGATTCGGTTATTAATAGCGTTCGATTAGGGCGCCATTATTCGCTTTGTGTTGGGCGCGACATGTTTTAACGTGATTAACCTTTATAGTGCGGATTTGCGCAGAAATATGTTTAAATTGACAACATTTCATATTAAACCATTGGTACAAAGATAAAAGCTCAAAGAAAAATTGAAATGCGTAACCAGGTGGTCGAGGTGGTTGACATGTAACTTGGTGTTACCAATAAAGAATTTGTATTTGTATTTGTATTTGTATTTGTATTTGAGACCGGGAATCGAACCCGGTACCCCTGGATAACGAATTTCAATTTTTCTTTGAGCTTTGATCGTTGTATCAATGGTTTAATATAAAAATTGAAATGTACCTACGCATAATAAAATTAGACATTAGGTACATGTTTCATAAATTTATAACATTTCATATTTCTAACCAATGAAAATTAATATTATAGAGATCGTGAGAGCTTTGCGTCGTGTACCTAGTGTACCTACTCGCTAAAATATCTCTTTAAATGAATTTTTCTGTATGTAAACAAATACAAACTGTAAAACAATACACATGTAAAAAAATATATAAAATAACCGAAATCTACTTACTACAACTATGCCCGTGTAGAGCTTGTAGTCTTCGATCCATCTGCGAAAAAAATAAGTTACCAAAAATTTCAAGATCAACGCTTTTCGTTTTTTAATTAGACACCAGACTAAAGTACTCTTCCATTGTGTCATAGTTTTGGAGTTGCTACATTTTAGAATGAGTCAATTTTTAAAAATAAATAATAAAATAATTAGTAGCCTCAGCAAAAATATAAAAACAGTTTATTACATCATCTTTCTAAGCGGAATAATCATAAATCTTTTAATTTTTTAAAATCAATTAGACATTAACATAGTTACGAGAACCATAATTTAGAACAGCTGAATTTAGCCCAAAAAGTGACCAAAACTTCAACGAACATGACTGGCATAGCTTCATAGAATATTCCAGCGCTCCCAGCAACCACCTGCCATTGTGAGGTGCTTCTTTTTTCCCCCGGCTCTCAGTCTATCCGAAATATTACACAAAAGAGCGTGTTACGTGATCGTGTACTTTGCTGCAGCTTTTATGGTTGGTTTGTTAAACGAGGGACTTATATTTGGAAAAAAGGAAAAAGTTGTTAAATATTAGATCACAATCTATATCGATCTCGAAAATTTAACTTTTTTTTTATACTACAAGGGTGACAAACAAGCATGTGGCCCGCCTAATGAGAAGTTACCGCCGCCTAATGAACGCTTGCGACGCCATGATAAATAGATTTTCTATGAAGAGTATTGTCAGTTAATTGTATACTATATCACATTATAATATGATAAAAATTTTAACAAAAAAAAGAACCGACTTCAGTAAAACTAACGACGACGACTTCAAAGGGTGAGTCAAATGTAATCTGTACTTGAACGGGTTATTTTTGAATTTTTAGTTTTACTGAAGTCGGTTCTTTTTTTTGTTAAAAATTTTTTTTTCGCTTTTTAGTGATTCATATAAAATACTTATGGCGGGGTGATCAGGGAGGTCTTGAACGAATGCATCTCGTTTTAATTATCTCCTAACTCCTAACCGTTAAGGAGTTGTACCTTCCATCATCAGTTCAGCATTGGAAGATGATGACTACCATATGCAAATACTTAAATAGTTTTAGAAAATATATGAAAAATATTATGACTGCCAATAAAATTTCAAGAATTCCTTCGATTCCTCATGGATCTCGTCATCCGATCTTCACCAAAATTTTATGGGACCAACCTTGAAATGTCTATTCATGAACCTAAAAAGAATTTTCCAAATCGACTCATAAATGACGGAGTTATGAGGTAACAAACATTAAAAAAAAAAAAAAAAAAAAAAAAAAAAACATACAACCGAACTGAGAACCCCCTCCTTTTTTTGAAGTCGGTTAAAAAGGCGAAAGTTTGCGAATACGTTTGTTACTATTTCAAGCTCAAACTGCTGGACTAATTTAGATAAAATTAGCTACGGAGGTAGCTGACACCCTGGACTAACTTTTTATCCCGAAAAAATTTAGTGTTCTCGTGGGATGAGCGGGTACCATCGCGGGGCACGGCTAGTTTATCACATGATAAATCAATTTTACATTATATTAATGTATCAACAAAATTACCTAACTTATCCAAATGAGTCTAATCCCGCTTCAAACTGTCAACAAACAATACCCCAACCTGAATTACACAAATCGTCCTAAATAATAAAAACACTACACCAAATTGCTGTTGTTAAACACAATTTGTTTTATTAAAACAAAAGTCCATTAGGGCGGCGCTCAATAATTCAGCATCTTCGGAAAAAGTAGTAATCAAATTATTCACTGAACATTAGTGGAGATGCTATCGGGTCATTGGAAATTAAATGTCACAATGGCTTTTGTGTGGGGAATGACACAATTTAAATAGAAGCAGTATTGTGACGTCGGATTCCTGTCGAAAACGCCATGTTCTGAACGCTTTGAACATGGTATTGGAATATTTTATAAAATCTTTGGTGAGCTATTCTATATGTAATAATAATAATGGCTATGATTGTGTTATAGCTTAGATTGACAATGTATAATTATTAGAAATAAAAAATCTATCTATCTATCTATCTATTCAAATTAGTTGCACAGCATTACAGTAATTAAACTAAGGTGAACAACTACAAAGTCATACATAAAATAAACTTAAATCTAGTTGGATTTAGGCAACGTAACAGCGTAACATATAAGATCCGGGAGAGGCGCCCATACGAGTGAGCAAGTCGCGCAAAGTCATATGGCATCTCCGTTATGCACACAATCCATCTCACAAGTTTGACATCTAAGACGATAATACTCATGGCCAAGGGACACATCACTTATGTTAAGTCAGCTTGCCTAAAACAAAGACAACATACAATTTATATCATGAATCAAGCTCAATAATAGGTCTATCAAAAAAGCTTCTTTAAATAATTAAAAAAAAAATTTGAATTAATGAATGATTTATTGCGTATGAATCATTCATTCATTCATTCAAAATCTTTTTTGCAGTTGTATAAAATAATAAAAATAAACTCAATTGACACATGCAGAGTGTTTGATTTAGTCAATACTCTGCGTTTTATACCTTTATGGTAGTTGTCATCCTTGAATCAAATCTTTTGTCATATTTAATGACAAGTAATTCGATTTCAACTTTCTATGGTAATATTGTAGAGTTATAGAAAAGGAGGAGCACTATTTTTATAGCCAAAGTGTCAGTTGAACGGCGTTAAAGTGGCTGTACTGTAGTATTAGGTAAGCTGGGATAAGACTGCCAGAGTCCATTAACTGTTGGTCTTACCCCATTAGACAATAAACTATGTTAGTCTATCCCACCTTACCTCACAGTAGTTAAGTTACTTTATACATTTTTATTACGTCATCGTGAACTAAATTATACCATTTTCCTGTGTCTTAAGGGAACTGAGTAGGAAGTAGTCTGAACATATTTTTTTTCAACTGGATACACTTTACTCCGTCTAAGACTGTGATTTTCTTCATAATATTATATTGCTACCCCAGCACTTACGTCGCTAAATGCAAAAGGCAGCAAAATTAATATCACTAAAATAATGCCGAATTCAATTATTACCAAATTATTACCGAATTCCACGAACTATAACTATAGTCCAACAGGGCGAAAACACCCTACGCCATTTTGCGGATTGTTAGTGGTACTAATTTATTTTACTGGCAACGACAATTTTTTCGTATCTGACGTTGAAAGTAAGTGAATGTCACTGATGTAAACAAAGAGGAAACAGGACTAAAGTATACCCCAGATTTTAAGTAATTTTCGCATAGGTAGGGGAACCTGGGGATAGTTGATCCCCATTTTGATTTTGGACTCTCATTTTTTTTATTTTTTACAGTATCTTCAATCTGAGATCTTTTCAAGCCAAAATATTCAAAATTTATCTATTCATTGATAGTTTGAATGGAAACAAGATTATGCTACAATTTAACTCAATATTAAATGAAATACAATATTGTAGACTTTTACCATGGGGGATACATGTATCCCCCATGTAAGGGAGATTTATTTACCCCTAATTGGGAGACTTTTTAACTTTGTCGTAGTCGGGCGAGAAATAATACATCATCGACAGCTCTATGAATCCTAGCATAGATAAGACTTGATCCCTCACGGGGTCTCATGATTTCGTCATCGTGTCACCCCCAAATCAAAAGTTCTCAAGTCTCCCCATACATAGTGTTGTTATAAAAATTGCGCTACTCAAAACTATTTATCACGTATTTGAACGTATTCAATGACAAGATAAGACTTGATCCCTCACGGGGACACACGATTCCGTCATCATGTCACCCCCAAATCAAAAGTTCTCAAGTCTCCCCGTACATAGTGTTGTTATAAAACATGCGCTACTCAAAACTATTTATCTCGTATTTGAACGTATGCAATGACAATCACACTTTGGTGAGTGTGCACTACTAGGACTGCATGAATTAATTCCACCGTCTCCGTTCAGACAATACAGTACTCGGCGCGGACTTGGATTCCACCCTTATGTTGTCAATATACCACTGATTCGTACGAAACGCTTTGCGTCTACTTTCCTTATGAGGACAGCTAAGGAATGGAACTCTCTTCCTGCGTACCTGTTTCCTGAAAAATATAACTTGGATCTCTTCAAGTCGAGAGTGAATAGGCATCTTCTAGCCAAGCATGCTCCATCTTAGGCCTTATTGTCACCTAACATCAGGTGCAATCGAGGTTAAATGCATGGCTATTTTGAATAAAAAAAAAAAAAAATCTACACTTGAATAAACGACTAAAACAACAAACACACTAAAACAATAGCATTTATTACACTTTTCATTAAATAAATCAAGTTAAAACTTACCGAAAATTAAGTTCGACGCGACACAAATATTTCAACGGCCACCATGTGCAAAATACTGACGTGAGTCACAACGTGCCACGAAAGAACGTGAAGTTAGGAATGAGTGTTGCTAGCGTAAGAAAACGTATCGCGTTTGGTTGAATTTTAAATTAACTTTTACAAGTCTCCCAAGGGATCTAGTCTCCTCAGGTTCCCCTAATACAGCCAAAACTAAGCTCAGTGATGAACATCAATTTTTTTAATAGGATTCAATATTTATTTCGCAAGATGAACGAAAGATTGAGCAGCATTCCATGACAAATCGCTACTGACGTTTAATAATGCAAATATGACGTATGTACTTTATTGCCATATGAAAGCTGTTTGTAGCGCCGCTATCCCTGGGCTGGACGGACGCTTGCTAGGCTATCTATACCTATGATTAATGGCTAAAATGACAAACAAATCTCGATACGATCTAGCCCCCTATGGTTTGATTAAAAAGGTCCGCGCCTCCCCGTCCAAATGTCGAGGTGGCATTTACTTTTTACTTACCTCATTTGGGAGATGGCATTTGCGATTTTTATCGAGTCGTGTGCGGAACATTAATTCTGTATGGCAGTTTTTTTATATTTGTATAGTGATTGTTGGAATATGGACTAAAGGGTGCTATCATACCCATACCCCAGGATTTTCGGTGCACGAATATACAGGGCGTCCCAAGACTATGGGACATCAAGGGAAAGTACAGTCGTGTTCATTTACATCCACACACTTACGAGAACAAAAATATCTGAACACGACCCTATTGTCAGGAGTATAAAATCGTGTTCAGATATTTTTGTTCTCGTAAGTGTGTAGATGTAAATGAACTCGACTGTACCTACCTTAAATATTGTAGATAGGATATTTTGCTGAAATAAGACTTTGTGTTAGTTCTAAAAGTTAGTAATTCTGCATTTGAAGATTTTCTAAGAATTACTTGGACTACGAGGATGGCAACCCCAGTCTAGTGTCAAATCATTCGCGCACCCAAGACCCCGGGACATGATAACACTCGTAGTGTAGCGCGCAACGAGGTGGCAAATCGCCAATATTCAGGATCACATTCCTGTGGGACTAAACCGATTTGTGTGAGGTTGTCTTTTATTTAATATTTACTAGCTGTGCCCCGCGGTGTTACCCGCTAATCCCACGGGAACACTAAATTTATTCGGGATGAAAAGTTTCCTATGTCCTTTCCCGGGTCTCAAACTATCTCCATACCAAATTCCATCTAAGTCGGTTCAGCGCACACACACTTTCGCATTTATAATATTAGAATGGATTCACTATATATGTAGTGGTTATGAAATCTTGCGTATTTTGTTTATCAATGGCTGAAATCTGTAATAGGTATAAGTAATAGACATTTTCTTAAGGATGTCAGTCAATTCTTAATTCATTGAGATCAAATAAATGTCTATATGGGACTAACTGCATTTAGACTGTTCTAGAAGACAGAAATGACCGCCAAAGTTCAACATTCCAACAAAGCGCTAAAAACACTTTATACAAATGGCAGACATGTGTGCGTTGGGTACGAATATTCAGAATCACATTCCTGTGGGACTAAACCGATTTGTGTGAGGTGGTGTGTTATTTATTTATTTATTCACTAGTGGTTATGTCAGCTGTAGTTCTCGTAAGTTTCTTTGGAAATGACTGAAGTTTGTAATTGTTTACGTTTTAACCCCCGTATCTCCGCAATTTTTAAATGTATCGAAAAACTAACGCGACTATAAAAATCGCGCCTACTCACGAAATTTCATGAGAATCGGTTGAGAGATGCGGTCTCTAGGCGAGAAGAGTCGGAAATCCGAACATCCCCGTATGTTTGGATGTTCGGATTTCCGACTCTTCATATTAATGTTTTGGTGAAGCTGAAACAGACGCCTCGCTCGCTCGGTCTATAATATAGTAATAAAATAGAATTATGTATTTACAAGTATTTGTAATTAAATTAAGAAAATGATTAATAGACAAATGTTTCTATACTTTGACAGATTTTTTTAATTTTAAGGTTAGAGATGATTTTCCTGGATATATAAATTCGACATTCATACTATTTATGATGTTAATTTTTGCATGCCATGTTGGCTAAACATGTGATACTCATACTTATTATGTTACAACAAACACACAATGTTACAACCATGTTTATGCAAATAAATTATTTTATTTGATTTCAAGTAATATAACGAAATATGACTTATTTCACTGTCTTGATGTGAAATGCAGCTACTCGTATTATTATGAAAGGAGTTAGGAAAGGGGGGAAAGGGGTTAGGGTTGGGTATTAGGAAGGGGTTGTCAGTGATTTTTGATTTTACTCTTATGGATTTTCTTGGAGACTTTAATGCTACGTTTACACGCTTGCCAAGCCTCGGCAAGCGTGCAGGACGCAGTCATATGTTAAAGTGAGACGGAACTACATCGTGCTCACTCTAACATATAACTGCGCCCTGTAAGCTGGCCGAGGCTTGGCAAGCGTGTAAACGTAGCATAAAGTTTATCAATGATAAAACAAACCTAATAAATAAGACAGGTAATTATGACAGCATGATAAGATATTAACATTGGTAATGTTTATCAGTGATGTAACATATATATCTCTATAAAGTTTTTGCGTGTAATTCAGAGTGTGTCATGTCTGGGAAAATACTGTTGTTTGAAAACAGAGCCCTTCTCCCTAGGTAAACGTTACAGTTTGGAAAAAAAATGATTATAAATTGTTATTATTTAATAAGTTAATAAAATAAAAATGCTCTGTGTCAAGTCCTGGAAATCTAAAACTGCTATCTCCATGAAAACCGATTTATTGATATTAGAACCAGTTATTCCACATTATAGCCAGTTATTACAACCATTATACCTATGCGTTATCAGTGTACAGTATCTGGGCATATAAAGCTCCAATCGGTGAAAAAACATTTAAACTCGGTAAGAATTAAGCTGCATTTAACGTGAAAATCGACGGAAATAGTCCCGTGAAACATGCCAACTTTGCCCGCTTTTTTCGTAAAAACCCGAATTTCTCTCATTTTTTCTATGACGGGATAAAGTTTTTTTTTGTCTAACGCATCCATCGTATTCATATGCATGCGTTTATTTCGAGACACAATTTTTAAATCTACATTTAACCAATTTTTTTTATCAATTTTCACCTCGGGTAAAGTTATCTAAACTTTTGCAAACATTGCCCAAATCGATTATTTTCGTAACTACGAGTATAGCCCCTACAACGTTAAGATAAGGATCAGTATAAAATCTGGGGTAATAATGGCGTTCCACGTAAATATCTTGGTCTTAACTGTACAAACACGTGTGCAATATGGGTGGGCAATGTTACATAGGTATTTTGTTTTACTCTATACAAGCCGAATCAAGCAGTTTGAAATTGTCAGGGTTGTCACACTTTTGGTTGAGTAAACCATCTTTACCAGTACCATTATCAAAATGAAAAATGTATGCTTAATATTGGATACTAATAGTTAGGCGGTTATTTTGTTACTTCGCGTTAGAATAATCTAAATAAAAATTGTCATAATTTAATATTCTATGTTTTTTTTGTTTTATGGACATGACATAACATGATATGCAGCTACTGCTAAAAGTACAACGGCTTAATAGAAATATAATTTACCTTACCTTAAATACATAACCCTCCTTTATTTACGCAGTCAGGTAAAATTACGACAAGGTGACAACCCTAACCCTTTTTTTAGTCTGGGCAATGTTGGCATTCATAGGTTAGCAAGTTACTGGATAACATTGCCCACCATCATAACTCCGGTTTTTATAACTCTTTTTAGTACAAACTACAATAAAAATTATCTACAGTTCTTATTTTATAACAAGCAATAAGATACATTCACCTGAGGCTTCCCCATTCTGTAAAAAATACACCAGAACTTCACCTAGAATTGGCCCGCCAAATCACGCACCTTATTCAACTAGTTCCAACACGTTACGGAATGAAGTTGCGCGCAAATGTGATTCCCAGTGATACCACAGATATAATCTATTTTCCATTAAAAATAGTAGTGTTGCCATAATCATGTTGAAATTGTCTACAGTAACGTTTCTTTTTTTAAGTAGCGTTTTGGGCAAAGTTCCCTGTGGAGGCAAAGTTGGCGTATTTCACGGTTCCAAATTAAACTTTAGCAAGCCTGCGGTTGGGTAGTAATATATAATTAAATAAATAAGAAATAAGTAAATATTAAAGATAATGATAGATAAAGATAATTTATTGACAAAAAGAATAAAAATAATCAGTAGAAAACCTTGCCTTCTGCGGGGCTATGATGGTTACTTTTATCAGGCGATAAATAAATGACAAAGCATCTGTCACGCTTTGACATAATGCGAGTGTGAGTGACAGATGCTTTATCACTTATTTAACACGTGATAAACGCAACCATCATAGACCCCTTGAGCTAGGAGAAAACCTGTGTTACAGAAAGCAGAGAGCCGGATTTCATTAAGAGACAAAATCGACCTAGTCCCAAACTAAACAATGCTTGTATTTAAGTATTTATATATTTATCTATTCAATAAGTATGTATATCGTCATCTAGTACCCTTAACACAAGCCCAGTAGAGCTTAACTTGGGACTAGATCGATTTTTGTGAGGTCGTATGATATTTATTTACTATAGGTAAAAACAAATGAACCGGCCAAAAGAATCTGCTTTCACTAACTAGATCTTAGACTAGATAGATTTGTGTGTGGTTGTTCGATATTTCATTTTATTATTATTTATTGAGTAATATGCCCTCCGCCAATTCTTCAGTTTATTTTTAATTCTTGGAGATTTTTCCGTTACTCTTATTCTCACACTTCGTCCTGCCCACCTAGGTAAACCCTATTTAAATATAATACTTAAATATATTTTTTTAATAAATAAATAAATACCTATCAGACAACCTCACACAAATCGATCTATTTATTACCCATATTTAAGCTCAAGAAGGCTTTTGTTATGAGTACTAGACGACAAGAACAACCATGAACCAAGCACAAATATTCGAGTTCATCACACAAATATCTGCCTTGCGGGATTTGAACCTGGGATCGCCGGCTCCGTAGGCAGGTACTCTGCAAACTGCGTCAACCACGTCGTCAAAACTGTATGTCATACTGTACCTAGTTATTACACACTATTAAGTGTTATCAGCATAAACAGCTGTAATAAAGCCGCAATCACGTTTTAAACCCGATAAGAATTACGCTGCATTGAATAACGTGCCAGTAATCGATGAGCACTTGTGTTATAGCGGTGTCATAGCGGTGATATAGCAGTTACGCAGTAATTATGCGGAAACAGTGCTGAATTGTTTATGAGTAGTGATGTTCGAAACCATGACTGGGAATCAGAGGTACAAATATGGAAAATTATGTGTTTAAAGTGAGGACCGATAAATGACAGAGTAATAGCGTAACAAACAGTTGAATAAAAAAACTCTTCCTTTTTTATATTGGTTAAAACAGAATATAAGTTATAATACTTATAATATTATTAAAACTATCATGACACAATACATCTGTACTACTATTATAAAATTCTAGATTCGTATTGAAAATAACCATTCTATGGAGAGCGGTCATGATTTCAGGAAATAATTTAATAGCGTGATGCAGGATCGTCATTTGTTTTGTATGGGCGCGCGGCGCCGTGCCAGCCTGGCGCCATCCGTTTTCGCAATTTCCTTTGTCCTCGCATCGCGCCGAAACGGCTGGACAAATTTTAATCAATTTCAAATTATACGGTTTATTTCAGCTGTATAAGGACTGTAAAAGCTCTTATAGAGCACGTGTGCTACTTAGGAAAGTGAACGTTCTAAATCCTTGACACCTTAATTGCCAACTATTGCTTTAAATTAAGGGTTGAAAGTGACAACTATTGATTATAAAAACGGTTTAAACCCACGTAAAAATTGTCAGGAACGGCCCGACATGTTTCGAACTCAAATGGAGCCTATAGCTCATATGAGTGGGCCGCGAGTCGCGTAGCAGCACGGATAGCTGCCCCTGATGAAGAGCTCCTTATGAGTTCGAAACAATACATGTCGGGCCGTTTCTGACAATTTTTACGTGAATATAAACCGTTTTTAGGGTTCCGTACCCAAAGGGTAAAAACGGGACCCTATTACTGAGACTTCGCTGTCCGTCCGTCCGTCCGTCCGTCCGTCCGTCCGTCCGTCCGTCCGTCCGTCTGTCACCAGGCTGTATCTCAACAACGGTGATAGCTAGACAGTTGAAATTTTCACAGATTATGTATTTCTATTGCCGCTATAACAACAAATACTAAAAATGAAATAAAATAAATATTTAAGGGGGGCTCCCATACAACAAACTTGTTATACCTATATATACATATATATAGGTACGGAACCCTTCATGCGCGAGTCGGACTCGCACTTGCCCAATTTTATAATTATTAAAGATGTCTCACGATAGTTTCAATAATATTATGACAACTATTGCTTTAAATTAAGGGTTAAAAGTGCCAACTATAGCTTTGAATTAAGGGTTGAAAGTGCCAACTATTGGGGCTATGTCGGTCACTGGGAACCCACCTTATTGTCATTGACATCACACCGCCCCAACTGTAACTCAAGAGCCAACAATTATTTTCGAGTGTCCTATTAAATATGGCTGTTTTAATGAAGGATGAGTGCTGGCGTGCGATACACGATCGAGCTTCGCTCACGGCACTGCAGGTTGCTTAAAAATGCATGCCGCAGATCCTCAAACTGGGCGCCATTTTGATTATTGACAGTCATTTCCGGTTATTGTGTTAATGTAATATAGTGATGCGGTTGGTGCAGTTTGTAGTGAACATGCCTACTGAGCCGGCGGTCCTGGGTTCGAATCCCGGCAAGGGCAAATATTTGTGTGATGAACTCGAATATTTGTTCCTGGCTCATGGATATTATCTATATAATATGTATGATATATTAAGTACATATCGTCGTCTAGTATCCTTAGTACAGGCATTGCTTAGTATGGGACTAGGTCGATTTGTGTAAGATCTCTCTTAATATTTATTGAGCTTTATTTGATTCACATAATAAGCGATGTACAGACGTCACATGCTTTTTTCACGGAATTAATCTGATATTAATATCAAATACTCAGGTCCTTGGTAGGTAAAAAAAAACTTTTAAGTCAACCAAAAGATATGAACGTTTAAGCTGAATTGTTTGACTCAACTCTGTCGTAGAAAGCACAAGTAAATAAAAAGGTTCGAAAACCGTGAATTTTTAGTAACATTACAACTTACAATATAATATATAATATTATATATTTTTGTGATTGCAAACTTATTTGCAGCTTCGGTAAAACTAATCGCAAGCTATGTCGATATATGTATGGGGACAACAATTTTCCAATGATAAAGTTAAGTTAAATACTCAGTGCTTTCATAGTTTTTACGGAACCCTCAGTGCGCGATTCTGGTTTCACATGATCGGCTTTTTATAGAGATAATCACCTATTCCTATAGATAATTGTGTTTGTTTTAGAATTGTATAATGATATAGTAGAAAGAAAGAAAGAAAGAAACGCCTTCGCACGGGTGCAATGCTGATAAATTATGCATGTATTATACATATGAACCTTCCTCTTGAAACACTCTATGTATTAAAAAAAACCGCATCAAAATCCGTTGCGTAGTTTTAAAGATCTAAGCATACATAGGGACAGACAGACAGCAGGAAGCGACTTTGTTTTATACTATGTAGTGATAATGGCATAGTAATAGGTTAAGGTCCCGTTTTAAGAACAATATAGGTACAACCACACTTTGAGAACCGCACCAAATCGCGGTTATCAGCATTAGGGTTAGTTATCCGGTATTATTTAAGTAATTGTCGTGCCGTGCCGGATCAGATAACACGTGCTCGCGCTCGTGGCGGGCTCGTGTCGGGCTTGTGCCGGATCCGTCCGTGTCCTATCTAAAATGTCGGTATACAAACACCTATCGTTAGGGTTGTCAGTGTGAATTGAATGGGTTTAAATGCAATTAAGAGGGTATTAGTTTATTTAATCTCGGATTTGGTACCTGAGATGAAGATTGCAAGCTTGTTTGTTGTACGTTTGTACAATATAATTGGTAAAAGGAACATTAAACTCAGCTTAGCCCGATGGTTGACTGGTAGAGAATGCCCTATGGTATTAAGTCCGCGTTTTGTACGATAAGTTGTTTCTTTTGTGCAATAAAGATTAAATAAATAAATAAAATAAAAACTTATTTCCAGAGCACAGAATAAAATTTAGAACTATTATTTTTATTGAATGAGTATTTATACTTTTTAGTTGGTCCCATTGTCGTAAAATATAACATCTTATCTTATTTTTTTGTTAAAAAGTTTTTGGCGACACTCCAACTAATGAACACGGTACACCGTTTTCTCTGTTCTGCGGGTACACCAGTGTCCGGAACATACTTTGAGGGACACTGAAGTAAGTAGAGGAAAGAGCGCCCGTGTTGGCCCGGGAATCTGTTAAAGGGCGCGGGTTCGAATCCCGTTCGAGTCATTAAATTTTTCAATTTTGATATTCATCTCCATCATATTAGCCGATAGACGTCCACTGCTGAACAAAGGCCTCCCCAAAGTTCTCCACAACGATCGGTCTTGCGCTGCCCTCATCCAATTTCTGCCCGCGATCCTAACCAGGTCATCGGTCCACCTTGTTGAGATCCCTAGAAAATAAGTACAGATAAAACCACAAAAAAACTCGAATCTAATTTTCTCCTTTTTATTGTTACAGAGTTGCCCATGGCCCTGTCGTACCGTACCCCGTGAAGACTGGGGATCTCTCGTCCCTAAGGTGGAACGAGATGAGGAACCGGAACCCTGGCGGCTGCCCGACCTTCGCCCGCCCATCCACTACATGCCTGCTCCAGGTATAGACAGCTAACGCCATCTAGTGACGCGTATAGACAGCTACTACTAACACCATCTAGTGGAAAGTACAGACACTACTTAGGGGGAAGAGGCACAGCGTCCACCGTACACCGCGATATACTGCCACGCTACGGTAAAATGACATATCTTACTATGAAATCCTTATAAAGATACGACCTTTTAGTATTGTGCAACCAACTTTTAGAATTAGGAACTAGTCTGTTTTTTTATTAAATACGCATTTGACACATGACAGGACCCAAAAAAAAATATATGCCGAGGTCGAAGACTTGAGGTCGTTATTTTATGTACCTACTTTGGTATATTGTATATTGGCTTTTATCTGACGGAAAAAGGTAATAATAATGCTGTTAAACTTCTTCTCCTAAAAACTCCTCAACACTTATGTTATTATGTTGTTTGATGCACCGCCTACAATTTCTCTGCTTTGCCCTAAGGTTGACTGGTAGAGAATGCCTCATGGCATTAAGTCCGCCTTTTGTGCGTTAAGTTTTTCTGTTGCAATGCAATAGTTAAAAAAAAAACATTATTCTCCTAAAACTCACACATTCCGTTGTATGTTACAGAACGAGACGGCTGCGCAGTCTGTGTGGCGCCCCTACCGCTGCTCCCGGCGCCCGCGCCGGCGCCCCACTAGCGCCATCGACTTGACACAGACATAAACTTGAAGCAATAATACAGGCACTACGCGAAGAAGCGACAGCGCCATCTATCAAGCTCCTCTAGTACAACTGTGACATACAATTGTTTTCGTGCGAATGACATGACGGGCACACTCTTCAGAGACGTCGCCTTCACCGGTGGCAATGTAAAGCCAGATTATTTTTACAAACTGACAGGACAAGAGACCAGTTGCTTCAGCTAGGTACCTACTCGCGCAGCATCCCAGACCAGACGTGGTCAGGGCCGGACTTAGAGAGCCAGGGCCCCTAGGCACTTGGCATTTGGGCCCCTTCCCCTATAAGGAGAACATTATTATGCAATTCCTGCGTCTGGGACTGGGTCCCTAGACTGGCTGAGCCCCTAGGCCTGGGCCCTGTAGGCCTAGGGGTAAATACGGCCCTGGACGGACGTGGTGCCGAGGTTTATGCTGCGGCTAGCCTACCACCACAACACAGCGACTTACGCGATAACAGCCCAAGGGCTATTCGAATCAGCATTAAAAAAAGGCACTACGCATACCGAGGAAGCGACAGCGCCATATTTAAAGCCCTCCTAGCACAACTGTGACATTTATCGTGCGATACGTGTTATCGGACACTATTCCATTCAGTAGTTTCGACAGTAGTATGGTGTATAACTACTTACCTATACCCCGAGCGGCGAACGATGAGTCCTATGACATCTGTCATCTCAGTACATTTTATATCCTACTATAGTCGGAAAAATGTACTGAGATGACAGGTGTCATAGGACTCATCGTTCGCCGCGCGGGGTATTGTAGCCCCAAACATTTATGCTAGTACTGCTTGTTTGACCACATAATACGTTTCCGCAAGCCGACACAGCTGAAAAAATATACCTACATAAATTGACGGAATATATATTAATCAACTATAAAACATGCATTTCCTTTAGGTAAGAAACATTTTTTTAGGTAGGCCTAGGAGAAAGCCAGAAAACTATTCACATCTTACATGGTTACCAACCCTATTTTGATTTGTCCGATTTTGTGACTTTTTTATTGTTTTTTTTTAGAATGTCTTCGAATTTAAATTTAAAACCAAATTGAAACCCAATTGAGTTAAGTTTGCACCTGGCTTCTATGAATTTATATGCAAACAAGGTACCTACACATTTAGCTATCATCTTAATTAGTATGAGCCTCTTTATCATAACCCCGGGATTTTCGGTGCATGAATAATTTGACACTAGGCCCGACGGCGTCAAATCATGTTTGCACCTCAACCCCCGGGAAATGTTCCTTGTATATTACTGATTCACATCTTGTAGAATAATGTAGATACTATTTAGAATTAGAACCTAGAAACTAGAACGAATCAACTACAAGCAATCTTAATGAATTGAATTCAAACCACTCGATGTTATTCTAGTCTATACCTAGTCATTATATTTAAACATAACAATTTATTTAAAATTATTTGTAAATAACCTAGATTAGAGTATTATTATCTTGCTGTATTTATAATGTCTTTGTAAATAATTTTTATCTGCGATACTAAAAATGTATTGGGTAATTAAAACTTAGCTACTTACTGTCAAGTTAAATATTATTTCCACCCATTGCGTGCACAATGGAAAGATTTGTAAAATTAGTAAATTGTATGAACGATTAACAAAAGGACATACTCATACTTTTAATGAAATGAGAATAGCCTCCTTAACGCCATCTCTTAGAGTTTCGCACGCAACTTTTATAATTCACTTGAAAATGTATAGTTACCTATTTGAATTTGCCTTAAATTGTTTTAGTAATGTTAAATACATATCATTATTATCTTTAGTAATGTACATGCGTGTATTTTAATAGAAACATTATAAAAATAACTTACAACTCTTACAAGTAAATAATTTTTTGATTACATTTATTACCGCGGTCGCATCTAGTGGCGCTACTGTAGCGTAAGTGGTGATGGTGACGCATGTAATTTAGAAACATTCACTCATGTGAACGAGTTTATTATTATTTATAGGAAGCTGTAATGTGTTAGCCACACAAATAAAAGCAAATCCACTTAATAAATTGTGTTGTTTTACTAATCATCACCAGTACCTATCTACTTACTTTTTTTTACACATACCAACTACATCTCACATAAATTAAAAACTAGTACCTATTCATTCGTAGTCGTAAACATTTTGCTTCAAAACAAAAACAAACAAAAACTTTCAAAAATAAAATGTATGTTTTTCATAATTATTTCCCATTGTGACAGTATGATTTTAGACTTTATTTTAATGTATCTATTTTATAACACAATAAAAAGCGGAAACTTAAACGTCCTTGAATTGACGTTTATTACGTTCTTACCTGATTTTGTTGATATTATGCATAATTATGCGTATTATTATGCCCTATGCTGTTCTCGACAACTAGCGCCAAAACGATATTTGCATAATTTATTTATTGTAATGGAACTACGTGGAGTGTATGTCAATGTCAGTAGTACCTTAAATATTCTAAAGATGGCGTTGTAATAGGTATAGATAATAAATTGAACTTTTTAATTATTTAACGCTTCATAATTTTATATTACGTTTCATACTTTATTCATAAATTATTATTTTGTAACTAATTGTAAATTTTACAATTCATTAGTAATGACAAAAATACGATTACGATGCTACCATGTCAAAAATTTTAGCTGATCTGACCAGATCGCCTGACACTTTCGTTCGTCTTGCGAAATAAATACTGAATCGTATGCAAAAAACATGACTCACCACTGTGGATTTATTATGCAAAATTTACTTACTTGAAATTTGCGAAATATTTAGTGATGTTTCTTCTTAGTTTGCATCAGTGACATTAACCGACTTTTAACGTCAGTAAAGCCTGACCAGAAATATATGAGGATTGTCAAGAGGGCGCTATTTATAAGATTTATATGGCAACAGTTTTGCAGCCAATCGCAACCCACTATAATGACATTAATTGAAATACCTGTCAGTTCCCTTATGCTCACCTCTTAATATCATTTAATGGAATGCACTCTTTACCTGGCTGTTTTTCGTGTAGTAAACACGTGTACACTTAGTTTATAATCCTTCGTTCCCGACTGTGAAGGGTTTTCGGTATTTTCTTTAGATTTTTTACATAATTAATTAATTAATTAAATCGAGGAATGGCAGCTCGAGGCTTTTGCCAATGTCAGTTTATAATAATATTCACTTTATAAAGAATAAAACCATGAATAAAAACAAAAAATAAATTATTAAAACATGAGATGAAATGAACATCGATTTTTTACATAAGTATTTTGTCTTTTACAGAAATCACCACGATTGACATTGACAACAAACCATCATAAAATCATTGCCAGTTTAAGAAATTAGTTCCAGTGAAATTTTGCAATATGGCGCATAATTATTAAAAATCTGGTCGAATGTGAGTCGGACTTGCGCACCTAGGGTTTTAGGGTTCACGATGAAATCTCTGAATATTGTTCTAAAGATAAACTACTGGAGGGCAAACTTAACTTTGCCGTTGGAAACTACTGTCCCCATATACTAACATAGGACGCGGTTAGTTTACCAACTGCAAATAAGTTCACAATAACAAAAAAAACTCATTATTTTGTATCACATTAACGTTGCTCAGATAGAGGTCTTGAATTGATAGATAAAGCGGAAAAACAGAAGACCAAGGTTCCGTACCTCAATCGGCAAAAATTAGTCTTTTATTATTCTTGCCTGAACCCTACCTTAAAAAGCGTAAACCAAATTAAATTTAAAGCCTGACCAGAAATATATTATGAGGATTCAAGAGGGCGCAATTTATAACATTTATATGGAAACAATTTTGCAACGGCAACCGCATAATAATGACATTAGTTTAAATGCTTGTCAGTTCCTATGGTAACTTCGTAATATTATTTAATGGAATGCACTCTTTTCCTGACTGTTTTTCGTGTAGTAAACACGTGTACACTTTATTTATAATATTCTTAGAGCATAAATACTCAAAGATAATATTACGTTCACAACTGTGAATGGTTATCGGCATTTTTTTTTGGATATATTTAAATAATCGTTTTTTAAAGAAACCTCCACGAATGACATTGACATTGTTGACAAACTATCATAAAATCATTGCCAGTGTAAGAAATTAGTGCGGCCATCTTGAGTCACGAACCGGGCTTCCGGTTCGTGACTCAAGATGGCCGCATGCGTTTAAGTTTCGTTGTTCATTATTTATTCATTTTTGTTGTTCAATGTGTATTGATAGCGTATTGTGCAGTGATCTAACGTATGAGTGAATAGCTAATGAAGAATTCAACTTGAAGCGTTCATAGCCCTTCCTGGGTCAAGGCCCGATAGTCCGTGTGGTTTATTGTGAATCGCTATCACTTTTACAAAAAGCTCAACTCACCGTACAACGTTCTTACAACCTTGACACTGGCAGAATTGTCCCAATGGACAGTAGCCATTTTTTTTATAAAAAAATAATTTAGTTCCAGTGAAATTCCGCAATATGGCGCATCCTCGTCTATTTCAGTTCAGGCTTTACAATGAAGCGAAATGACGTCATTGCGAAAATGTGACAAAAGCCCGCCTGAACCATTAAAATGTTTAAATTTTTCGCTTCATTGTAAATGTTTTCATTGTGAACCTCATTTTAATACTTTATTATGAATAGTTATTTCGGTAATTGGGAAAACATTTTAAAATTGAACATTTTGTTTGGATAACAATCCACTGTCTTAATAAAAAAATCGTTTATGAATACTTTTGGGGTTCTAATATTCATAGTAGGATAAAATCGACGTTCCATCGCTTAACGTGTCAACGCGCGATGAAATCGCTTCTCATTTAATGGTCGGCCGATCGAATTGGCTACGTCAGGTAGTGGTTTGTATTAATCAAAGTAAATGCTTTTTTGCTGGCAACACCAATGCAAGTGTCAATGTCAAAACAGATTGTCTATGCCTTTTCCTGTTAAATTATTCCCGTGAGAGGTTGGTTTCGTGTTTCACAAAATCCGTTTTTATCTTTAATATTACTGAAAGTTGAATTGAATCACGTTAAAATGTTTCAAAGAACAGTGTATCCCAGTTATTCGAAAGTTTATTTCGCCGAACTTGTGAAGTCAAGCAGTGTTTCAGTTGATAACCTATGTTGGTGTCTTGCGTTTGTAACACAGTGCCGCCTGTTTCAGAAGCAAAATGGGACGTTACTCTCGGGAGCCGGATAACCCAGCCAAGTCATGCAAGGCGCGTGGCTCAAACCTCCGTGTTCACTTCAAGGTAATTCACCGTAATGTTTACGTGCTTGTCATTCGAACTTAAGAGGTTAAGACTAAGTGTTTATTCTGTTTATATTCCAGAACACATACGAAACGGCTATGGCGATAAGGAAGCTGCCTCTCCGCCGCGCCGTGCGTTACCTTAAGAACGTGACTGAGAAGAAGGAGTGCATTCCTTTCCGTCGGTTTAATGGCGGCGTGGGTCGCTGTGCGCAAGCCAAGCAATTCGGCACCACTCAGGGTCGCTGGCCCAAGAAGTCCGCTGAGTTTCTGCTGCAGTTGCTCAGGAACGCGGAGTCAAACGCTGACTACAAGGGTCTGGATGTCGACAGGCTGGTCATTGATCACATTCAGGTATGTACCGACATAGTGTAAGCGAACAATACAGGTCATTCATTTAGAAGCATTTACAAGTAAAAAATATAGAACTACCTTGTGTTATAAGCAGATGTATTCAGTTTTTACAATTAAATTACCAGTCTGATATGGACTCCTTTTATTTGAAAGGTGGGTCCTATGAATTTTTTTCATTGTGTTTATGAAATTTATTGCGATGACTGAGACTACTAAACCACTCATGAATCGAATTTATGTAACTGACTTTTAAATCACTGGCCTGTAGACTAATAATTCATTATGTTTTGTTTTGGTACATCAGAATTAAGTGTTTTAAAATTATTCACATATTGATACCGTAGAGCACAATTGTACAAACTTTTCAGAAAAAGTATTTGCAAGTAGGATGTTAGTGCACACCTCTATGTGGTTTAAACGTCATTATTGCCATAATAATTGTAATTAGTATGTGTGTGAACTAAGGTATCTATATTAGATAATAATATAATTATTGTACCTATATCTTTTGCATCTTCTATACCACTAACATTTGTTGAGTGTCTGTTAGGAATACAATTATACATTAATTGAGCATTATGACATATACCTGAAGGGTTTTAAATCTTAAACAATTCAAACAGAATTTGAAATCCTGCTTACTAAAAGAAACTTAGGGACTTTTTATTAGCACTAACATTTACAACAATCCATGATACCTAATAATTTAACAAGGATAGTTCAGTTCCATTATGTTTATAGACGCCTCTTTCTGAATTCAACCCTTTTTTTCTGTATTGCCTTTTTTGCTTGACATTGTGCACTCATTGTACATTTGTTTTCTAAAGGCAAAAAGTAAAAGGTGACGGGATATTTTGAGGAAATTGATTTTTTATTTATTTCCTTAATTCCTATTGCCAACAAGTTATTAATCAAAATCAGATTATTATTGTGAAGTAACGGAAAGCAAATTATTTTTATTTTATTGATAAGCTTGCTTATTCATAGAATCTCCCGAAATTAATACTACTCCCAGTTTTGTTTGATAAAATATAGATAATTATACAAGAAGTGAGACTAGAATCATCTGTAAGGAAAGAACTAAACTAAGTGTAGTGTTTTCTGTATTTTAAATAATTAGTCCAATATATTGACCCGAGCTCGTGTCAGCCACCCCTAATACATTTTAAAACATATTTTTTCAAGTTATGACAAATATATTGATAATTTCAACAAACTTTCCCCGAGTTCTTGATAGTAACATAGCAGTCATAAATGAAATAGGTTTTCATTGCATGCAGTTGAAAATAAGTTAAAAAAACGGTTATTTACTGTTCTAGCTAGTAACATTGATAATAATGCAGATAATATATCAATACTAATATTATAAATGCGAAAGTGTGTCTGTCTGTCTGTTACCTCTTCACGCTTAAACCGCTGAACCGACTTAGATGTTGGTATCGAGATAGTTTGAGACCCGGGAAAGGACATAGGATACTTTCATCCCGAATAAATTTAGTGTTCCCGAGGGATGAGCGGGTACCACCGCGGGCACAGCTAGTTGTGATTAAAATCCTCATCGCGGCTCAACACTACTCGCGAAGTTGACCGAGGCCAAGTTGGCAGAAGCATGGCACACTACACAAACATTCTGAGGGGAAATTGGTCATTAGATATTATGAGACACATACATTTTTTGAAACAAGGATTATAATTATAACACTGTCCACTTTTGTTCTACAAGGTTTACTTTTGTGCAATAATTAAAAAATAAATTTTGCAAATACAATGGGAAAGGCCTTTTGGGAGGAAACTAATATGACTACTATAGCCAGTCACTTTTATGCTACAGCAAAATATCTAAGCCTCTGAATACTACTGTTCTTGCTGACATGATTTAGAAGGACCTTTTTTTGGCACTGTTTAGTTGCTCAAGCGTGCAGGCTGTACAAATTTGTAAAATGTTTCACCAGTTTCAAATTAATGAGCTGTTAGTTGACAACATTTCATTTTTTAACCAGGCTTTTTATCGATATTATCAAATATAGGATAAAAAATTAAATATTAGGTACCACATTTTGCATTTCCGACAATATCCCAATTTGTGATTGAACAATTCATTTGAAAAGTTCCCCATTCTAAAAGAGCTTAGGCGACCAGTAATTGGTCACCGCGCAGAAAATCTTACTGTTGGACTAAGTCGTGTTTACTGGTAGCAGATATAGTATCGAAATTGTACTACTGTAATTTTTGTGTTGCGAGTGTAAAATTTTCCACAAGTCCACCTTGTCATGTCATTATCATCATCATCATTATCATTGTCAGCCAAAAGACGTCCACTGCTGGACATAGGCCTCCCCCAGAGAACGCCACCATGACCGGTCCTGCGCCTCCCGCATCCAGCGGACTCCAGCGACCTTCACCAGGTCATCCTTGTCATGTAGTGAGCCGATTCTTAGATGACGCTGCTTTTACATAATTTTAATTATTAAAAATAATATAAATTGGGCAAGTGCGAGCCCGACTCGCGCATGAAGGGTTCCGTACCTATACATGTTTATA
The DNA here is from genome assembly GCA_947623375.1 of Apotomis capreana. Classification (NCBI taxonomy): domain Eukaryota; kingdom Metazoa; phylum Arthropoda; class Insecta; order Lepidoptera; family Tortricidae; genus Apotomis; species Apotomis capreana. Next base: position 25,424,840 of record OX392508.1, read on the forward strand.
ATCTATAACAAGTTTGTTGTATGGGTTTTATTTTTAGTATTTGTTGTTATAGCGGCAATAGAAATACATCATCTGTGAAAATTTCAACTGTCTAGCTATCACATTTCATGAGACAGCCTGGTGACAGACGGACAGTCGGATAGTATTGTTTCTTATTAAATAGGGTCCCGTTTTTTACCCTTCGGGTACGGAAACTTAAAAGTAATAATGTCTAATAGCGAATACTCGTGGCAACCTTCTAAAATAGTTGAACACAAACTAACAAAATGTCTGTACGTTCCAGGTGAACCGCGCGCCGTGCCTGCGCCGGCGCACGTACCGCGCGCACGGGCGCATCAACCCGTACATGTCGTCGCCGTGCCACATCGAGGTGTGTATATATTCATTTTATTCATTTATTCAACATTACAAGCCATGTTTATTACAGAGGATGTTAATTATTGTAGGTAGTTGATACATGACACCCTGGTAGGGCATTTAATGTTAGTTATTACGTAATAAGAATTTGCCTTATTCTATAAATATCCATTCATGCATATGGGGATTACATAATTATTAGAAAATACAGTACCTATATGTCAAATAATGCTATATAAATTAAAATATTACAATTATCGTAATGATGTCGTTTAAATTACAATAAATTCAATAAATTAAAGTAAGTAACTACTTATCATTTACTATTTATCATTGGCCTAAATTATTCATAAGAGGTGGCGATTTTAATGTGGATTCCATCTAGCAATGTACAGTACGATTAAAATCAGTTAACACTTCGGCCAACCTCGGTAATTGTCGTGAATCCCTCATCTCTCACATAGAGTTATCAATTTACAGATATGACCGATTTACAAAATTCTTTTCGTATTTGATAGGGTATACTTCCGAGATAGGCCCATGTAAATTTTATCAAAATCGGTCAAGCAGTTTATGAAATATCAACAAAAATCGGTTGAAATCGGTTTTTTAAATTTTTTATTTGGTGATTATTATTAATTATTAATCCGACGTAATATCGTAGGTACTAATTACATCAAACAGTAAAATATTGACTTATATATGTTTTTTATATATTGTATACCTACAAGAATGTTAAAATTCATGTCGCTTCTGCATAATAAATTTCTTAGGTCTACCGGTTAGTAATGTCATCTTGGCAGGTGCTATACATTGCGTTTATGATACTTGAAATTGAATGCTACCTAAAAGAAATCGCGGTTTTATTTCGTGTCATTTTCGTCTCCGGATTTAGGCGATGATACCCGAGAAAAGCCGAAGTGTTAACTGATTTTAATCGTACTGTATCATATAAATAAATAAATAAATAAATATCAGACACCCTCACACAAATCAACCTAGTCCCAAATTAAGCTCAAGAAGGCTTGTGTTATGGGTACTAGGCGACGATATACATACTTATATAGATAAATAAATACTTAAATACATATATAGAACATCCATGACCCAGGCACAAATATTCGTGTTCATCACACAAATATTTGCCCTTGCCGGGATTCGAACCCGGGACCGTCGGCTCAGTAGGCAGTTGCTTAAGACTGCACCGAGCGAAATGTCAAAAAATAGGCAATTGCCGTTAAGTGGATAACGTCAACACTAGTTGTTTAATCCAATTCTAAACTACATATTTATCATTCCGAAGAATGTGTTAACAACTTCTCCGTGGAAAAATTATAAGATTATTAATATTTTACCCTAGAGAACTAAGTAAAGTTGGACGAAAATTGTAAAATCGTAAGCAGGCGTTAAGTGTTTTTTTATAGTTTAACAATGGAAATCTATTCTGATTTTCAGTTCAAAAAAAAGAAGAATGTGTACATTACAATTTGTCCGCATCAAATATTTCAATTATTGTTTGGTATTAAAGATCCGGATTTATCAAAAAAGTGCTTTTAATTCTCCATACATTTTTACTATGGCGGCCGCGCGCCGATTTAAATACGCATTCCCCACGCTCTATGGGTCAGTCGCAAACGCTCGGCGCCCTCTTAACCACTGAGCCAACCGCGTCGTCATTATCATCATCATCATTTAAATATTCGTCGTAGGTGTGCCTGTCGGAGCGCGAGGCGGCGGTGGCGCGCGCCGCGCCGGCCGACGACGCGCCCGCCAAAAAGAAACTCTCCAAGAAGAAACTGGCGCGCCAGAAGGAGAAAATGATGAGGGAATAGAATAAACTACTGTAACCGTTTCACTGTGTTTTATTGTCAGACTTGGTCTGTAAGGGATTTACGTGCATGAGAAACTAACTTTTCCAAGCGAATTAACTGTCAAACCATACAATTTTTTTAATTTATTTATTAATTGTAGCACATACTTTACAATGTGTTTAACCCTTTGAGCGCCAAGCGGCAAAGCAATTCAACGTGCCACTGACGCCAAACCAAAAAAAAAAAAAAGTGCTCCAAAATCAACACAGATTGATAAACACAAATAGTGGTTTGAATTAGCATGTTTTTGACCATTGACATTTTTGACGTCAATAGGCGTCGTTGGCGTCAGTGGCACGAATTCCCGATGACGTGATTTGCCGTCTTTGGCGATCAAATGGTTAAAGTGCCTGAGAAACAAAGTGGAGCGGAGACGAACCGACCAATCACAAAGTGGAGCGGAGCTGGGATACAAACTTCAACTGTCAGCTCCACCGGGCGCGTCAACCCGTACATGTCGTCGCCGTGCCACATCGAAGCACACTCCAAGAAAGGAATCCTTCGTACAAGTCTTCTGGCCTGTCGCACTGATAGGCTCTAGCGTTGGCTTGCAATGATGGTGGCAAGCCACGTATGATGCAGGATACCGTTGCAGTATCAGACAGTTTGCAACGAAAGCAAAGGGGAAAAGCACGCGTTAACATTTGCTTCCAATCTGTCCATGAGTAATTATAATCGTCCAGTCTGTTATACCATCGCCTCGCTTGGCCCCTTAGTTTTTCTTGAAGATGGAATGCCTTGGTAGTGTCATTCCAGCCGTGTATTTCGCCGAGTTGATCAATTTTTTTTAGCCACGCCGATACAGCGGTGCATTCTTCATTGTCGGGATCAAACTCCGGGATAAGTGACGCCGCACGATGTATTTTCGTCTTCGCAGCCGTGGGCAACTCCTCATTGAGTTCTCGCACAGCCTTTTGTACTTCATCTTCTAATAATCGTTTCAAAATCTTTCGAGCTGGTGGAGTGTCATCGTCGTCGTGGTCTTTTAGAGTACCCAGGATGTCCTCGCTAGATGCTGATGAGGAGTTCCAACCAGGTAGACGAACCAGGCGTCCCGTGTCTGTATCAGGGAGGTTACGCTTCATTTTTTTTTATCTACCCACTTCCGAGATGTAATAAGTGGCATAAATAAAAAATGTGAGAACAATCAATCAGTAACTTTTTTATTGAGATATAATATATGAATCGAAATTAGGGCATAGGTTTCCCAAGTCCCAGTGATCATTCGGAAAAAGACACCTCGAATGAGCTCCGCGGCCGTTATATAGACTCGCCCCCACCAAAAGTAAGCGGCTAGCAGGTTTACTGGTGGGGAAGGCTGGCACGTCACGCTTCGTCAATGGCTGGCATGGCTGGCTTGGCTGGCTGGCTGTGATTGGCTGAGGCTTAGCGTAACACGTGTTATTTATTTATTTGAACTTTATTGCACAAAATACAATTAACAAAAGGCATTCTATACCAGCATTATACCAGTCAACCATTGGACTAAACACAAACATCTGTCAGTCATCTGTGGTACGGGGTCTTTTACAATACAATACAATACAAATACTCTTTATTGCGCACCTCAAACATTAAGGAATATACAACACAACATGAGATACATTAAAATAACAGACAGAGGTAAACAACAGGCGGTCTTATCGCTAAATAGCGAACTCTTCCAGAGAACCTTTAGGTAGCGGAGTAGTTGAAAATTAATGTTTGAAATTAGTAGGTGGTCTTTTATACATATTTTGGATTTTGAGACAAATTATATTGACATTTGTGTAGGCTGCCACCTATAGCTGTTCTCGCACGTTCCCGACAAGTTACTATAACTTTAGCATTATTGGACAGTATAGGGCCTCGTTAACTCGGCCTCCCGATGCTTATTATTCGATGATCTCTGTAATTTGGACATACGATGAGAAGTGGGTCAGTAGGATAGTTTATGTAGCAGACGCGTAAAGATTCGACTTGGCTTAGGAGGCAATAAAATATAGTAAAAAATATCCTTTTTTTTCTTTTTTATCTAAGCATAATTAATACATTAACATTACACATTAGTGATTAAAACTTATGTCTCTTCTCTTTTAATTCATACAACTCATGGCACGCTTCGCATAACGCATTTTCTAAGTGGCAATTCGATTCAGCTAGTTTAATAGCATTCTTTCTGGCTTCATCCTTCTTTTTTTTCGCCACCGATATCAAGAAGCTTAAATATTCATTTTGACATTGCAATTCCTGTATCTTGCTTCTGTATGGCATTTCTAAGGCTGCGTCAAAAAATATTGAGTTTTAAATATCTCGTGATCTTTTCTTACAGAAGTAATCGTTAAATATTAACAAGGTGAACAATACTTTGCAAATTTTGCGTAGTTGGCTTCGCTCGGTTGGTAATATTATGTCTTAGAAAATCGAATGCTTGCTACGCTGTAGGTACCTACCTACTAGAAAAAGGCCCTCAAATTTGTACTTTTTGTGTCTAGGGCTAAATTACTAAAAAATAATTACTTTCATTGATTTTTCTCTCTCTGCCAGGTTATGGAAGTTCAGATTAGGTTTAAGAATCGGTAATAGACAACTTCCTTAGTTGATGCACCTCACTTTTAACTTTGAAGATTTGTTTGCGTAGTGATATGTTTTTCTCCTTCAATTCAATAGCTCTGGTCATCTCCTGGTGCTGTTTCTCAGTCTCATCCCACAGTTGCTTCCGTAGTTTTGCGTTTTCTTTCAACATATAATTTAAACTATGATTCATGTAATTGCAGTCGACATTCGAGGAAATTATATGTTTTTGTGTTTTCATGATTACCTACACTTACAATTTAAAACATATTTGCTTGTGCAATTATTTCGGTGAAATTCTCTGACGCCGTGAATTTATTTGTCATATTGACAAATCGGTACCTACGTTAAAAATTATGGACCTAGCAAACTATTTAAAAATATAAAATTTGCACGATTGACGAATATCCAACCATAAAGTTCGCATTTTTTGTAGCAGCAATGCCTATGTAAAACTTGAAAAACGATAATTTATTTATTATTCAAATAAGTTACCCAGAATTACAGTAATAAAACCAAAGGCACTGTGAACTACAAAAATAAATATAAACAAGACTTAAAGCTAGCTTAGATTTCTACCTACTAACTCATTTGGATTGATCACTTGTATGAATTACAGATAAAAATACGGGGGAAAAGAAGCCATAGGTACCTATTATTGATTCCTGTATAATAATATTAATAATGTATCTACCTTTTTCTATAACTCAGTAATATATTGAAACGGATTTTTTTAAGCTTGACGATTACAATCCGGAGATTAAGTCATATCCATTTGACGACAATGTTGGCGCAGTGGTAAAGCCGCTGCCTACTGACCGGCTCAGGGTCCTGGGTTCGAATCCCGGTAAGAAACATATATTTTAAGCTTTACACTTTGTAATCCTGGGATTAAGTTATATCCATATTATACGTTACCAAGTCCCGGGAAATTGCACACCCTAATCCGATCACTGCTTATTCCTCGGGCTGTCATCCATCCGCGGCTTTCCCCGGATTTGTCCTAGTTCGGAGGCCGTTGAGTGGTTTTCAAAAAGTAACCGGGAAAAATCCGGACACTTTTTATGTGAAATTAAAAATAAACCCAAGTATCAAAACAAGCTGCAAAAGCGCTTATACTTATACAGCCTTTATTTTAGCTTAAATTAGCAGTATCAGGGCTTGTTTGCCATTTGGGAAGCGATCGTTTTTTAAATACGATTTTCCGACACGTTCGGGAAAAATGCGATTCACGCTAAATGTCCGGGACTTTTAAGTCTTAGGCTGGGTTCGGCGAATTTAAAGATGGCCGCCCTACTTATCCTGCAAGATTGGTATCCCTAAAGAAGTTAGGTCAAGTGTCAGGTAAGGCACGTTTGTAAACATGTCTCTCATTAATCAAGCGTGTCCCGCCAGCCGCTACCGCTTGTCAGTCAGTGACAGTGGCAATCAGCGTGATGGCGCGAACGGTCGTTTGGTGTTGCGTGTGCGCGCTGTTGATGGCGCGCGCCGCGCCGGCGCCGCCGGTGCGGGCACATGCCAAAGGTAACTGATATATGGGTAAGGACCAAAAAGTTGGACGTAAAACGTAATTTTGGCGTAGTTAGCCTTAGAAAAAAAGGTGTCGGAAAAAGTTCCGTTGTGCGATGAAAATTAATGACACAATAATGAACCTCAAAACAGTACTTTAAGGTACATTATTCGATGATTAATTTGTCGTCGTACAATGGAAAAATTGATACATTAAATGAGTTAAGGTAGGAAACTTTTTGGTCTTCACACATTATGGATTACGAGTATATTCATTTAAGCTTACGTGATTTTCACACATTATTATAAAGAAACGGGACTTATGAGTCCCTTCGAGACCATGGACGTAGTATCACGTCCGAAACGTCGAGGCAATCAAAGAAGTAAACACTTTTTTTAACGCGATTAAGTCCCATTTTCTTATAATAATAATAGTTGTGAGTCGTGTCAGTTTTTCGATTTTTTTCAAAATGACAAGATGTTGAGAAGGTAAAAATCTAATGTTTGCCATTTTTAATTTCAAAACAATCTCGCATGGTCTAGAGCTAGAATTTAGTACTTACATTAGATAGGTACAGTACGGCACAAAAGAGTAGAAATTAAAAAGTGTGCCAATACTGTAGTCGTGTCGTCTAATCAATCTAGGAAAAATATCGGCCAAGTGCGAGTGGGACTCGCGCACTAAGGGTTCCGTACCACTATCTGTAAGTTTGTTGTATGGGAGCCCCCCCTTAAATATTTATTTTATTTTATTTTTAGTACCCATTTGTTGTTATAGCGGCAATAGAAATACATCATCTGAAAATTTCAACTGTCTAGCTATCACCGTTCTTGAGATACAGCCTGGTGACAGACGGACGGACGGACAGCGAAGTCTCAGTAATAGGGTCCCGTTTTTACCCTTTGGGTACGGAACCCTAAAAAGGGACGACGCTACAGTACTTATTGCCGCTTTTTAATTTTTACTCTTGTGTCGTGCTGTAGCTAGGCAAAACGCAGATGCCCTAAATGTGCGATCTGGAGCTTTACGAATTGACAACATTTCATATTTTTAAGACTACAATTTTTATTACTTTTCTGTATACCGCTTAGAAAGAGGACGTAATGACTGTTTATATATTTTTCCTAAGATAACTAATTCCTTTATTATTTATTTATTAAAATTTACTCATTCTAAAATGTAGTAAGTTACCTACTCTAAAATGACACAATGGAGTAGTCCGACTCGCGCATGAAGGGTTCCGTACCATAATCTATAACAAGTTTGTTGTATGGGACTGGGAGGGAGGTTGTCGCCAAGCTAAAACAAAGACGCTTCGCTCGTTCGGTCAATTAATTGAAACGCGTGTGCCGTTGACTTGAGCTTGACCTAAAATGCTTTCGCATTTTTGGATGTCCATTTTTCAGATTTCCATCTGAGCCTCGATTCTCATGAAATTTTGTAAGTATATAGGTCGTTAATCATAGAATTACTGTCAATCCGTTTTTCGAAATTTTTCAAAATGGTTACCTAGTTATGGGGGTTGACAATGATAAAAATTTTAAATCTCTCACAAGCTCGCGATGTCCACAGCACAGCTCACAAAACGCTATTTTGAATAGATACCAAATGTAATAGAATTCTTGACGACGCGGCTGGCGCAGTGTGCAGTGCAGCATCCTACTGAGAGTACTGAGCCGATGGTCCTAGGTTCGCATCCCTAGGACCTCGCAAGGACAAATATTTGTGTAATGAATTAGAATATTTGTTCCTGGGTCATGTATGTTATCTATATGTATAATTATATCGTCGTCTAGTACTAGAGTACAAATGACTGACTGTTGAGTTTCTATCGGCGTGCTTTCGGGATTCTTCTCAACAGTGGTTTTCTCTAGTGCCGGTACTCAGACATGTAAAAGTGCCCTTATTGTGGCCTACTTGCAGAATAAAATTCTTTAGCTTAGTTTAGGACTAGGCCGATTTGTTTTTAATTTTGGCTCAACATGGTGGCTTCACTTCGCCTGATGGTAAGCAAAAAGGGGAGCCCAAGTCACAATGGCAACTGAAAAGAAACCAACGATGCCTTGTCAGTTGACACCACAGGTTGACACTGCCATGCTGGCCCGAGAGATGCTTCTTCACTCTTCGTTTGTAGAGGCTCTTGTTGTAAAAAGGAGGAAGCACGTGTAGTGTATATAAGTACTCGTAGTTGTTTAAGATTGTTCCTTAATATTTATTTATTTACTAAAAGGTGCCCACAACTTCGTACGCGTAATTTTTTTATATCATAGTCGGGTAAAAAGTGTCCATTCCTGTGTTATCTTTGGATTGGAAAATTGGTTGAAATTCGTCCAGCCGTTTCGGCGTGATGCGAGGCCGAAGCAAATTTTGAAAACATATAGCGCCAGGCTGGCTTGGCGCCGCGCGCCCATACAAAACAAATGACGATCCTGCATCACGCTATTAATCTGGAGTTTCTAGTATAAATTAGTGTCAGGTGAGCAGCTAAACATCTGTACTTAATCTATCTCTAAGAATCTAGTATTTAGGACACCGAATGAGCGCAAACCGAGTTAGGCCATTGGGTCCGAGCGATTGACCGCTATCCCGCGTTTATTGAGATCATTGCCACGAATGCCGTATCCAAGCGAACCGCGTGCCTTCTCACAACCATCCTAACCTGTCTAGTTTAGCTATCCTTCACTATCATCCAACAAACGACAAAGACAACACCGCCCCAAACACTCGATTAATCCGTTTTTCGATAGCGAGTAACCCCGTTCCGCGAATCATGACTACTCACTTATCTGAACACCTTTCGACAGCCTCCCGTCCTGTACTAACCTCTTATGTGTAATAGAGACAGTGACATCGGAACGGTAGGTGTGAGCTGCCGAATTGTCCGGATTAAGTATCAAGTCAACGGTCGGCGGTGTCTTTGGTCTGTCAGCTGACCCAAATAGTGGTGCACTTGAGGCAGGACGTTGTCAACTGATTTACCCTATTTTTGGAGCGACGGTTTGAATTATTGAGGTTAAGGGCCGATGGTGCAATAATGGTAACTCTGACTAGATCTTTAGGTACAGTCACACCTTAATGATTGCCTGTATCTATACTATGATTAGTTCTCTTTCTATTTGTATATTATACTAGCTGTGCCCCGCGGTGTGCCCCGCTCATCCCACGGGAACACTGTTTTTTTCAGATAAAAAGTAGGTAGCATGTGTTAATGCAGGGTGTCAGCTACATTCTTACAAAAATTTGTCAAAATTGGTCCAGCCGTTTGAGCGTGAAGAGATAGCAAAGGAAGGATTTTATATTTTTTATACAAAGATGGTGGCAAACAAGCATGCGGCCCGCCTGATGTTAAGCCGCGTTACCGCCGCTTTTGGACGCTTGAGATGCGAAGATGGATGCCAACTTTTTAAAGTGAATAATACTTTTCCCTGAGTTCTATTTCCTGAATTCTAGATATACATCGCTATTTCATGCTATCATATCGTGCAGTCGTATAAAATAAGTTGAAACAAGTGCGAGTCCGACTCGCGCATGAAGGGTTCCGTACCATAATCTATAATAACTTTGTTGTATGGGAGCCCCCCTTAAATATTTATTTTATTTTATTTTTAGTCTTTGTTGTTATAGCGGCAATAAAAATACATCATCTGTGAAAATTTCAACTGTCTAGCTATCACCGTTCTTCAGATATAGCCTGGTGACAGACGGACGGACGGACGGACAGCGAAATCTCAGAAATAGGGTCCCGTTTTTACCCTTTGGGTACGGAATCCTAAAAACAGTTCTCTGCGTGAATCTTGTCATTTTCGAGTATTTTTTTCAGCCAGTCCAACATTCAGCCATCAGTGTTGGTCGGCATGCCACTAGATTGGTAATTTATTTAGGGTCTCAGACGGATACGCATACAATCATTCGTTGGAAAATCTGAAGTTACCTCACCTAAATTAAATAACAGTGGGTTGAAATGAATTTGATAGTCGGAAGAAGATAGAGGGCATGAATGTTTACTTTGTCCTCAAAATTAAACATACCTCGCCTACTTCGAGTAATTCGCAAACAACGCGTATTATTGTAACGTTTGCGTTCCGATCCGCAATTGGTAAATTGTGGACGCTTCCTTGTGACGCAAGTCAGCTACTAGTGAAAATGAAGTAATAGCATAGACAACAAGACAGCGCATGCGCCCTTTCTTGTGGTAGTAAGGTAGAACGACGTAGGCGTACCGTGTAGTGCGCGTACGCAAATTTTATGTCATCCTTGGTTGGGACACTCGCGAAATATTGACACGAGCGCCTTGAGTGTGACAGGACAGGGCTACTGTCTTATTGTTGTTTATTAAATTACACACACAAACTCACAGTTGCACACCAAAGCGCTTACATGCTAGACAAATACATATTATTAATATAGAGACAAAAGACGTACATATCAATACTTTATCACTATTTACAGCTCTGCAAAAAGAGTCCGGTGAAACGTGAAAGATGTGGATCTCAGGGCTTTTGGATAGCCAGAGAGTGAGAGTGCTCGATTGGTAGTGCGCTACCTATATGATAACAATGACTGATATAAGTAGATAACGGTCAGCTTAAGCCAGTGGGAAAGGTAATGTGATTTTGGAGAAAGGAGTGCCAAAGTATCGTAGGCCTAGAAAGTATTTTGGAAGATTCTTTGCCCAAGGGATGAGGATTGAGGTAATATGGGGGAAGCATTGCGTAGAAGGATCATCAAGTTTGTGTTAAGAGTCTAGTTATTTATAAAAGATATTCAGTAATAAACAGTAATTTGGTTGAAGTTACCTAATGTATTAGTATTAGTATAAAAAAGTTTTTTTTCCACTGATGTAGGTACCTATCAATACAACAGCTTTGGGCGAATGATTCACAGGCGTAGTTTTTTTGTCAGCGCTGTTGTTATTTCTAGATATTTATAATCGCATGTCATTACAAGGAGCTCCACAGTTTTCAGCATGCTCAGCAAGCGAAAAAAGGCTGTCAAAATTCGTGCCGTTGTCCGCATTGATTATTTACTCTTTATCGTTAGGTGTACGATTTCGAATCACATCTACACCCCTATTGTCCAAATTGTCGTCTGTCTACATCATAGGTATGCCTATCAAACAGCGCTCCAAGTTTCAATCATCACATTGTTCTAACATGGCTATAGTTAGATACCGCGAAGGAACCATTTATCACTTAAGCTGTTACACAATGTGAGCACGTTGCCCGTATATCATTCAGCGTTCTTCCGTCATTTAGTGCAATGATGTGACGACGTTGGAGCGGATTTGAAGTCACGTGGGTTGGCATACGGGCTGTGGGTGGTATTCTAAGTTCCTTTTGCATTGATGAAATTAAGTTTTTAACCGTCAGGGGTAGGTGTGTAGGTGATTGTTGATTGACGTTGTTTCCTTAGAAACAGGGACGATTGACGCTTGAACGTTTGCTCTGAAAAGAGCAGGTTGTTTTCGAAAAAGACAGTTGTATAAATAATGTATCTTCAGTCAGCATCGTTTTCTCTCTTCGATTTTCGTAAATATGCAAAACTTCAAGTGTCGTATTTACTATAAGTTTAACGTGTGTATCTTGGCTGTCTGTGGCATCGTCGTGGACCGATTCGAAAGTGGTTATTTTTTAATCAAAAGCCTTGTCTGTCGAGACTCGAGATATCTTAGCTATGTTTTATAAAAATACCTGCAACAGTTTCCAAGATATTCAGCTTGGATTGAAACAAGTGACAGGATCTCAACCAATACTGAGGCTAAGAATTCTAAATTTTGTAGTTATATCCATATTTAGTAGCATTTTCGGTATCACTCGTTGAATGAGGGTATCATGATGACCAGCTACTTTATTAATGTTTCCGGCATTTAAACGAATCTATACAGGGTGTCTCAAGAGGCCAAGACTATGGGACATCAAGGGAAAGTACCGTAAATATCGTAGATAGGATATTTTGCTTAAAGAAGACACTATGTTTTTTTTTAAGTTAGTAATTCTGCATTTAAAGATTTTCTAAGAATAACTTGCTTCGTCTAGGAATCGAACCGACTAAAATCTGAAAAAGAAATCACCCCTTTTTTTATGATGCCAATCGAAAGAATGGACAAAAAATTATAATTCTCCCTAAGTAAAATAGTATTTAAAAAAAAGGAACAACGTAAAATATTTAAAGTCTTTCAAGAATATTATTTATTGCCGATGATGAATAATTAAGCAAGTAATTATTTCAGCAAAATATCCTATCTACGATTTTTAAGGTACTTTCCTTTGATGTTCCACAGTCTTGAGACACCCGGTATAGCATAGTGAAATTGGCATCCGACGAAGGTGTATACTTCTCGTGTTAACTAGCCGGGTCAAGTTAAGTTTGCACCTGGTATGTGTGGCACTGCATACAAATAAGGTGCAAAATGAATGCAACCGATCACGTTTGTTATAAATATGGGAGCCCCTCTTAATATTTATTTTATTCTGTTTTTCGCATTTGTAGCGGCAACAGAAATACATCGACAGCGGAGTCTTATCAATATGGTCCCGTTTTTACCCTTTAAGTACGGAACCCTAAAAAAAAGGAAAAAAACGTGCCCTTGTGGCCTACTTACTAAATAAATGATTTGAATTTCAAAGAGTTCGCATGATACGCCGGTTGTCCCGTTTTCAGGCTAGACTATATATATATATATATATTATCACTGAAACTGAAACTCACGTTCAATTGTTATATATATTATATTATCACTGAAACTGAAACTCACGTTCAATTGTTATCAATACATCAGTCTGTCTGTCCCTATGTATACTTAGATCTTTTAAACTACGCAACTGATTTTGATGCGGTTTTTTAATGTATATTATATTTTCGATTCAAGAGGAAGGTTTATAACTATAATACAAGCATAATATAGCATTGCACCCATGCGAAGCCGGGGCGGATCGCTGGTTTGAGTAATTTATATTATTTAATACAAAGTGTTAAGGAGTCTTACATTCTTTCCCTGTACAATGTTCTCGAGAACGTCACATCTCTAGTCTGCAGGAATCGGAATCAACTATTTAAAACATATGTGACAATTAAAATATGGTTCATAATTTAAGATACGTACATTTGCTTCCTTTACTATTTTCATTTCGGGATCGTGCGTGTAAAGCGCACATCCTAGGGTATGGCTAATGCGCATATAAGCATTTCAAACACATATGACGCAGAGGGCGCTCCAGTAGCGTAAAGAATTATCGAATGAAAGATTTGGTGTGACGTAGCGATCTAATAGCTCAGTTGGGAGAGCAATGCGCCGGAAACGCAGAGGTCACAGGTTCGAGTCCTGCTTAGATTGTAGTGGATCGCAATCAACTTTTCTTTCTTAATTTACCTTTGTCATTATTTATTTTCATTTCATTATCGTTTTATTTCTTACTGTCATTCGAATTCGCTTATTTTTTAACCGACTTCAATACAAAAGAGGGAGGAGAGAAGCTTTAAAATGTGATTCAAATGTAACCTGTACATGAACGGGTTATTTTTAGCTTCCAGCAATCTATAATATAATATTATAGTACCTACAGTGATTTTTTAAAAGCCAGTATCGTACATAGTAAAATGTCCATGTAGAAGACTGTCTTTAAAATAAATCACGGTAGGTAGTAATTTGCAGTACAAACGGTCGATTATGGGGTCTGGAATATTCCTGGTCTCCCCCTTTGCGGAATACCGAACGAGATGACTTGGCATTGGGATTCCTTCCTAGTATGTTACTATGTGATCGTGATACTTCCTGGTTACGTTCTGGAATTGATTCTAGACGGACATTATTTCATTAGAGGTCTTGCTATAATGCCAGTAGTTGTCCAGTAATTTTACTGGCTGTAACATTATACTAATAATAACATTCTGGAATTGTTCCTAGTCTAGATTCGACGGACATTATTTCATTAAAGGTCTGTTGCTATAATGCCAGTAGTCGGTCAGTAACTTTATTGGCTATATTGGCTACAAATCTAAAATTTTATAATAGTATAGATAGAACATCTATCTTCAGATAGAACATCTATCTTCTATCTATAAGGAAAAATCTCTATAGCGTGATGCAGGATCGTGATTTATTTTGTAGGGGCGCGCGGCGTCTGTTGATCATAATTTCCTTCATCTTCTCATCACGCCGAAACGGCTGGACTAATTTTAACCAATTTTGGTACAGGGATAGCTGGACATCCGAAGATGGTTATAGGACACATTTCGCTCCGCTTACGGTATAAAAGAAATTACGCTTTCGTATTTTCAATACAAATCTACAATGTTATAATTATATTACATTCATATACCTAGAGACATAAAGATTCTGGAACAGCACCAACTGGTTCCTGGTGGCCATTGCCTCTCCTTTGCCATCTCTAAATTCTTCGAACCCGGAAATTGACTTAAAAAACCTGCACATTTGGCGTAAATTGCATTTTTTCCCCTTACGTGTCCGAAACTATTGTAATTATAGAAACAATCGCTTTATTTTTAACTAATTGTCAGGATCGGCCCGACATGTTTCGAACATGTATAGAGCTCTTCATCAGGGACGGCTGCCCGTACACCGCCGCAGCAATCTCGTCACTCAATTCATTCATTTCATTTTTCATTCACATTAAAAGTATCCAGGTTTTACCCGGACACTTTTTGAAAACCCCTCCGGACGGCCCCGGACGGCCTCCAAATTAGGACAGGGTGGCAGCTCTAGGGACAACCCTATCCTGTTTTTCTGGGTGAAAACACATACTCGTAACTCTAGTGGCTTCACCCAGAAAATATTACTGTAGGGTTGCTTTGTAATACTTTTAGAAACAATTGTTTACTAACTAATTTAACCTGTGCACCTACTAACATAAATATGGATTAACATCGCTAAAACTCTAGAACGGCTGGGCAGATTTAGCTGAGTTTGGTTTTGAGATGTTTGTTGTAGTCCAGGGAAGGTTTAAACGGTGAGGTATTGAAACTTACTGACACAGACCGAATTCCACGCGGGCTGAGCCGCGGGCACAGCTAGTCTGAAATAAATATTATTCATTCATTACAAGCTTTTATTTAACTTGCATTGTATGTTTAAAGTATGTTTGTTCGGGTGAAATCTTGCAACTAAATTTTGAAGCAGATATCGTCAACCGATTGAGCTGAAATTTTGCATACTTACTTAACTTTGATGACAATACAATAATATGGTACCATGGGGCTGATCTGATGATGGAGCCGGAAGGTGGCCATAGGAACTCTATAATAGAAAAAGCAATCCTACCGAGCTTGGGCTTTAGAATCGTCTCAGTGAGCATTTGATGGATATCCAAAGAAAAGTACAGTCGGCTATAAAAGCTTGCCACTAAAATGTCATTTTTGACAGAAACTTATTCATTGATGTGTTACCGTTTGTTCCAGAGTCCAAGGTCCAGGAGAAGACGATAGTGGTGAGAAGGATGCCGAACGCGTACTTCTATCCCTTCAGTTTGGGGCCGATACCCAAGTTTCCCGTCAGAGGTAAACTATGACAGACCCGTGGTTGTGGATGCACGAATGATTTGACGACTACTGTCGGCTAAGTTACAGGGCAGACACTGCCTACTAAAAGAAATTGGGCAAGTGCGAGTCCGACTCGCGCATGAAGGGTTCCGGACCATAATCTATAACAAGTTTGACTTTATTGTATGGGAGCCCCCCTTAAATATTTATTTTATTTTATTTTTAGTATTTGTTGTTATAGCGGCAATAGAAATACATCATCTGTGAAAATTTCAACTGTCTAGCTATCACCGTTCTTGAGATACACCCTGGTGACAGACGGACGGACGGACGGACCAGCGAAGTCTCAGTAATTGGGTCCCGTTTTTTCCCTTTGGGTACGGAACCCTAATTAACTTGAATGTCAGTGTCAATGTGTGCGTGTAAGACGCACAGGGCTGCCTCAGACGCATTGCATTAGCTAGTTGCGTGATTAAGTTGCACATAAATATGACATAAGAGAAAATAACACAACCACACGACAACGGCTTGAAAAACATAGCTAAAGAGAAGAACAGAGCTAGAAAACAGCGAAAAAACTGCACTCAAATTGGCCTATCCGTTTGGGATCTATGATGCCACAGACAGACACACATATACACAAATACACGGGTTAATACCGGCCAAGAGCATGTCGGGCGACGCTCAGTGTAGGGTTCCGTATGGTTGCCCATCCTTCACAATAGACGAAAATTACGAGAAAGATTTCAAGCTCTATAAAAAGGTCGTAAACACCAAAATAACTGTAATTACTTATATTACCTTCTGGAAGTTATCGATTATACGCGCCAGATTGAGCGAAATGTTTTAATACGGTATGGCGCTGAACCAATATGTGTAACGTTCGAAGTGTAAGGACACCGCGTGGCTCTTACGTCATTTTAAAGAAAATATGAATGTTTGCGATAACTCAAAAACGGCTCGACTGATTTTATTTAATATAGTTTTCATTGAAAGTAGGTATACTTATATGGCCTCATTTTCATGACTTTTTCCATAATTTTTTGACCCGTGGTTGAAAAGTTAGAGGCAGGGACACTATTTTTTTTAACACGTTGAATGCGGGAACTGGATTTTATAATTTTCATTCAGTGCTATACATATCATTTTTGAATTGTAGCATAGTTTTTACTAGTGCGGTACAAGACTATTTTGGCTTGTGACTAGAGGTCCAAAATTTGGCAAATATATCTTTGTTGGTTTAACAAATTGATGATTTACTGATAACAATAGCAAGTTAAACAATTGAGTGATCTAAATCTAAGTTCGTTACAGACTATCGACCTTGGTTTAGGAATTATAAGACAATTAATTAACGATACGAAACTGACTTGTACCGCATCATGGACACAGGGCTGGTGCTCTCAAGTCGATGTTTTGGTAGGGAAGGGAAATATAATGAAATCAAACATCGATATCGATTGTTGTAATTATTTCAAAAAGTAACTAAAATTACGTATTTGAATGAGACTTATTGAAACATTTTAAACGTATTATGTTAACATTCTTGGCAGTAGGTATTAAAATAAATACTTTAGAACCGGCCCCACCTGTGTTTTCTCCTTTAATTGTGAATATTCTATCGTCGCATTACTTCTCAATTTCATTATTCTTCGGTTCACTACGCTCAATTTCTTCAAATACTTTATAACACTTTTGGTAATATTTTCTTGGTCGACGATGACGAAAAACTAACGACAGCCGAAAGATAAACATATGATACGTAAGGATCGACCCCCGCACTGGCCTGTACTGACCTGTACCCATGGTGCGATACAAGGCGATAGGATACAAGACACTTTTGGCTGGTACCGCACTGGTTGATAATTTTTTTCACCTGGTGCGAAACGAGTCAAATTTGTCTTGTACTGTTTTATGTATCCATTGGATAAAATTTGCAGAAAGAAGCATAAATGTATACTAGACGCTTTCTAGTCCATAGGATTTCATATTGAAATTGCCCCCGCACCAGACAGAGACAAGCTATTTCCTCGCGCCGCACCAAAACAAAGTCCAGTACAAGCCAAAATTGGCATGTACCGCATTCAACGTGTTAATTTTCGTAGCGAATATTTACAAAACTGCTGACTATCAAAAAATAATGTTGGAAGACCCTTATTATTCTTAAAAGACCTATTCAACGACAACCCACACACTAGTGTTGAAACGAAAAAAAATCACCCCCACTTTAGGTTTAGTTTTTATTTTACCGTTTTGTCATATACATACTGATACCAAATTTCAGCTTTCTAGTAGGTACTAATGATCACGGAGCTAAGCCGCGGACGGACAGACAGACAGACAGACGGACATGGCGAAACTATAAAGGTTCCTAGTTGACTACGGAACCCTAAAAATTCGTATCGAAGTTTCCGTTGTGCGATGACAATTAACCATCGAATAACGTGCCTTATGGTTATACTCTAAGGTTCCTTATTGTATAGATATTTTTAGTCGCACTTACTAACTTAACTTTTCCCAAAAATTTTTTTCACGTTTTGTATGGCTGATACTACTTACTTACTTACGCCTAATTTTTGTCCATCTTTTTGGTTGTGTTTGGTATACCCTTATGTGAAAAGGAGGTTCTTGACATCAACTTTGAATTGATAAAAAAAACATACTTTTGTTACAGAGGGGGGTGAATACAATGAAAATTTCCGCCACAGGAGAGATACAGACAACAGTTTTCTTCACGACAGAAGTTTAGTTTTACAAAGACAAAATGAAAGGTAGCTAAAGTATTTTAATCAATTACCTAAGTACCTTTGAGATATGTCAATATGGAATAGTTTTAAGTAGCTGTAGGTGTTAATTTAATCCCACCAAAACATATTAATATTATGCTAATAAAGTTTAAAACAATTTTGTAATAAAATAATAATGAAATTTAAACGGTGTTTTTTATGCTTTGATTTACGCCCTGGTTCGATTAAGCAAATCGCTATAGATATAAAAAAATATACTTACTATTATTATGAAAAAACATGTATATAAACGTATAACCACGTATAAACGTATACATTTTTTTATCGCGTTTTAAGTCCCGTTTTGTCATATTTATAATGTGTGAAAAACGTGTAAGTTTTAATAAATAAAATATTATGTAGGTACCTAATGTATCGCACACCTAATACATTTACTTACTTACTGGAATTAGTCACTTAAAAGGCTAAGTTCACCTGATTTGATGATTTGTACAAAATAAAGTGTATAAGTGGGGTATGGTAGGTAAGTACAAAAGTTTACAACAATATGCTTGCTCTGAATACGACAAAATTATGAAGTTTAATATATACGCCATCTATGTACTTCTTAATGTAACTCTGGGTAAAAACACTGCTACGAATGCTAAGTTCTCAACATACAAGTGCTCGGTATCTACTGAATTTAGTACTAGACGTGTTCGTTAGGTGGCGCTAAAATCAACACTTGTAAACTTCTTATCATACCATAGTATACAATGTCTGACGACAGGCTACGAAAGGAACTAGTTCTTAACATTTCCGTTAGATGGCGCTAAAATCAAAGCCCATAGTCGCGTCCTTTTTCTAGCTACAAATTCGTAACGCTCGATTTTAGTATCTGTTGTGCTACACATAAGCTACATTTTAAAGGTTCTATCAATAATATTCTGGAGACAAGCGCTCTCGGTCCCTATTGATCACGCTTGCGTCGTTCAGGAAAGCCTCTCCTACGGGATTCTGTAAACATGTATCATTGAAAATGAAATAGATTCAATTAAAAAACACCATGAAGCTTCAAATAGTGTGGTTGTTCGTTGCTATCGCCAGGAGTTGCTTGGGTAAGTAGAATTTCTTCTTAATTATTGCATTATTATAGTTGGTCAATCGTCAAGTGAAAATTGTAGGTAAGTAGGTACTTGACTTTTGCTGATAACAAATTGATAAGATCATTATGCACAGAAATGTATAACTAAGTAACTACCTACTTATTGTACAATGAATTCATCTTGAGAAAGAGCATGAAATCGAAGGCGAAAAATGCTCCTTTTGAATCAATTCTTAAGTATTGGACGTCAGGTTGGCTCAAATAATTTAATATAAGCGATATACCTAATCCGTTTAAATTGTTTTATTTAAATATTGGTCGTCAGGTCAATCAGCTAGAGTTACTGTTATAAATTTTTAAAAACTGGCCAAGTGCAAGTCGGACTAGCGCACGTGTTTGTGGCCCGAACCGAAGGCGAGGTCCATAAATATGCAATCTGGGGCTTTACGAATTAGGTCCCGCGATCTGTTTGAAGATTTAAGTCTTGCTTTGGCCAGGAAGTAAGATTGATAGACCCGTTATAAATTGTATTAACTAAAGCCTATTCATTCTTTTTGTTTAATAAAAATAGTAAACAATCCAAAATGAAGCGGTAGGAAGCAGTACCTAAAACATTTTAATTTTGAACTATAGTACCGTATTTTCAGGGTAAACGTTCAATTAAAGAAAGTTCCACTCTTTTGCTGTCCTGTATAAGATAGAAATGTGGACGCGAAGCGTTCCGTTGTTTCGGCAATATCTTTACATTCTAGTCATCATTCATCAATAACATGAAAATTACCGTCTACAGACTTTAAACATTAAAGTAACTGTAAACCAAAAACTATAACCGAATTTGTCGTATAAAATCAGAAATTAGTGAAGTGAGTATTTTGTTTAAGTAACATTAGTAGGTATACATTCATAATAGGAATTTATAATAGCAATCGCACTCAAAGGCGAAGGGAAGGGATACCTACTTCTCGCTTAGTCTCAGTCAGGCCAGGAAATTATCTCTCCTTCTTGGTAAAAGCTACTTCAAGTACCTACTTATACTTAATTGACTTAGACTGAGAGATATGTATTCCTCTTCTCTTCCTTCTCTTAGTCAGCCCTCTGGCCAGTACTATCCGTGCAGCATGTATGATAACTATCAGCATGTTTGAGCTACTGCTGAGGTTAAAATAATATTTTCTCAAACATGCAATAAAATGTGGTCATAACGTGAGTTATAACAGGCAGGAAGTATCACGTTTCGGGTGGAACAACTCGAGAGAACAGTAAAGGAATTTCATATAAAATTGAAGTGCAAAATTGCCGGCTTCGTATAACTATCTAGCCTCCTTACGGCCGACCATCTATACCTACTCACCCGGCAAACTTATTTTATTACTTCTAAGTACAGTACTGTATGGTTATCAACCTCAACGATGGTAAAAACATTCTTCCAGGCGTCAAACTCCTGGAAGCAAATCCTGACGTTAAGCGCCTCTACGACGACTTGCTGAGCAACTATAACCGTCTGATCAGACCCGTCACCAACGTGTCGGACATTCTGACCGTCAGGCTGGGCCTCAAGCTGTCTCAGCTGATGGAGGTTAACCTGAAGAACCAGGTTATGACTACCAACTTGTGGGTCGAGCAGGTGAGATATTACAGCAACTATAACTGGTTTGGTCTGTCACCAGAGAGTCAGACATTCTGACCATCACGCTGGGACTCAAGCTGCCTCAGCTCATGGAGGTTAACTTGAAGAAACAGGTCATGACTACTAACCTGTGGGTCAAGCAGGTGAGATATTATAACAACTTTAACTGGTGTGCTGGTCAGTCGAACATTCTGACTGTCAGGCTGGCTGCCTCAGCTCATGGAGGTTAACCTGAAGAACCAGGTCATGACTACCAACCTTTGGGTACAGCAGGTGAGATATTACAGCAACTATAACTGGTCACTGCTGAGCATATTTACCTAGCTCGCACTAAAGTGCTGCGTGCAGGCACCATTCATCGACTCCCCTCGTTCCTCACGAGTTCATGCGTCCACCTAGGCCATCCCACGCTGCGCTTTCTTATATGCGGTGTCACTTTTATGAAATTTTACAGCAGCTATGACTAATTTGGCCCTCACCAACGTGTGTCCTGACTGGGTTTCAAGCTGTCAGAGCTCATGGAGGTTAACCTGTTATGTTATATTATTCTATAAAATTCTCATTACAGAAATGGTTCGACTACAAGCTCCAATGGAACCCGGATGACTACGGCGGCTTGGAGATGCTGTACGTGCCATCAGAACACATCTGGCTGCCCGACATCGTGCTGTACAACAACTGGGACGGTAACTACGAAGTAAGTCTCTGCATCTTTTATTTCCTATATAAGGGGAAGTGCTCCGAGGAATTTGTTCGAATTGATTACTGCCGAATCTATCCGCCATCGTTCTACGCGACAATTCATCCTCACCACTTAGATCATTGACAGTCCACAACTGTGCATTTTTCTAGAAATTTCCTGACTCGCACGATTGCTTTGTGGAATGAATTGTCGCTTGCGGTATTTCCGGATCCATACGATCTTCAAACCTTCAAGAAAAGAGCGTACTCCCACCTGAAAGGACGGCAACGCACTCCTCTGGTGTTGCAGGTGTCTATGGGCGACGGTAACCGCTTTCCATCAGGGGATCCGTTTGTTTGCTCGTTTGCTGGCTATGACATAAAAAAGTGCCCTTACGACAAGTTCTGTACGCATGCCATATTTTTGTACTGAAGATCAGCGTGTGCCTTTTCACTTCTCTCTTGAAATAGTCAAAAACATCAGAAATTTCACAATAACTATTCGCAATATCCGGTAACATCAGAGCGGGCTCCTTTTTCGCTCAAAGACTGAGCCTCGCCATTCAAACTACTTCTTGGATTCTAGGTGACCCTGATGACGAAGGCAACCCTGAAATACACGGGCGAGGTGAACTGGAAACCGCCGGCCATCTACAAGTCCTCGTGCGAGATCAATGTCGAGTACTTCCCTTTCGACGAGCAGACCTGCTTCATGAAGTTCGGCAGCTGGACCTACAGTGGGGCTCAGGTTAGCATCGATTTTATTTATTTATTACTAGCTACCTGCCCCGGCTTCGCACGGGTGCAATGCTGATAAATTATGCATGTATTATTAATATAAACCTTCCTCTATCTATAAAAAAATCTCTATCTCTATCTATAAAAAAAAAACACATCAAAATCCGTTTTAAAGATCTAAGCATACATAGGGATACACAGACAGCAGGAAGCGACTTGTAGATGATGTAGTGATTAATATTAGGATTTGTGAAAATATTACGTGTTTCAGTAAAAAAAATACTTTCGAATAAATTTAAATTTGGCAAAACGTTACAGAATGGGAAACAATGTTTTGTTGAGATAGGATACCGGGGTCAAACACTGGTCACTAACAAATAGAATAAACGAATAAAAAAAATGGTTATCTGTAGTCGGTGTACGGACGATAATTTTACGTGATAACATTATGCCAGCTGATGGAGTGGAAGACAGATAGATGCGTCACAAGCCGAACGCTAAGGCCGATCGTGCATCTCGATCGCTTGTTCCGCGCTCGCGCTTGCAAGCTCGGCTCAGTCATGCTTTTTCGTGCGTGCAGCTGGCGTTCATCGTTTTATAAGACATTATCACCATGAATACAAAGATCAAAGCTCTTCCCTACCTTCGCTCGAAGTGGCTAACGTGCTGGACCGGTAATGCGGAGGTACCGGGTTCGATTCCCGGTCCCTTCCACCAGGTAGCTCCTTTTTCAATTTTTCTTTAAGCTTTGATCTCTGTCTTCATAGTTTAAATAAAAATTGTGGTATACCCACATAAAAAAATTGAGACATTACATGTTTCATAAATTTATAAAGACATTATCACGTCAAAAATGTTTGTGTTCATTTTACAGGTGGACCTGAAGCATATGGACCAGCCGCAGGGCAGCAGCCTCGTCCACGTCGGTATCGACCTCAGCGAGTTCTACCTTTCCGTGGAGTGGGACATTCTGGAGGTGCCCGCCACGAGGAACGAGGAGTATTACCCGTGCTGCCCTAAGGAACCGTTCTCTGGTACGTCTACTGAATTGGTTGACAGAAACATCTCAACTAGCAAGACGAATTATATCGCGTAACACTGCGTGGTAACTTTAATTAACAGTCGCGGAAACCGAAGAAAATATTAGCCAGACAGTTTTAACATGATCATCACAGGAAAACCACTATAGTTTCCATTGGAGCAATGGGGAATGGATGAAAATATCAGAAGTGCTTGAATTTTTTTCTGATTGTAGGAATAAGCTTTCTTAGCACCAGAAAAATGTTTCAGATTTTTAGATGCACCGGTGATTTTAAAAAAATCAAAGAGGTTTTAGTTCGATTCCTCTGAGACCGCATGGGCGGTTCAGAGGTACGACCCAGATCTATTAAAAGTAAAATGACGCTGTCAACCTCTTTGAAATTTCGACAGCTCTCTTAACAAACAAAACGTTTTATTTCATTGCGTAATCGCCATTCTTATACCTCTTATGGAGTGGTATAAAATGCTAATAAATATAATAATAAATAATAATCATAATAAATCTTTATTAATAAAAAACATAAGAATAATCGTTAGCATAAAAAGTCTACACACACAAAATTACACAGTACAAAATTTTGAATAGTAAACGTGTGTGTACACAGTACAAAATTTTGAATAGTAAGCGTTAGTATTGGCTGAGACTTTGTCACTTGTTCCAAGAAAAGCTGAATATCTTCAATACGGTTGGGACAATTTTCTCGAAACATAGCTAAGAACCATCTCGACAGTGAAGGCTTTTGCTCAACTTTACTGACTTCACAGACCTACGTCCCACTAAATATTCCGGAAACTATACCTAAGGCTGTCTGTTAAAGGTTGTCTAGAAGAGACCGCTGTGTAGCTATAATCGCCCAATATTTACCTCTATTGTAATGATAAGTGTTATCTGTATTTGAGTTTCTTTTTGTTCGTGTGCAATAAAGAGTACTCAATTTCTATGTAAGGCGTAGCAAAAAAAAACAATTTGTTTATTTCAATGCAGCATTGCATTGAGGTAAAATCATTCGTTGATTTTCTTCATTCGTATGATCCATGTTATTTGTTTCAGATATTACATTCAAATTGACCATGCGAAGGAAGACGCTTTTCTACACCGTAAACTTGATCATCCCATGTGTTGGACTGACTTTCCTCACGGTACTAGTGTTCTATTTGCCCTCGGACTCTGGAGAGAAGGTGGGTGGTATAGTCAATTCAATAACAACTAAACATCTTTTATTTGCATCATATTATGATTGTACTTTTAGGAGAATAGGACTGCTCGAGTGTCAGCTAGAAAATGTAGGGGTTTTATTTAATATCGAGATAGAAAATGAAACACCTAAATTTTCTGCTGAACATCAGTTGAAATGGATTAACAACATACTTGTACCTATTTGATTGGGAAGTAATCTTATAATGCATGGTTTCAATGTAAAAGACAAAAAAATATCAAAACAAAGAATATAGACAGTTAATGTACAAGTGAACTTAGTAAATATAAAACATAGTTATAGTTATATATTAAGAATGATCTACCTGCTATAGATATAAGTGAAGGCATGCTCCAATTCTGCCTCAAACAATCTATCTTGTGTATTGGTATGAAAAATTTCAAAAGTTAGTTACCCAATTTGAAACAAATTTGCAGAACATGATATACTATAATAATTTTCCATTAATGTGCAAGATAAATCGTACAAGGGTGAATTTTAGAACGTTACCACTACCTTCTTTTACGAAATCTTGATTTTTTCCTTCAAAAATAATGACAGGAAAATAAACGAAGTGGCAATTCCGTAAATTTATATCAATCAGTCTTTGGCTCATCCATTGACTTGAAGATCTTTAAGCGTGAGTTCAATTTTGGCCAACGTATAATTTTCTGAGTTGTGGCCATCTTCTTTTGTAATTTCTCAAATCTTTCGGAATTTCTCTGTAAATTCTCGCCACTTCTCTAATTGTTCATTATTTTTTCAGAAATTAACATTCAGTTCAGAATTTAACATAAATGGAAAAACGTTCTAAAGTGAACTCAGGCATTTGACTACTCCCGTCCTCATCCTCATGCCTTCCATACCCATCGCCTTGTTTGCTGTTACCAAAAGTAGTCTTTTTTGATTCATTAGTTAGATGTGTGAGTGCTTAGTGTCATCCGTATTTTGTCGTGAAGCATTTGTATTGAGTATTGTCTTTCCGCGAGACGGACTATCATTTTGTTTTTTGCTTTGAAATCATTTTTATCTTTAGAATGATTGCGACCATGTCTGAGGTTTGATCGAGTCGGAAAATAAAATGTTTTGTAATACTTGCCTGTTTAAGTTGAATGAATATATTTAACAAGGTGACCGCTATCCAACTGTATGTATACCTACAATTCTGTTTATGCATGTCATTATTACTGGGCCTAACTTTGAATCTCAAGTTTCCTCTTTAAGTATTTTTTGTTGATAAGATTTATTGTGTTTTTGCTGCAGATGCTGCTAATTTCATGAATACTGTTTACACAACATAGCAAATATAGCAAGCCTACAGAATGGCTATTGCATTTACAATATTACTCTTATGATCAGCATTAAACTACTATAGTATCAATTATGTTTATGTACTACCTACTTAATCCTAAAAGTTTCGCAATCTGGAATGTTCTACTATTATTTTACCCCTAATTTCTGGTAACTTCTTTCGTTCGTGGAAAGACAACAGAATCACAACCAACTAATAAGAACCCTTTCGCGCTAGCGAGCGAGCTGTGAGCATATATGTCCAATGGGTAACATGTGAAAAGTAATGACGATACGCATACTATTCGTATGTCCACTTTGAGTCCCAGTATGGCGAAAAGATGTGGGGATTTTATGAACGTGAACGCAACGCCGTTTTGATGCTAATGTCGGTGAAATTAATATTTATAATTATATTCGAAAGAATTATTATCATGGTGCTATATTTGCTTTACTTCACTTTAAAGAAAAAATAATTTAGGACCATACAGCAAAAATATTATTGAATAAGAAGAAAACTAAGGACCGAATTTTCTAACTGGATTATTGCTCCATGCTACATTACCTTTTACAGTGACGTAGCAGGCGGGAGGTAGGAGGTGGCAGGTGGTTTTGCCTATAATGTTATAAGTAAAAAATAAAGTTAATTCGTAAGTAAAAAAACATCTCACTTAAATTCAGGTCAGGCTCTGAAAGGTAACCTGGAATATGCAGTTACAGGTGCAGTAAAAAACAAAATCCCAATAATACAATTAAACCTGCCAACCTCCTCGTCCATCCACAATTAGGACTATCGGGAGCATAAAAAGTGCAAAAGCCACCTTGGATTCCTTAGTGTTTCACTGCAGTTAGGCATCGGTACACAATTTCCTCACACACTCTGCTTTGTAGCTTAGCTCTGGTAGAAAGATAGCCTGATGTTCTTTATAAACTTGAAGCGTTCTCGTTCGTACAATCCCACAGCAGCTCGCAGATCGCTAGCTCAAAAGGGCTCCAACTCAAAAAGGACTTCTCCCCAGATTTCGCTCTGCATCTCAATCCTGGTGTCCCTCACCGTGTTCTTCCTTGGCCTGGCCGAGATCATCCCGCCAACCTCCCTGGCGATTCCCCTGCTTGGGAAATATCTACTTTTCACCATGATCCTCGTATCGCTCAGCGTTTGGGTGACAGTGTGCATACTAAACGTGCATTTCAGGTAATGCTTTCTATATGAAAGCGGGGAGCCGTTGGAAAGTAAATTGGGATTTCGGTTTTGAGCATGTGACCTGGCGAGTAAGCGGTTTTGAATTTCACGTTCTTCCAAAACTATTACAATATCACGACCTCTAGGAGTTCGTGAATGCGTGTACAAATTTTATCATACAGTATCATTACTTTATGAGTTATGTATACCTAGTCTTCGTTCTCCTTATGCATTAGGTACGTACGTGTGTTTACAGTATAGATTTCGTATAAACCGCGAATACTCTGCCAAAAGGTTTACAAAACTCAGTTATTTCAAATTCACTAAACTTTCAACCAAATTTTTACCGTCCAACGGCTGACCCGTGTAATTGTTTCTAGATATCGTTAAGTATATCCATACTGGTGTCCTTGACGGTGTTCTTCCTGCTCTTGGCGGAAATAATCCCGCCCACGTCCCTGGCCATTCCGCTGCTGGGGAAGTATCTGCTGTTCACGATGATACTGGTGTCTCTCAGTGTCTGGATGACTGTTTGCGTGCTCAACGTGCATTTCAGGTGAGTCCTAAGGTTACACGTGGCTAAATTTATTCGTCTTTACTAAACTGCTAGAGTGGGGATAAGAAGGCTCCTGATTACACTATTCTGTATGTAGTCAGAATCATTTAGAATTAAAAACCATGCACACGCACACATCGGCGACGGATGTGGTGGGTGCGTTGGAGCCAGTATTATCTAGAAATATCAAAAAATTGGCTTTAACAGTTATAACTTTGCTGGTCCGAAAAAAGAGAGGACTTGTAGTACGTACCTAGTAATACTTATAGCTGAGTAAAACAAATTGTTGACAATCAATATCAGTTTAAGAGATAGCGAATATCTGTTTAAAGATATGAAATATAACCTAATATCACTTTGTAATTTTGCAAGTCACTTCGGTCACACGGTCGCGTAGTGAGGTGACTGACTGCACTAAATGTTAATACTTACACTCCCACTAACTAGGATACTACATCATTCAGTTTGTTAGAAACCATCCTTGCTTCCTAATTAGGATACATTTCAGGATCCTTAGTTGCTAAATGCAATGACACTTTTATGAATGAGGTTCCAGAATCAATTAAGGATGCTAAATTTAGCCAAGTGTAATAAGCCTTTTATTGATACTTGCACAGTTTGTTGCGAGACAAGCGTTGTCGCCGCGGTAAGTAGCTATTGAAAGACTTGAACTGGCCGCAATATAGGTAAACAATGACCCCGATATACAGGGTGATAACTCCAAATGGGTCAGTAGGGAGAAGTGCGAAACTATAAGAGATAGGGAAATCTGTTATTAGGAACCATGGCATCAATGTTAAATTTAATAGAAACTGCATTAATTTTTTTTATAAATCTCATACATAACCGGGAATGGAAACTGATTCAAATTCGGTAAATAATCGCATGTCGTATTATAACATTCTTTACAGCGGTTTTGACCGGGTTATGTATGAAATTATGTATGATATTTATAAAAAAAAAATGCAGTTTTTATTCAATCTAAAATTGACGCCATGACTTCTCCCTACTGACCTATTTGGATTGATCGCACGGTATAATAACTTCTTTTTTCAAACTTAACTAATGTGAAATGTTGCTTTATGCAGCTCGAATCGCAAATATCGCGTCTTAATGACAGTTAAGACCGAAATTGCTGATTCATCGTTTATTTTCGCGATATCAAACACTCGAATAAGCGGGGTGTTTATTAGAGTGTACTTTGAGACATCTTCGTAATCACCGTGTATATTTATTTATTTAAATTGTATTCTACAAAAGAAAGAACTTGTACTACTCTACCAGTCAACCATTTTCATCTTCAAACTCCACTGTGAAAATTTCATACACAGTGCATTTCTCTCCAACAATAGCAGGATTTACGCGCGTGCGTTCGAACACCTACAACTGGCTGCATCATGACAATGGTAGGGCTGCGTTTATATTGAAGTTTACGGCGTACAGCTTTATGTGACGCGGAGTTAATGGGAAACGCAAAATAGTGACTGGTATGTTTCATTGAAATGCCTTTGACAAAGTTTATAATAATTAATAGATGGTATCTGTTCCGGTGTGTGTCTGTCATAAAATATATCTTGCAAGTCAAAGTTTTAACCATCTGTCAGTATCTGACTGCCTTGAAATTCTGTATTAATTGCGTAATGGATAACGGACGATATAAAAAAAAACAAACAACATTACTCTTATTAATATTGGTGCGGAACTAATCATTTACTAATCATGAATTAAGCAGGGTTGCTCCCAAACACGTCTCCTGAATCACCCTGTATATGCATCATCAAACTCCACCGTCTAAATTTCATACACGTTGCATTTATCTCCAACAATAGCACGATTTACGCGCGTGCGCCCTAACATGTTACATCGTCACAAGGGTAAGGCCGCGTTTGTATTGAAGTTTACGGCGTACAGCTATATACGTGACGTGGAGTTAATGGAAAACGCAAAATGGAGAGCTTCGTATGGCGGTTCACTGAACCCAGGGCTGCCTTCCGTCCGGAACGTTGTTTAGAGGCCGTCCGGGGGGGAATATAACACTCTATACTCATTGGCACATCTAAGATTTTTTTAAGGCAGGGCCTCGATGGGGCCTGGCTATGGGTAACCCAAAATCCTGGGGTGGGCACCAGACCACATTGGGGTGGGCACGGCCC
Source organism: Apotomis capreana (assembly GCA_947623375.1). Taxonomy (NCBI): domain Eukaryota; kingdom Metazoa; phylum Arthropoda; class Insecta; order Lepidoptera; family Tortricidae; genus Apotomis; species Apotomis capreana. The sequence goes on from OX392508.1 coordinate 25,454,922, forward strand.
ACCCGTCCACCCCCCTGAATACGCCTATGTTTATACTCTCGCGGTATGAACACATAATTAAAACTTTAGAATGGAGGTAAATCAAAATATCGCGATAGACCCGGTTCAATAAGATTTAATTATGCGTCCAGGGGGTTCAAAATGTTCAAAAGGTTTTCAGAGGACACTTTTTATGTGAATTAAAAATAAAGCGATTGTTTTTTTTTATATGATTTTCGGATACGTTCGGGGAAAAAATGCGATTCACGTCAAATATCATAGATGGCAGACCTGACTGAACCGCCTTTGACACAGTTCATAATAATGACTGGGAGGTATCTGTTCCAATGTCTGTCTGTCTTAAATCAAATCTTGCAAGTTAACATTTACTCACCTACCAGTATCTGATTGCGATGAAATCTTGCATTCATTACACCGGGCCGTTCCTGACTTCACGTGAGTGTAAATGTAAACCGTTTAATACGATAATAGTTTCATAGTAAAATGTCCTGTAAAATAGCGGACATAAATCTGTGGTTGTTGCATTGTCGCCGATAGCTGAACAATGCCACGTGAAATATGGCGCCGCTCTTCATAAGGGGAGGGGATGCTCTTTGAAAGCATTCGAACCAAAAAAAGGCAATCTGACGGTTATTGGAAATTTGAATTAGAAAAGCCTAAAAATACGTATCACACTAATGTTATAAAGGCGAGAGTTTGTGAGTGTGTTTGCATGTTTGTTACTTCTTCACGCTCACACGGCGGGACCAAAATTATAATTAATTCGGTATTAAGGTTGCTGACACCCTGGTTTAACACATAGCTTTTATGGCCCAAATGCGGGGCGCAGCTAGTAAATGTATGTGTGCCAAGCGTACAAAAAAAAACAGTAACCTAATAGCCCTTTTCCTTACTTTTTGTTGTAAAACATCTTGATTGGACAGACATTTAGTGGTTATACTTTTACAACAGTATTGATGAAACTATGTGTACCTACTAGGTACCTATTTGTTGTAAAATAAAAAAAATGGGCAAGTGCGAGTCCGACTCGCGCATGAAGGGATCCGGACCATAATCTACGTATATAACAAGTTTGTTGTATGGGAGCCCTTAAATATTTATTTTATTTTATTTTTAGTATTTGTTGTTATAGCGGCAATATAAATACATCATCTGTGAAAATTTCAACTGTCTAGCTATCACCGTTCTTGAGATACAGCCTGGTGACAGACGGACGGACGGACGGACGGATGGACGGACGGACGAACGGAAAGCGAAGTCTCAGTAATAGGGTCCCGTTTTTACCCTTTGGGTACGGAACCCTAAAAAATCACAGCATTTGGCGCGCATAAATCTCTGGTTGTTGCATTGTCGTCGATACTCGAACAATGCGGCGTGAAATTATGGCGCCGCTCTACATATAGGGACGTACACTTTTACTGTTTATTTTTTGCTCATTCCTCTATCCAAAGGTTGTCTGGAAGATACCGCTCTTTAGCGATAAGACCGTCTATTGTCATTATTAAATTAGGGTTTCAATTGTAACATTTTTCTTTTCGGTATTCAATAAAGAATTGCATGTATTGTATTGCAAAGCAAATGCTTTTCCAGTTAGAGCTGGGTTGTTTCGAGTTTTCAGTAAAACAAAACGTAACCGTCTCCTTTTCACAAAAAAAACTGTTAAAAACGCGTTTGAGAAACCGTTTTTTGGCCTGTGGCTGATACGAGTATCACTGTCTTGCTCGTTTCATTCCATTTAGACTTTGGCGCGACGGCCTATTTTATGTTTTGTTACATTTATTTAAGTTCCACAATAATGTACCTAAGTAGTAATGTTAGGACTAAAAATAAAGTCAAGAATAAGTGCTATACGCGCTTGCTCGTATCTCGCGCTTACACTTAAAAAGTATTTTATTGATAGTAAAAAAAAAAGAATTACCTCAAACACCTTCTGTCACTTCCTAAACGAATGACGGAGCGAATGAATACAAGTAAAAATAGTTTCACAGTAAAATTGTCCGTAAAACGGCGGGCTGGTTCAGCGTGGTAAATAAATCTCTGGTTGCATTGTCGTCGATAGCCGAACAATGCCATGTGAAATATGGCGCCGTACCTATATAGTAGGGAACGCTCTTTCAGTGCATATTAGGTACAGTCAACCAATTTGATTCCTAGGCCATTTGGTACCTTGTCGCAGTGAACGTCCGTCAATATGGAAGCCGCTTGAAATCTCATATCATTGTCATTGTGACAAGGTTCTATAGTGGCATTGAAATCAAATTGGTTGACTGTACAGATGGACCAAATAATACAAGAGATATTTATTAGTGACTCTGTGAGCTGAAGACCTCGAGATAATTTTTCAAAATGGCTGAAATACTCTATTTGAAAGTTTTCAACTCCCATATCTCGGTCAACTCCCAAAGCACAAAAAAAACTAAATCCTGCCCATGCTAGTCATTTCCCTAAAAACCGCATCTATTTCCATCCCAAACTGTCTACAGAGCGGAAAAATCCACTTTTTCGTTTGAAATTCCAGCCAAACAACCTATTAATAGCTTGCTAAAGTTACGGGATATTGCAACTACAAAACGGGCGTCATAAATTACGTCTCACATTGTTATTTTGTCATTACAATAATAGAACGCGTGATATATGACTCTAGATCGGGTGATAAAAGCTATTAGTTGGCGCAATTTGCCGGTTAAACTGGATACAGGCGCTCATTGTTTTAAGCTAACGTATGAGTATCCACTCAGGAGCTAATGTAACCAAATATACCTATTTTTTTGACGATGCGGTTGGCGCAGTGGTTAAGCAACTGCCTACTGAGCCGACGGTCCTAGGTGCGGATCCCGGCCAGGGCAAATATTTGTGTGATAAACTCGAATATTTGTGCTTCGGTCATGTTGTTCTATGTATTTAAGCATGCATTTATCTATATAAGTATGTTTATCGTCGTCTAGTACCAATAGCACAGGCCTTCTTGAGCTTAATTTGAGACTAGATTGATTTGTGTGAGGTTGTCTGATATTTATATTTATAGGTACGAGTATATGAATGTTAAGCTTAGCGTCATTCTTTTTTTTAATCTTTATTATTATGTGTGTATAGTTTATATATTATGTAAATCGTCGTCTAGTACCCATAGATCAAGCTTTGCTTAGTTTGGGACTAGGTCGTTTTGTGTAACATTGTCCCTTAATATTTATTTATTATTCCTGTAATTGTAATTTCTTGCGTTGTATTTCTCCGGTATGTTTTACGAGGTGTGCAATAAAGAATACTTGTATTGTATTGTAATATATAACCATGCTCTAGTGTGCATACAGCCTTATAATTATTGCAACTACCAACTACACGTTGCTCGTATGAAATGGCAATTCCGTCGATCCAAGCGCGTGCGTTCAGTCGCTTGGCGTTAGCTAAACTAAAAAGGTCTTAAGTAACTTACGGCACTTATTGACATACGTCCTTTCGTCTAAGTGTGTCAGTATGGTAATATTACGACCGTGACGTTATATGACGTCACGTGATTAAATTTGATGGCTTTGAGCGTAGAGGGAATCGTGAAAAGCGAGTGTCATTGCTTCTATGCTTATTGTATAATAGCTATTTATATGTATTGATCTTGTGAGATGTAGCAACGTAGAATAAATGCGCCTAGAACAGATGACAGATTTACAAAAGTTGAAGCCGCTTTTGGTTTTTAGGGTTCCGTACCCAAAGGGTAAAAACGGGACCCTATTACTGAGACTTCGCTGTCCGTCCGTCCGACCGTCCATCTGTCACCAGGCTGTATCTCAAGAACGGTGATAGCTAGACAGTTGAAATTTTCACAGATGATGTATTTCTATTGCCGCTATAACAACAAATACTAAACATAAAATAAGAATAAAATATTTAAGGGGGGCTCCCATACAACAAACTTACAGATAATGGTACGGAACCCTTCATGCGCGAGTCGGACTCGCACTTGCCCAATTTTTTATTTTAAGTGTCCCTTAATTCCCTTATGCTCAAGTCGGTGTATTATAAAGACGAGATGGGTTATACAGAAAGATATCTAAAGTTATTTGAACGAAATACATTATGATATTTTGAAATTGTTTTCAGAACCCTCATAATAACAAAATGGCCTATTACTTATCGTCTCCATACAAATATTGGTACCCAACCCACAGAATGACGTCACAATGTAGGTGGCCATTTGTATGGAGCGTTTGTAGCGCTCTGTAGGAATGTTGAACTTCTGCGTCATTTTTGACTTTTAGAGCAGTCTAAGTGCCATATAGTAGACATTTGAACCCAATAAAAAAATAAATCGATAAACATCCTCAAAAGAAAAAAGTTAACCAAAAGAAAACTCTTTTGGCCCTGTACGAAACCAGTTTCGTTCGAATACTAATTAGTTCTTAATACAAAATTATTTTTCTTCAACAAGCAACGAAATGTCTTAATAACGTGCCTTCTGTATCACGTTTCGGGCGGAACAACTCGAGAGAACTGTAACGGAATTTCATACGAATTTGAAGGCCTAGGCCGGGAAGTATTTTTTTTAAACATGGCGTCTGTTTTTTTTCGAGTGGTGTTTTTTTATTTCATTGCATATGTTTCAGAAAAGCATCATACATGCCTTAGCCGAGAAAAGGGCTTGCCGGCTTCGTATCACTATCCGGTCTATCCTCCTGACCAGCATTCATAATTTTGTCAGTTTTTATTTTCGCCTTATGACAAATAGTTGACAGTTACCTATTATGTTTATGTACTATATGTAGGACACTGGAATTCAGGAGACTGTACTAACTCACCTGGAAAGCTCTTCTTTCCCGGCGTCTGCAGTAATGTACTAATTATTACAGGTCTCCATCCACTCACACGATGTCGCCATGGATGAAAAAACTGTTTCTCCAGCTGATGCCCAAGCTGCTTATGATGCGTCGCACGAAGTACTCTCTCCCGGATTATGATGATACCTTCGTGTCCAACGGGTACACCAATGAGCTTGAAATGAGGTAAGCAATGTAATTTTTTACTTTTTTAGGGTTCCGGACCCGAAGGGTAAAAACGGGACCCTATTACTGAGACTTCGCTGTCCGTCCGTCTGTCGCCAGGCTGTATCTCAAGAACGGTGATAGCTAGACAGTTGAAATTTTCACAGATGATGTATTTGTATTGCCGCTATAACAACAAATACTAAAAATAAAATAAAATAAATATTTAAGGGGGGCTCCCATACAACAAACTTACAGATAATGGTACGGAACCCTTCAGATTCAGATTCAGATTCATTTATTTCATGTGAAAATAACTGTATACATTTGCATTAAATATTCAAAAATATAAGTATTCACATCATGATCGTCAAAATAAAAATATAATAATAAAACTAACTATAACAATGTCAAGCACAAGAAATGATAACCATAATAATAATAATCAATATAATCTCCCAATAAGGATCGTCATCACAACTTGTCATTAAACTAAAACAAAGCAAACAATAGAAAATAATAATCAGGTGACATCTCCTAATAATACAAAATAAAATCATCGTCGCAATACAAAATAATATAAAAATAGGCACACAACAGATATAAAAATAATAATTAGAAGTTTAGTTCCATGTACTCATTCACGGAGTACAGAGGGTTTTCCAACAAAATGTCTCTCAGTCGACGCCGAAATATTTCGTAAGATGGCTCATTTCGTAGGTTTTCAGGTAAATGCTCATAGTAAGTTGGGCCTATGACCCGTGGGTTTTTGCCTGAAAGCGCCATGCGACGAGGCACGGTTCGTGCCTCGTCGTTCGTCTTCGTGCACGAGTCCCACTCGCACTTGGTGTATTTTTTTAGGGTTCCATACTTCAAAAGGAAAAAACTGAATCTATAGGATCACTTTGTGGTCCGTCCGTCCGTTTGTCTGTCAAGCCAACTATGTGATGAGAGACACGTATGTATGTTTTATTATTTACTAGCGACCCACCCCGGCTTCGCACGGGTGCAATGCTGATAAGTGATAAACTATGCATGTATTATACAAATAAAACCTTCCTCTTGAATCACTCTATCTATTGAAAATAAACCGCATCAAAATCTGTTGCGTAGTTTTTAAGATCTATGCATACATAGACGGAAAGCGACTTTGTTTTATACTACTACTTCTACGTATATGTAGTGATTCGCAACGAAACCGTAATGTAGGATTCTTACTAAACGGGCAGAGTTTGAGCGCGACCAAGCGTATTTGACTAGTTGCCAAAGGAATTTCAAGTGTCTGACAAATTTCATCGATTTAGATACTCGCAGGGTCTACAATTCAGAGAGACACTCGTAATGTTTCGGTTGGCATTTTTATCTCTAAATCTCTACGATTGGAACACGAAAACTCACTTGTGAAATTATTAATGCCACTTTAATTATTAATTTATTAACTCTTATACATAGCAAAACGTCTATTAGACCGATTCCGCGGAGCGCTGAAATCAAATATTAAAATCACTAAGAGCATTTCCATGCACCGCTAGTATTTGCACGGAGTGTCTGCAGTCTAGAATAGGTTATTGCTATACAGGATGATCAATACAAATGGTTGAAAACGAAAACGTAGGCACATAACGAAAACTATAAGAGAAAGGGAAATCTGTTTTTAGGAACCATGGCGTAGATTAAATAGAGACTGCATTTTTTGTATGAATCTCATGCATAACCGGGACTTGACCGTGGTTAAAATTCTGTAAGTATCGCATCTAGTATTGTAACATTCTTTACGTAGGGGTTTTGACAGGGTTATCTATTAAAAAAATAAAGCAATTTTTTATAAAATCTGAAATCGACGCAGCGATTCCTAAAACCAGTTTTTCTATCTAGGGGCACGGCAGTGCCCCCGCCAAGACGAATAAAAAGGAAGCTCGGCACTACGTACCCTTTCTCGAACCGTTTCGTCTAATTTTCAAACCCTCATAGCTTCGTCCCAGTAAACACCAGAGCGCCCAAATTCACAGGTTAACATGCAGTTTAATTGATCTAGCTTTTATACTTTAGGTTTTATTGGTACCTAAAATACGCCGATTTTGCCACTCACTTTATATACCTACATATATATATTTTTTATATTTTTTTTGGTGGGATCTCATTTCTTTTTGTAAGGTGCCCTAGTTTTTTTCATTTATTTTGGCTGTAGCGTTTCTAAGTAAGTCGTTATGAGCATGTGAGTCTTGGCCGATTTTAGATGAAATGTTTTTGGTGGTCTCTTATAATTTGTGACTTTTCCCTACTGACCCATTTCGATTGATCACCCGTCATAGGTATCTTTTACTTCAAGTAGCTGTCTCTGCACAAAACTACTCGCAACCTTCAAGAAAATGGGAATATTTACAGTCTTAACTTGTAGCTAGGTATATGTGGCACTCGAAAGTGTAAACTGATGTAAATGCGTTTTAATGTATTTATTGTCCCCAGTCGTGACAGCCTGACGGATGCCTTCGGTGACGCCAAGAATGGAGACAATGGGGACTACAGGAAGTCTCCCAACCCTGAGGACGACATGCTGGCTGCCGGGGCTCATCAGCGACCTTCAGGTTCTGATTCCTCAGGTTTTATACATTTGTTTTGAAAAGTAAACTAAATTACGCAAATATAGATATCAAAGAAGACCCAAATGCCTAAGACATAGATTAGGTTTGTATAGACAAGTCCCTAAGAGGCCTTATTCCTTTTAAAATGCTGATTGTTTAGACATTTTTCTCTATGATCAAACATGTTTGATAACATATTATTGATGTTACTACCTAGAATAGGGCTATTGAGATTTATTGGTATGTATTTAAAACCTACAGTGTAAATTTTTCATTGATATTTTTTGTTTCAAAAACTACTCGAAATTGACAAAATTCACGCGGAAAATTAGATTTTTCAACTTATTTTCGACTGCACGCAATGAAAGCATGAAATAGCTCTTCTCTTCATAAAGTTGGTTGAAATTATCAATACTACAATTTGTCGTAATTTGAAAAATTTTTTTTTAAAAGGAATAAGGCCTCTCAAGTTTTATGATAACTTATTGATGCTCAAAAGCCACCACTTAGAGTTGCCGTACACCACTCAGTTCTGAAACTTGATGGTCACATTCACATGATATCGTCTAATATTAAGCAGCATTCAGGAAGAGATAGAAAACATAAAAGTAGGCATATATCTAATACTGGATAAAAATATGCTCGATTTGATGACGATTATGATTTCCGGAATACAAGGAAGCTTCAGTAAAGCAAGTATACAAAGGAATTTCTTCTTCCTCACCTCCTCATGATTGAGGGTCGTGACCATTTGAGGTCGTTTTTTTTTAACCAAACCTCTCCACTCCACACGGTTTTTCGCCTTCCGGATTGACGCCTAACACGCTTCTTTCACGGCATCTTTCCATCGGATCGGTGATCTCCCACGGGTCCTTTTTCTTTCCACGTGGAAGCTACAATGAGCTTTTCCAAACTATCTGGCTCGCGTCTACGTGACTAAGTACTGCAGGATCCGCTGGAGGCAAATGGTCGAAAAGCGGCACTTGATTTTCTATTCAGCCAGGTTCAACGTATTTGTGCCGCCCAAGAGATTCCTATAGTTGTTTGCCAGCATCACATTTCGAATGCGTCTATTCTGTTCCGATTGCGTGCCTTAAAGGTCCAGGTTTCTGAAGCGTATACAAATAAAGAGTCAGTAATTACTATAACTAATTAAAGAAAGTAGTTACTATGTTTTAAAGAATCACTTCGATCTTGCTTATTTAATTGCTGCTGCTGCAGCCGAGGTTCTGGATTTGACTCCATTACCGGACCTTACACTATGACCATAGCTATAACTTGGATTAATGTCTACAGTGACCGAATCGGAGAACATGCTGCCCCGGCATCTGTCTCCAGAAGTGGCAGCAGCTCTGCAGAGCGTGAGGTTCATCGCACAGCACATCAAAGACGCTGATAAGGATAACGAGGTATGTCATATTCATATTTAATATTTAGCTTTAGATACCCCACAGCCAACACGGTGGACCAACGACCTGATTAGGATCGCAGGTAGGAATGGATAACGGCGGCGCAAGATCGATCGTTTTGGAGAACTTTAGGGGAACTTTGGGCCTTTGTTCATCAGTGGACGTCTGTCGCCTGATATGATGATGATGATGATAAATATGACCCCACAGCCTACAGGAGTCTTCAAATATTTTGTCCCTTCGAAATCGAATCTTTGGGTAACCCTGTCGAAGATTTGACTAATTTATGTTTATATGCAGGTACCTATTAAACTTACTAGACATTCAAGCCTCTCTCGCTTGCTCGTTCACTGCTGTAAAGTAGTGCGGTAAGATGTAAATTTAGTATTCACATCAAGGTCGCTAAGGAGTAAAGCCTTTCAAATAAACAATGCAAAGATCGACCCACAAAGCATATATAAAAGTTCGAAAGGTTATTGGCGTTAGGGTGGTGGAGACGTTACTTTCACCACAAGGTTAACACGCTGGACCAGTAAGCTAGAGGTACTAGGTTCGATTCCCGGTTTCTTCCGCCAGCCATAAAAACCTTTCCAAATCTCAAACCAGCGGCAAACAACAAATGCAGAATACTTAAGGGGTGTTTTTAATCGTCTGTTTAAGGGCGCCCGTTTTCGGTAGCTCGTTACATATTCATGCCGATGTCCGCGAGCGGGCCCTAACTTGTACTTTACTTTAACTTGGAGTGAAACACCGGGTTTTCCTCATAGGGCCGGTACAGTCGGAGAGCATTTGAACTGTAACGTATCTGCAAAATGGCAGTTTGAGTGCAGTTTTGCTGCAGTTGGTGTAACTGCATCAAAACTGCAAACTGACTGTGCAGTCCGCTTGCAGTTGCCGTGCAGTCCTGTTAACCACACACCGACTGCAAGCTGGCTGCACGGTCGTGACAACCGATTTTTGCTAATACTTAATCGCTAGTTAATACTTAAGGGCTATTTGTTACCCCCGACGCAAGAAGGGGTGTTATAATTTTAACATGTAGGTATATCTCACAGCCACACGGCTGTGGCATCGGAGCCCCCAAACGGATGGACTGATTCGGAAGCGGTTTTTTTTTAAATGTCAAAATACATGCAATCGTTTCCAAAACATTCAGCTTAGATTGGAACAAGTGACAGGATCTCAGCCAGTATTGAAGCTAAGAATTCCAAATTTTGTTGTTATGTTCAGGTTTAGTACCATTTTTATCCCACTCATTAAATGAGCGCTTCATGATGACCGGCTACTTATTTATTTATTTATTATTTAAATATGCACACAGTATTACAGTTTGATACTAAGGCACTGTGAAATTAATTATATATAACAAAACAAGACACTAGTATAGTACAACAGATAAAACATAAACATTACAAATAATAAACTAAAGTAGGGCGGTCATCCATCACCTCACTTGCATCGGGGGTTTTTTAAATTTTGAATTTAGTTTATTAATCGATAGTTTAAGAATCCCGTTGGCTGTAGTTCGTTACAAGATGACCGTATCTCATAAATCGTACCTACCTAATCTATCCATAGTTTCATCACTCGGGGAAACAAATGAATACGACTACAGAACTGCCGCGGTTGAATGAAACATTGTTAAACTATGCCTTTTGCTGTATGTCTTCTTTCTGTAAGAAAATGCAAAAACCTCCTTCTTTTCTCCCTCTCGTATTTTCTCTAAGCTGCATACACGGTTCGCGACAAAACACACAAATAAAACTAAGTACAATATGCCACTAAACCTGCAATATTTTATGCGAAAACTTCCACAACACCGTCTAGACAAAACGAACCAAGTTACTAAGCAATTCTTAGCGCATACGTCGTTTTGACCTGAGCAGGTCCAGTATGTACGGAGACTCTCTAGACAAAAGAGCTTAAGTTACTAAGCAATTCTTAGGAGTTACGTCGTTCTTACATGACTAGGTACACTCATGCACGACCGATATTACGAGGAACAGCGACTGCATACAAATGTATGGCTTGCATGACGCCATTTGTCTGTTGCAAGCTACATGTACGACAAGAACATGCAGAAGGCATGTTTAGCTTTGTCACGTGTTTTTAGACATACGAGTACCTATGCATTTTTAAGGTTTCGAGCAATTTATTCAAATGAATTATGTACTAACGGATCTAACACGATATTTATTTCGTATTCAATACCTTTAATTAACCATTTTGATTATAGACATCATAAATTATCCTTTGTATGTAAAGATCAGAACCGTAGTTTCACTTTTTTTTAATCAAAATATGATTCTTTTCAAAATCATATTATTTACTCAAACCAAATCGACGACAAGAAACGAGAGAAATACTATAATATCCGATTCTCTTGAAGCTTTGTGACTAGGTTCGTTAATTGTACAGTTTTTTTTGTTGACTCAAATTATAAAATATTGGGCAAGTGCGAGTCCGACTCGCGCATGAAGGGTTCCGTACCAGAATTTATAACAAGTTTGTTGTATGGGAGCCCCCCTTAATATTTATTTTATTTTTAGTATTTGTTCTTATAGCGGCAATAGAAATACATCAACTGTCTAGCTATGACCGTTCTTGAGATACAGCCTGGTGACAGCCGGACGGACGGACGGACGGACAGCGAAGTCTCAGTAATGGGTTCCCGCTTTTACCCTTTGGGTACGGAACCCTAAAAATATATGCGCGGATATGGGCGTTGTAAACGTAAATAAGTTTCTGTCAAACATTTCATATCCGTGACAAACTTTTATAGCAGACTTCACTTTTCTTTGAACATCCATCAATTGCTCACTGAGCTGATTCTAAAGACCCCAAACTCGGTAGGATTGCTTTATCTATTACTTACAGAGTTTCTAGCGCCACCTTCCGGCTCCATCAGACCAACCCTATGGTAACATACAATACAATACAACAATTCTTTATTGCACACCAACAAGAAAAATATTACAATATTACAATCGAAACCTTAATTTATAAATGGTAGACAATAGGCGGTCTTATCGCTAAAGAGCGATTATTAACGTATGTATTTATATACATATATATTTAATTAATCTTAATTTAATCTTAAGAAGAAAAGTAAAGCATTGTACGAAAGAGCGAATCCTCCTAATACAAGTAGTAACTTAAAAGGAGGATTCGTCAATATTTGTATAACCTTTTTGTAAAATAAATGATTTTGATTTTGATTTTGACTTAGCAGGGAAAAAAAATACCAATAGCACACAATAAGCTACGGGAGCGACAAACAGTGATCTTTTAATTTAACTTTAAAAATAGAAAGTGACTTAGCCTTCCTCAGATCCAACGGAAGAGAATTCCACAATAGAATGGCTTTAACTGTAAAGGAATTCGTATAAAATTTTGACTTTGCTGCCAGAACAGTGAGTAAATAATTTTGAGCGGATCTAGCTGATAATAGGTAGCTAAAATGTAACATATTATTGTATTGTCATCAAAGATTATTAGGTGCAAAATTTCAGCCGAATCGGTTGAAGATATTTGCTTCAAAATTGAGTTGCAAGATTCCACCCGAACAAAAATAGTTAAGTACCTACAAGTTAAATAAAAGCTTGTAAAAATACAAATTGAAACTATTTCGAAACAAATTCGTGAGCTGTTCTAGTACTAGAACTAGTACCCAAACCAAATCGATGACTAGAAACAAAAGAGAAACTACAATTTTCCGAAGCCAATGTTTGGCCAACCCTCACCCGATTTTTGGCATCGTTTGCGCCCCTTGAAAGTGTGTTGATTTTTCATTAAACTATTAAATGTTTGTGTGTTGGCTGTAGGGTTAATTAATGACGTAACAACTTGGCCTGATGTTATCTGTTTTATTAAGGGCGTTTGAGTTATTTAATGATGCTCATTTGTTTGTTGTTGCATTCCTTTTGATTGTGTTTTGTTCTTATGGACTAATAAATGCGCTCAATAAAGGACTGTAGTAGATGTTTCTAAGGACATTAGTTCGAAATATTACCACTCTACTATACTCTACTTTAGCGATGTCTTCTATTTACTTCTAAGTGATTCGATAATACCAACAATTGTTTCTGCCTACCTTCCTATACCAAATGTACCTATGTATGTATACAGTTCATCAAACTTTCCTCACACATTCATTACAAGTTCCTTATTGATGACCTTAATGCGTTAAGCGTTACTTTTCCATCATCTTACAAATTAAGTCTTAAAACGACTTAAGTGTAACAGTATCGAAGTATACTTACGACGTTTAGAAGACGGGAAGTTTTATAAACCCAGTCTTAAAACGACTTAAGTGTAACACTATCAAAGATATAATTTATGACCTTTTAAAGGTAGGATGCTTAAAACTCACTATTAAAACGTCTTAAGTGCAAAACTATCAATATATACTTATGATGTTTAAAGGGTAGGATAGCTCAGGATTTACTCAGTCTTAAAATGACGGAAGTGTAACACTATCAAGGTATACTTATGACGTTTGGAAGTGGGAAGTATGATTCCGCTTACGTCATTCAGTTGGCACCTGACTTATTCAGGCATGATGTGCTCCATCCATCATTTTGTCGCCCGTCATCGCTGCGATATTGAAATCGCTTTACTATCCATCTGCCGTGTTACGTTAAAAGGTCGTATCTTTATACGGATGTCATAGTAAGATACGTCCTTTTACCGTAGCATGGCAGCCATGTTACTTTGTTGACGTTTTGTCGTGTTATTGCAATATGGCAAAGTGGCAAGACTCGCGATGAAAGCTGGTTAAAAGGAAACAATACAAATACAATACAAATACTCTTTATTGCACACCTCCAACATCAAGGAATATACAACACAACATGAAATACATTAAAATAACAGGCAGAGGTAAACAACAGGCGGTCTTATCGCTAAATAGCGATCTCTTCCAGACAACCTTTAGGTAGCGGAGTAGTTGAAAAAAATGTTTGAAATAAATATTAAGAAACGTAAATATTAAGGGACAATCTTACACAAATCGACCTAGTCCCAAAAGCAAAGCTTGTACTATCATCGTGTAGTACCAATACATAATTATAATATAGATAACATCCATGACCCAGGAACAAATTAATATTCACCGACTAGTCGGCATGCCGATCATGCTTGTATCAGAAAAATAATTTCTATTGCATTTCTATATTTCGATCAAAAGGGTTGTAACTGACTGGTTACAAGTAAAATGTAGATCGGTTATATTATAGGAAGATTAGGAGACAGAGTTTGTTAACATAAATATTGTGTAGAGCATCAAAATATCGAGAATAATTCCATAAAGATTTTCAAACAAAGTACGTAATTTGCATTATAGAAATTCCAAATATCAAACTGACCAGATCTACAGACCTTTTGCTTAAACGTCAAATATGATGATAATGGTCGAATTTGGCTAAAATAATGGTAATAATATATTTTATAAGTTCTCATTTTCCAGTAGGTAATAAAGTGCTGACTAGTCGCCGACTAATCGGCTGACTAAAAATGATGCCGGATATAGTCGGCGGCTTTCCCGAGTAGTCTGCCCATTGTAGCTTACAGTTATTGCTTTGTATTGGAGTGATAAAGTTGTCCACAATTTCACAACACAGCCGTAATTCCAACGTATAAAACCTTTTGAAGCCTATAAATCCTTAAATATAACGCCGAGGTAAAATCCCGTTCAAAAACAATATTCTAATCCCCTTCAGAGCGCGAAATGTCGTTAGATTTCCAATTTAAATATTCAAAAGGTGTTAACAGATGAAGCATTAAAATCTTTCGCTGATTACAACGCAGTTGATGTGATTTTCAGCGCTCTAGAAATTTCTGGAATTCACTGGAACCTTCCAGACATTTCGGCGTTCGAAATCGTTGATATTCTTTTGTTTCGGGACGTAATTCGATATACTTTATTGCCATTTTTATTAGCTCCACTCGCGTGGAAAAGTCTTGCAATTCGATTTTGTGATTATTACGTCGTGTCTCTCGCGATTTCATATTTTTGAAGTCAACACGTGTTTTGGAGCCGGTTGCTGTGGACATTATACCTTTATTCCATACGTAACTGCAATATAAATTTGTTTCAACTCCGTTTTAACGATAGCTTCATCCTGTAGATTTCTTTAAACATGGTGTTGTTCATTTGTCTAGCAATTATATCGCTGTTAAGGTTACTCTTGTAATTATGATATAAGTGGTACGGAATAGTATACATTACGTAATAAGGGTGGTAAACGAGGAATTATAAACGAGTGTCTATTAGAAGCCCGAAGCCGAAGGCGAGGGCTTTAATGAAATGAGTTTGTAATTCTTTTACCACCAGAGTCACTTACGACGTTTTTCATCACACTTTGGAGGAAATAAAACAAAAGTAATAAATATTACTCAGTACCAAAATTACTTACCGCCCCAGGGCGTAATATACGACTTACCGCCCGGTTTTTTTAGCATGTAAACCCTTAAAGTGTGATAAAAATTGCTTACTGCTCTAGGGCGTAATTTACGACTTACCGCCCAATTTTCTAGCATGCAAATTGTCAACAAGTGTGATGAAAAAGAGTTTACCATTTTAAATTAGTTTATTAGTATAAAATCTTATCGGACGAACCTGTATCAAGAGTGAAAATGGCCGGAAACTGACAGAGACTTAACATGCTGTATTAGCGCTTATACAGCATTTACACAGCTCTAATAAGGGCTATATAAGGGCTGATATTAAAGTATAGAACCTTTAATAAATGGGGCTAGCACAGTCGCGAATTTCTTTCCAAACATTGTCCAGTACTCCCAATCTTGAAATAAATTTCGCTTCCAGCTAGAATATTCTAGAATGTTCGAGAACCATCCAGAATTCCCGTGCAGACGTATGCACCCCGGGGGGCTCTCGTTCCACATTTTATTGGCAGTCGAACACTCGAATATGGACTGGCGCGATGTCATTTCGGCTATCAATGAAATTTTTATGAAGCCGTAAATTCAAGCTTATTCTATTCGCATTATGACAGCAGTTGTTTACTTTGTGCCAGTTTGTTTTTATTAAACGCCAACGATAAGGTTGACAGTATAACCCAACTACAAACCTTATAAATTATTTTTTTGTTATTTTAGTATGTGTTGTTGTTGTAGACACCTACCATACTACAAATACACATTATGCAAAAATTCCAAGTCTTTACCTATTACGGTTTGAAAGATACAGCACTGAGACAAGCGGACTAACAGACAGACAGCGGAGGCGGATCCAGTTAGCATCCTTTACAGTACGGAACCTGAAAAAGTTAAATTTACCATTTATGTATTTAATCGTGTGGCATACACTGAAAAAACACTTTGAATACGTTATATTACAAATCAACATTAAAATTTGTTAGCCTATTCCCGCTGAGGATGACCTACTTATTCACTAGCTAGGGTAAAGGGAAACATAAATTAAAATCGTTAAAAGTGTAGACTTTTGGCGTTCTTTTGCGTCCCGGCAAAAGAGTTGGCGCTCACGAGCGATGCGTATCGCTATCAGATCTGGCGACACAAAAAACTGCCAGTAATTTCTTGCATTTGTCTATATTATTTCCGCTGTGCGCTGCCAAAACGCTTTGCAGATTTTAGATGGCGAAATTGTCGTTATTTATGGGAGTTCAAAAACAGAACATGCATGGAATGCAAAATAGAGATCTTCTTTGTTTAGATACTAGGAATTATTTAAAAAATAATGTAAAATAATATTAAATTGAAATTTTCCTGCGGTTTGACTTGCCAGGAAAATTGTTTTGTATGTTTTTTGGGAACCATTACGAGTAAAGCGGTTTTATTTAATTTCTTGTTGAGCTCGTGATTCGCAGTAATACTGTAGAAGAACAAACACAAAACTAGATGACTTACACACACTCGCCACAATAGAAAGGCAAGAGACTAACTATTACTTAAACTATAAGTGTCTTATAAGTACCTATTAGAATAAATTTAAAGCGAAAAAATGACACCGATTAATGGGATTGGCGCATTTTTACGTCTAGAATAGGGTTGGGGTTACTTTACGGGCGATCTTTATTGCTATCAGCTGAGGCGACTCAAAAAACTGCCAGTAATTTTTTGCATTTATGTATATTATTATTTTTTCCATGTGCGCTGCCTAAGACGGAACTATAAATTAAAAGTGTCACCAATTCATTGCTCGTGGCGCATTTTTGCGTTAAAAGTAAAAGAGTTGGCGCTCACGAGCGATTCGTATCGCTATCAGATCTGGCGGTACAAAAAACTGCCAGTAATTTCTTGCATTTGTCTATTTTATTGCCGCTGTGTGCTGCCAAAACGCTTTGCAGATTTTAGATGGTGAAATTGTCGTTATTTATGGGAGTTCAAATATAGAACATGCTTACATACAGAGGATTTGAATATAAGCGATGATGCAATAAAATGAGCCCAACTCTATTTTGGTCCTATTATATAAAACTTACACAAAATATTATAAAATTGCGGCTAGGAACAAACTCTAAATTAGATAATAAACACACTTACGTATTTATACATACCTAGGCTTAGAATAAATACACCTAGAAACCTGGTCAGCGCTTGAAAGTGAAGCCACTTTTAGTGAGCCACGGCCTGACACTGGCTGGGTTATTGTTAGTTCTAAAAACAAAATTCGTCCCTCCGGTGGTCAAAAGTTAGGAGCTTGCATGAATCTAGGTTATTTTGCTATTACACCGGATTATAGAAGAGGAACGTTATTTATTTTCAGAGGCATTTTATCAGAAAATTAGGCCCTGGAATCCTTAATTTCGTAAATGTCCACCGGAAAGACTCGAACCTATCTACATCTGACAATGACCCGGCTCAGATTCGCCCGTGTGCGCATCTGTGATGATTATGATTGGTTCGTAGACACGCACACATAAAAACAAAAGCAGCTTTCAGTTTTATTTAGTAGCATTTTCTACATCACTTATTGAATGAGGGTCTCATCATGACCAGTAACTTGTGTCAGGAGTGTTTGAATTTTTTTATTTAGGCTATTTAATATGTCTGAGTCTCGCGGGAGTTCTATATATCAAACGCAGTTTGTCTATGTGTCCCCTTATTCGTTGCATCCGATATACTGTCGTGCAACAGTGTGACAATAAACTGTGCTTCACTTTGACGACATCGCTTTACGATGCACTGATGTGGCTGTAAAATGACTAAATGGTCCTTTCGGTGCTCTAAACTACTATAAAAGGGACAGAGGATGAGAATAACGACATCAAACACAAAATGTTCTGGAGAAATCGTACGAAATAAGTTTAGTTTATTTATCTCATCAATATAATATTCTTGCAAATATAAAAGTATGTCAGTTTACATAACTTATCATAAAATGATAGTCAATTTACATTTATTATACAAATAGAAAAATCTAAACAACTTGGTAGTACACAATTGAATTCAGCGTCAAGTTTGGTGGTCCAATAGGTAGGATGCCGTTGTTGGCCCGGAAAGCCGTTGGAGAAGCAGGTTCGAACCCCACCTGAACTGTAAAATTTTTCGCTTCATTGTAAACATACTTAAATCCGACTGAACCAGCTTGCAGAACTTGTGAAATCCTCAAATATATTTCAAGCCTTAAGTTTTAAAGGTAATCAGTTAACCGCTCTCGATTCGTTCCTTCGCTCTCATTCCCCACGGGCCGATCCGTTCTGCCGTCGAACTCCATTACGGTATTAATCCTCCTAATGTTTCCAAATTACGCTCCTTCTGAAATTGTCACTCCCAAATTCAAATTAAACATGATTCACTTGACGACTTATAATTATGGAGCCTTATGGGGGAATTAATGTTTCGCTGTCTGATGTCACCAGTGTACTTCGTTCCTTTTGAGTTATTTCCTTTGCAATGTTATGGCGGTGAATATTTTTTGCTGAGAATGCGCGCCTCGAAAAAGGCTGAAATCAAAAGGACTGTTTAAAACCATACATTATTACTAGCATTAAATAATTATATTTTTGTAACATGTTCTAATATGGTTTATATTAGAATTTGTAGCAAAATTTGCATGCAAGACCTGGGGTATTGACTTGTAGAAACTCTTCTGCGGTCGAAGTTTGGCAGAGACAGTATCACCTATTTGGAAGTAGCAGGTATATATAGTACTTGTAAAAGGAGAACATAAATTACTTAAAATCATTAAATGTGCTGCCAGTTTTCAAAATTAGTTATTTCAACTTATTTTAGACTGCTCGCAATGACCACATGAAATAATGAAATAGCTATGTTACTACCTAGAACTCGGGGTAAAGTATTATTCACTTCAAAATGTTGGTTGAAATTATCAATGTATTTGTCATAATAAGAATAAAATAAATTTTAAAAGGAATTTAAGGCCTCTTAAAAAACTATCATCAAGTACTTACTCGCTTAACTTCTTAATACGGTATCTAAACCTAAGTGACTTTTTGAAAACAAGATTAAGCTTAAGAAATATTTCGTTAAAAAAAGTGACTAAATACGTAATTTCCTTCTCACTTTCCAAGTGTCACTTTACAATGGACTAATGTCTTCACATATTCCCTTTTCTCATATGAACGTCCATCAAATAATTCGCAGTATCCACATTTATAATGTTAGTAAAATAATGCTTTCAGTCAGAAAAATTCCATTGCAGATCCATTTCTCTCCCCCCTATTAGCACCTAATTTGCTCAAATAGTCTCCATCCAACCTCACTTACAAAAGCTGCATTCCGCCAACTAACTAATTACAGCGTTCATTACATTAGGGCTCCAAATCAGCACATTTAAATTGCTAGTCATCGATTCTGGCCTCAAGAGACTCTTGGACTACGTTGCGGGTTTGGTTTGAGTGTCGGCGGATTACTGTACCTTGTATGTATATATTTGAAATCTGTGTATTTGTCAAAGCAAATCCAAATCTTTTTGTAGCAAATGATAAATCGTGCCATTTTAATAAACGCTACCCAAACAAATTGGTTTACCTTAAAACAAACTCGGATCTATTACCGCTACCCCATGCCAATTCGATTATTTAATAAATTACCAAAAGCCATAAAAGACCTTCCATTTAAACAATTTAAGCAACATTTATTTAAATGGCTTAAGGAAAATGCTTTCTATTCGGTTAAGGAATACTGTGACATTGGTTAAATTTACTGTGACATGTTTGTAATTTAATTGTCTTATAATTATTGTAATTTATAATTAATTAAAATTGTAAATGATATTCTAATAGCCAATGACGAAATGATGTTATAATAGATTTAATTTAATTAAATATGTAATATTAACTTATAAACGTATAAATATGAATATGGTGTGTGTACTTTTTAGGTTTGATTTATATTCATTTTAGTCTAAATTGTAAACCATTTTTTTTTCTTAAAATTCGCATGTCACTGCGTGACAAGATAGTTGCATCACAATATTTATTTGTAAGACCTTAAATTATGTACCCTATCTTGGAACAAATAAAAAACTTATGGCTTAGGAGCTTTACCAGGCTTTACAAACAGATAAAGTATTGGAACAGTTAACTGTAACTGGTATCTGGTTGCATAACAAACACAGATGACACGTCGACATCTCCCTCTTTCCTTTGACTGAGGGTAATTTAAACATCGTCTCTGATCATTTAATTGAAATATTTAATACTTGAACTTTTAACAATAATAATCTCTTAACTTCACTGCTGTTATAAATTTATGAAACATGTTATGTCACTTTTTTATGAGCGTATACACCAATTTGTATCAATGGTTTCACTGCCGTTGTTCTTATTCAAAAATCATGGCAGATGGTCAAAGTTGAAGTTTGTGTTTCTGTGACAACTTAAATCAAGATTAATCAAGTTTTTTTCAGCATTTTACAATAGTTATTGATAAAATAACTCTTCGCACTTCTGAATGAACTATTCATGATTTGATACACACACATCACTGTTATTAAGAGCTTTCCTAGTCGATGCTGGTACTAAAAATATAAAAACGGGAAAATTCTCAAGTCTTTATTTCGGTAATAACTCGAAAACCGTGCAACTTTTACAGGGGTCATGTTAGGCTGGTTGGGTTCCTCTTGAGCTGACCTACCTCTGGTGTCACTGTGACGTGGTACTTCTGGGTTCTGGGACACCCTGTATATGGCGCAGTCGGTAGGATCTTGCGTTAAATAAAATCGTAACATTTTAAATTATATTTCATGTTTAAGATCCTCCATTGTTTATGGCCAGACGAATGATAGTAGACGATAAGCCAGACAACATGCATAGGACGTGGGACCGTCCGATTTGGAAGCTTGCTTGTCCACAAATTAAATTATGAAAACAGCATGTATTTAAGACCTTTCTTGTTTTAGACGGATTATGTCCGACTAAAATCAAAAAGGGAATTGATAAACCATTTAACCTTCCATAATTTGAAAAAATATATAAGTTCCAAATAATTTTCGTATATCCCTACGTTTAGTAAGGGCATCTTTTAAGTATCTATAGGTCCTTTATGAACTATAAAAGCGTTATCAGTTCGCATAATCTTGTCCGTGACTCCGCAAACTAGACCAAATCAATCGCCCCCAAAAGCGAATGAATCCCCAGCAAAATAGATTGCTTGTTTAATCCTTGGCGGTTTAAAATTTATTCGCCCTGCGGGGCCCATTTATCGTCGTTCCAAAAATGAAGTGCGGTTATCTCAGAGACGTGGGGACGTGAGTCGCGTGCCGATGTGCCGATCGGAGACGTTGGGTGTTTTCGCCTACTTTTGGGAGTCCGTGTTGAATGGAGACTTGGATGTGTTAATTTGGAGCCACTTGGATGTTATTGTTGTTTGGTGAGTGGGTTTTCGCAGAAAAACCAAAGTAACCGACTCACAGAATTGTACGGTTGAAGTGGCAATGGGCGGGCCATGTAGCCCAGAGTACGGATGGCCGTTGGGGCAGCGAAGTCCTGGAGTAACAACGTATAGGAAAGCGCAGCGGGGGATATCTCCCGAGGCTTATGTTCGGCAGTGGACGTCTGTGGCTATTGGATAGATTGAATACGCTAATCGGAGACGTTGCACTTTTCCCCTAGTTTTGGGCATATTGAACGGAGACTTGGATTCGTTAATTTGGGGTTTCGGAGAGCCATTCGGATGTTATTGTGTTTTGGTACGATTTAAGTTCCGATCGGACATGAAAAAATACGCAAATAAGTATCACGGGGCACAAATCACCTGGTACGATATTGTACCGCGGATTAGCAAAGCAATACTATTATTTTAATTAACATGAACCTTTTTCGTTCTAGTCACAATGACAATAAGGGTCATAAAGGTATACATGTTACTTTACTGTACCAACATAAAAAATAAATTTGCAAATAAATCTGAATTTAAAAAACTTCGAAGCCACAGAGACTTATAAACTACTCGGAATACTCAGATACACTCCTATTTTATATTTATTTGTGCAACAAGAGAGCAAAGTTGTTTTTTGTTACGAGTGCTGATTTTGAGTCCCGAGCAAGCGAAGGATTCTACGTTTGAATCACGAGCGTAGCGAGTGATTCTATGTTAGAATCCTGAGTGTAGCGAGGGACTCAACAGCACGAGATGCAAAAAACTTTGCTGTCGTGTAGCACACACAACTTTTCACTTCATCAGCGAGAACATATTCGACATTTTGTGCTTTTTCTTCCAACGTATGTTTCTAGTCTTTGTTGCTGATTTCAATTATATTATTAATCAGAAAATAGATGTGCTGTTTTAAAAGGAATTACAATATAATTTAATTGAAATTATAATCAACCAACCAACACGGTTATTGTCATTATTTGATAAAATTGGAAGATTTAGCAGATACATGACGTGTTTATTTATAAATACATATGTATTATTACGAGATTTTGTTTATAAATTGAAATACCAAACAAAATAAATGCAAAAGAAAATAACAATTACAATATGAACTCAATATTTTAGGTAGGTACGTTTCGAATATGCATCTATGATAAATGGTGAAATTATAATTTTAACTAATTGAGACGTTAGTTGTTTAAAAAAAGATTCACGTTCACTTAAACGATTTAATTAAACCAAAAATACAGTTATTTTACAAAGAAATAAGATCAATTCAAATATAAAAAGAAAGCTATATTGGTAACGATGGCTTAAACGTCTATCTCATCCGAGAGTCGTTGCAAGAGTGGCGTCGAGAATGGCTCGCAGGTCACGACGAAAGAGGGAATCCCCTCCACCTCCACTCTCTGCTAACGTCAGGCCACCCAGCACGTGGTGCCGGCCAGGTGACGTCAATTTTCTGGTAATAATAAATTATTATTATATTTACAACTAGCGACCCGCCCCGGCTTCGCACGGGTGCAATGCTGATAAATTATGCATGTATTATACATATAAACCTTCCTCTTGAATCACTCTATCTATTAAAAAACCGCATCAAAATCCGTTGCGTAGTTTTAAAGATTTAAGCATACAAAGGGACATAGGGACAGATATGTAGTGATAAGTAATAAGTTGAAAAATCTTATTTTATTTGAGCAATGATCTATTGTTTAATATAAAAGGCACAATAATTTTAATATTCGGTCGTTAAATAAAAATATAATAAAGAAAAAAAATACGTTGCAATTAAAACTTTTTCGGGTGTTTTTAATGTTTTTTTTGGTATAACGCGTATCCGAACTGTTCTCAATCGAGGTCGGATTCGAAAATCGAATTTCAAATTGATAAGTTTCTATCCCTCTCTTTTATATACATATGAAAGAAACAGAGTGCATCGAGATTCAAATGATTAGAATTTTATAATTAACCTTTGGCTGATGAATGACAATTCGTGGTCAGATATTGGAAAAATTAAAAAGCTACTTTCTACTCACGCTCGAAACAAAATCGCATTTTGTTCACTGTTATCTGACAGCAAAATCGCCATGTTTGAGCTGGTGAGGTGAAAAAAGCTTTTATTTAACTTGCAATGTATGTATGTATCTATGTATGTTTGTTCGGGTGAAATCTTGCAACTCACTTTTGAAGCAGATATCGTCAACCGATTGAGCTGAAATTTTGCATACTTACTTAACTTTGATGACGATACAATAATATGGTACCATGGGGCTAATCTGATGATGGAGCCGGAAGGTGGCCATAGGAACTCTTTAATAGAAAAAGCAATCTTACCGAGTTTGGGCTCTTTAGAATCGTCTTAGTGAGCATTTGATAAATATTCAAAGAAAAGTACAGTCAGCTATAAAAGCTTGTCACTAAAATGATTTTTTTGACAGAAACTTATTTCATTGTGGATCAAAAAGTCCATAAAGCAAGTCCAAACATGATGGCAGTCAAAATATATAATAAAATTAATGATGACCTTAAAATTATTATAAATGAGAAGCAGTTCAATAAACAATTAAAGATTTTCTTAATAGATAAATGTTATTATAGCCTTAAAGACTTATTTAATGACCAATTGTAATATTCATAGTGTATTATTCTTTTAATTATTGTTATTGTCTTACATTGTACATCTTAAATTATTTTTATTTCTTAAATTATTACTATTGTCTTATATTGTTCCGTTACCCAATTATCATTCAGATGCAATTTAATTATTTAATTAATTTTAATTTTATATTAGACTTAAGACTTCGAATTGCTGTGCCCTACCAGGGCCCATGAGAAACTTATTAACAACTGTAACAGCCAAATATAAACCATGGATGCAATAAATGAATAAATGAAAAGAAAAACATCATTCACCAAAATCATAACGTGTTCAGAACCGCAGCCATTCCTAAATCACCATATTATCATGATTTACACACATCACAAAAAGCGGACCGTAACTCACTTTCGGCGATTGTCCGATAATCTTGATCTATCTTTTCGGCAATAACTCGCCTTTCGGCGCTCGGATCGCCGACTATCAATACTGGACAGATTACGAAGAATTGACGTTTTAAAAATGATCCATTCACTGTTTGCCTTTCTGTTATTAATGACGAAGTGCTATCGCAACGCGGGAATGGGCGGGATTTAACGCCAGTATTTTTGGATGCCTCATTGATTAAGTGGCTAAGGAAGGAGGAAATGTTTGCATTTTTGTAACGAAGATTGCTTTTTTGTTTACACAAAATGAGGTGTTGTACTTCCGTGTTTTTCGTTTATTTTCAACGCGGAATTTGCGGAATACCTCTGTAATGTCCATGTCCACACCCCTTCCAAGACAGTTTGATAGTAAGCGTGCAAATAGTGCAACACATTTAGAAAAATTCTATTGTTTCAACCCTTTTTAAGGTTGTAGACTGTGTGGATAAAGTCACAGGTACCTTTTGTGCTTTATTTTTGTTGGATAAATTATACTATGTGGCAATATTATGTGTATTTTATGATTAAACATCGAGAATAAACTTATCGTATGCTTCATTTTTCAATGGCTCTTGAAGCACTCAATTTCAATAAGAATATTACGACGGTAAAGAATGTATCCGAAGAAATAAGTGCAAGCAAACTCAAAATAGCCCGCGTGTTTCCCTCCAGACTACCCGGTCCCGATTTTTTTTTTTTTTTTGGTAGGTGATTGGCCCGAGCCTTTCGGCTGTACTGGGGCGAACTTGACTGTGCGGGTGGGGTCACAAAATGGGACCTCCGGACCCGCAGCGTGGTGAGTGGTGAGATGCTGTGTCACTAAGTGACAATGACTAGCTGTGATGATTAAATGATTTGAATGTGACAGTGTGTTAGTGATAGTGTTTAAGAGGTTAAATGAGTTGGAGTGAATGTACTATATATATATATATATACATATATGTGACGAAATCTACGTTATTATTATTATGGAATAGTTGAATACAAAATTAACCCCGTGTTCAAGGCAACTAATGCTAGCAACAAACCAAAACAGAAACAGTACCTTGAATTATTACTGGTGCGTGCCGCCGTGAGACTTGTAGAAGTCTAGACCTTATATTTGTTGCTGCCGCTGGTTTTCCTTGCACAATCGAACATCACCAAAGTCCACCGTATGTCACATATAGTTTTATATCAAGTCACAGCAAAATAACACAAATATTTCACCCAAATCAGAGGAACACAAACCGGCCATTACCGCGCGCCGTGGCGAAGTGATTATTTGACGGCGTTGTACACATAGTGCCGTTAGATGGCGCTGCTTGTCGCGCGGGTCAGAGGCATTTTTGAGCAGCGTCTCAAACCGTCTCCATTAAGGAATGAAACCAACAATAAGTTGCCTGAACATACACTCCCCCCCGAACCAAGGACGTCTTGGTTACATTAATTGCTAAGTGGAAGTCTAGCTAGTTTAGATATAGGTCGCAAGAGCGCGCCCTTCTGAGTACGAAGTTCTACAACTCGCACTACTCCATCTTTACCGGGTAACAACTTAGTAATGCGTCCGCGCCTCCATTCTAACGGTGTATAGTTGTCTTCTTTAATAAGGACTAAGTCACCAAGTGCAACAGAGTCTGTAACGTCCGTCCATTTATGTCGTTGTTGAAGAGTATGTAAATATTCGTTGCGCCAACGACTCCAAAAGTGTTGTGAAAGGCGTTGCATTAACTGGAATCGATTAAGTCGTCCAATATTGGTCTGTTCATAGTCATACTCAGGCAAAGCTACTAAGGGTCCAGAGATTAAGAAATGTCCGGGTGTAAGAACCTCAAAATCATTGGGATCCGAGCTTAGCGGAGTCAAGGGTCGAGAGTTCATAACTGCTTCGACACGAGTGAAAAAGGTGGTGAGTTGCTCAAAAGTCAAATTTTGTTCACCGAGCACTCTACGCATGTGCGTTTTGGCAATTTTGACAGCCGCTTCAAAAAGGCCACCCATGTTAGGACTGCTTGGTGGATTAAACAACCATGTTATCTCAGATCGCGCAAGTTCCCGACTGATCTCAGTGTTATGATTTCGTAGGTATGTGTAAACATTTTTTAAATATTTGTCCGTGCCTGTATAATTGGTGCCGCAATCAGATCTAATAAGAGATGGTAATCCGCGTCTGGATACAAATCGTGTGAAGGTGTCTACGAAAGCCTCGACCGAAAGTCCTGAGACAACCTCTAAGTGTACTGCTTTCGTAACTAAGCACACGAAAACGCACAGATAACATTTCTCTACACGAGCGTTTCTTGCCGAGCTGGTTTTAATATTGAAAGGGCCTGCAAAATCAGTACCTACGCCCTGGAATGGCCGCAAAGACCTTACGCGATCAGGCGGCAGATCTGCCATGAGCGGTTGGGTGAATCGTGGACGAACCCGGAAACACTGCACGCACTTAAATGTTACACTTCGGGTCACTCGCCTGACTGACAGGATCCAATAGGTACGTGATAATATAGATACTAACGTGTTAGCTCCAACATGACAATAGGTAGCATGATAATATTCAACCAAACGTTGAGTGAACGTACCCTTCCCGGGGAGCAAAATTGGGTGCTTCGCGTGATAGGGTAACTCAGAGTGCCGAAGGCGGCCACCTACCCTGACAATACCGTTTGAGTCCAGGAACAAATTTAATTTCTTTAAATGGGATTTAATCTTTGTTTTTCCTTGAAGTGATTCTATTTCATCACTAAAAGAGTCGTTTTGAACTAGGGTAATAAGCTTTCGGAGAGCATTTCTACGTTCACTGACTGAGAGATGAGTATTCGGAGTACGCAAGGAGGGATCACGCGTGTTTTGAATAAAACGTAGTATGTACCCAGTAACGCTAACTAATTTCTCAAACGAGCTGTAACGTTCAAACAGATCTAGCTTAATAGTGTCATCTGCGGTAGTCGCAATATTTGATATGTATTTAGACTTAACACCGGGAAGTAATGTATCGGGAAATTCCGGTCCCTTGGCTGGCCATGTGCTAGGGTTGTCGCAAAGCCAGGCTGGGCTCCACCAAAGCTTGTGGCTCAAAAGATCAGCCGCCGAGGTACCACGTGACGCCGCATCCGCACAATTTTTATCAGTCGGAACATGTCGCCATGTACTTGGTATCTCGGATGATATAATTTTTGTAACACGATTTCCTTCGTAAACTTGCAACTTGTGAGGCGGCGTTCGTAGCCAAGCGAGAACAATAGTGCTGTCACACCAGCAGAAGACATTGTCAATTTTCAGAGACGACTCACTTACTAAAGTGTCGTATACGTGTTTAATCAGTGTAGTAAGAAGTACCGCCCCATTCAACTCGGACTGAGGAATGGTTATATTTTTTCTAAGCTGGGACACACGCGATTTAGCAAGTAACAGTCTAACGGATACGTGTCCGCTACTATCAATCGTCCGCAAGTAAATCACCGCACCGTACCCTAAGGTAGATCCGTCACTGAATCCGTGCAACGAGTAGGAATTGTCTTTGCTATCAGGCAATTTAAGACACCGAGGTATTGAAAGCCGTGTTAAGTTAGGTAAATCCGAGATAAGGTCACGCCATTTACGTATAAGGTCGTCAGGAGCCGGAGCATCCCACTCGATAGCCCTACTATTTTCTCCACTGCTGAGCAGCTCCTGTAGCAATAGTTTGGCTCGAAAAACCACGGGGCAGATCCAGCCCAAAGGGTCAAATAACTTTGCAGTAGACGACAATATACTACGTCGCGTAACTAACTGTGTTTCGTCAGGCAAATTAACCTTGTAAGTGAAACAATCCGTTTTTGGGTCCCACTGTATACCTAAAACCTTTATACATCCGTAATGATCGTCCTTATCGAAGCTAGTAGGTATTTCGCAATGTTCAGGTGGCAAATCTGCTAGCAACCGGTTATCATTAGCTGACCATTTACGAAGTTCGTAACTTGCGGTATCCATCAACGCGATTAGTTCATCCCGCACGCTTAACGCTTCCTCTAGAGTGTCGGCGCCACCGTTTAAATCGTCTACGAAACTATTGTAACGCAATATCTTAGCAGCTCGCGGAAAGTCTGCACCCTCATCGGACGCGAGTTGCTGAAGACACCGATTCGATATGAAGGGACTCGACTTCAAACCGTAAGTATTTGTAGCGAGTTCGTAAACGCTAATAGGTGCTGAACTGTTCTTTCTCCACAGTATCAGCTGATATTTGCGATCAAGCGGGTGGATCCACGTTTGACGAAACATCATTTTTACATCCGTTGTAAAAACGTATTTATGACATCTAAAATTTATAATGATGTTAATTATGTCGTTTTGTAATTTTTCACCTGCATATAAGCAATCGTTAAGGGAAACACCGTTCGACGTTTTACCACTGCCATCGAAAACTACCCTTATTTTACTTGTATCTCCCGAAGACTTGAATACACCGTGGTGAGGTAAAAAATAGTGTTCGTCCGAATAGTCACAAAAATCCGATTTTATCATGTGACCGAGATCTATATATTCCGTCATAAATTGAACGTATTTCTCCCGAAAAGCCGGTTGAATTTTAAAACGCCGCTCTAAAGCTTGAAATCTCCGATAGGCCATTTGTCTAGAATCGCCCAACCTAGAATGCGCAGGTATACTTAAGTGGTACACTGAAAAAACGGTGAGGGTTGATTTTACGAAAGTCACTTTAGTTGAATTTGATTTAGTAATATTTACCCTTTTTGTAGTTAATATTACGAAATCTAAAAGATTAAAATTACGAAACTTGTTTATGTTGACATTCAAATCAGCATTTACAAAAGACTTTCGTAGATTTTACGAAACTGTTTAGTTAGGGTTACCAAAGTGCAGTAGTAAAATTAATACAATTTTAGTTTAGTAAATTCAATTATTTTATTTAATAGATTTTACGAAAGTACACAGTTACATTTACGAAAGTAGATGGTATAATTTACGAAACCCGTCACTTTAGTAAGTATTACTAAACCTTTTGATTGATTTTACAAAACTGTATGGTTGATTCTACGAAACAAACATTGTGATTTTTTTTTTAAACTACAAAACTCTATTAGTTGATGTTACAAATGTTGCTTTCGTTGAAGCAACTAAATCTTTTAATTGATTTTACAAAACTGTATGGTTGATTCTACGAAACAAACATTGTGAATTTAATAAAAACTACTAAACTCTATTAGTTGATGTTACAAATGTTGCTTTCGTTGAAGCAACTAAATCTTTTAATTGATTGTACAAAACTGTATGGTTGATTCTACGAAACAAACATTGTGAATTTAATAAAAACTACCAAACTCTATTAGTTGATGTTACAAATGTTGGTTTCGTTGAAGCAACTAAATCTTTTAATTGATTTTACAAAACTGTATGGTTGATTCTACGAAACAAACATTTTGAATTTAATAAAAACTACTAAACTCTATTAGTTGATGTTACAAATGTTGCTTTCGTTGAAGCAACTAAATCTTTTAATTGATTTTACAAAACTGTATGGTTGATTGTACGAAACAAACATTGTGAATTTAATAAAAACTACTAAACTCTATTAGTTGATGATACAAATGTTGGTTTCGTTGAAGCAACTAAATCTTTTAATTGATTGTACAAAACTGTATGGTTGATTCTACGAAACAAACATTGTGAATTTAATAAAAACTACTAAACTCTATTAGTTGATGCTACAAATGTTGGTTTTGTTGAAGCAACTAAATCTTTTAATTGATTTTACAAAACTGTATGGTTGATTCTACGAAACAAACATTGTGAATTTAATAAAAACTACTAAACTCAATTAGTTGATGTTACAAATGTTGCTTTCGTTGAAGCAACTAAATCTTTTAATTGATTTTACAAAACTGTATGGTTGATTCTACGAAACAAACATTTTGAATTTAATAAAAACTACTAAACTCTATTAGTTGATGTTACAAATGTTGCTTTCGTTGAAGCAACTACATCTTTTAATTGATTTTACAAAACTGTATGGTTGATTCTACGAAACAAACATTGTGAATTTAATAAAAACTACTAAACTCTATTAGTTGATGTTACAAATGTTGCTTTCGTTGAAGCAACTAAATCTTTTAATTGATTTTACAAAACTGTATGGTTGATTCTACGAAACAAACATTGTGAATTTAATAAAAACTACAAAACTATTAGTTGATGGTACAAATGTTGCTTTCGTTGAAGTAACTAAGTGTCATTTGTATGATAGCACAGTCTTTTATAGAATTCCTTGGTGTGAGACATTTTTAGCTGATAGCGGATGTCGATACAGTTAGCTGTAATAACACAAATTGCAATTGAAGACCTATGTCCATTATAGTCCGTTTTCGAGAAAAAATATCAAAGTTGATATTTTGGGGTGTGTTGGAAATAGGATAAGAACAATTTTTTCACTATAATCCAAAATTGAAAGCAACTATTAGTAGCTGTATTTTAACACGTACAATAATGAGTTATTCAAGCTTTACTCCATATCTGAATTGTAATTGGAAACCAAGATATTGACATAAACTTAAATTTTAGTTTTTATTCATTATTTTTTTATATCCGTCAATAGCGTGCGAAATTTTATATTTAAGTTATTGTCCACCTTGTGATCTACCGCTAATTTAAAAATCAGTTATGATATGCTTGGAGACGCGAAATTATTCACAATTGAAGATAGATGTTGAGCGCCTACGAAATAACTTATAGCAATAGTACGAGACTGTGTATGATAGTTTGCTATTTAAATCATGTGTCAATGTTAACTGTTATTAGAATGAGCGTAATCGCTGTCCACAGCTTCACATTCTCCTAACATATTCGCGGCTACCCCCGGAGAGGGAGGGGTACCGGCATTGGCGCCATCCATAGCTTCGCGGGCAGCGTTATCTTAATCGCTACTGACGTTTAATAATATAACGTGTGCACATTATTGCCATATGAAAGCGGTAAAACTAAAACTTATTTGTAGGTAACGTATCTAAAAAAAACAATTGCCTACTTCTTGTGGGTTCGAATCCCGGCCAGCGCAAATATTTGTGCAAATATTTGTTCTTGGGTCATGGATGTTATCTATATATGTATTTATATATTATGTATATCGTCGTCTAGTACCCATAGTACAAGCTTTGCTTAGTTTGGGACTAGGTCGATTTGTGTATGATTATCCCTTAATATTTATTTATATAAAGCCGTTTAGTATAAAATACTAAACAAAAGATATTTTGACCAGTCCTAATACTTGGTACATTATTGTTGAAGTGAAGGAAATAATCTACTAAACAAGGTATCGTAATACCAATCTTTTGTTTACGTTACAATTAAATCAAAAATCAAAATGCGTTACAGACGTATCTGCTTTTTTCTTTTTATAAGTAGGTCGATGTTTTACTTACAACCTACGTTAAAAAGCAGTTACTTAATGGCTAAATTCGCCAATAAGTCATTGAAGCGTTTAACTTCTCACATAATAATTTGCACCTGTAATTGGGTTACCTTTAGTATAACTGTGATACGCGACACTGTCGTGCGACATATATCTACTACCAGTCACATTCCTTTCAATGAGAGACTCATCTCGCATATATGGAAGTGCTAGAAGGTGTGAACTTCGTCTGCGTTTTTTTTTCCTTTATTGCGGTCGGGTGAAAAGTATCCTATGATGGTTATCATTAGCTATTTCGACGTGATAAAAGGACAAAGAAAAAGACCTATGTCCATTATAGTCCGTTTTCGAGAAAAAATATCAAAGTTGATATTTTGGAGTGTGTTGGAAATAGGATAAGAACAATTTTTTCACTATAATCCAAAATTGAAAGCAACTATTAGTAACTGTATTTTAACACGTACAATTATGAGTTATTCAAGCTTTACTCCATATCTGAATTGTAATTGGAAACCAAGATATTGACATAAACTTAAATTTTAGTTTTTATTTATTATTTTTTTATATCCGTCGATAGCGTGCGCAATTTTATTTTTAAGTTATTGTCCACCTTATGATCTACCGCTTATTTAAAAATCAGTTATGATATGCTTGGAGACGCGAAATTATTCACAATTGAAGATAGATGTTGAGCGCCTACGAAATAACTTATAGCAAAAGTACGAGACTGTGTATGATAGTTTGCTATTTAAATCATGTGTCAATGTTAACTATTAATAGAATGAGCGTAATCGCTGTCCACAGCTTCACATTCTCCTAACATATTCGCGGCTACCCCCGGAGAGGGAGGGGTACCGGCATTGGCACCATCCATAGCTTCGCGGGCAGCGTTATCTTAATCGTTACTGACGTTTAATAATATAACGTGTGCACATTATTGCCATATGAAAGCTGTTTGTAGCGCCACTATCCCTGGACCGGACCGGACTTATGGTGTTCAACCATTTACTATATAAAGCGGTAAAACTAAAACTTATTTGTAGGTAACGTAAATTTTAATATTGCACTTTCGTATTAGAATCTACTAAACAAGGTATCGTAATAATTACGATACCTTGTTTAGTAGATTCTACGAAAGTGCAATATTAAAATTTACTAAAGCCGTTTAGTACAAAATACTAAACAAAAGATTGGTATTACGATACCTTGTTTAGTAGATTATTTCCTTCACTTCAACAATAATGTACCAAGTATTAGGACTGGTCAAAAATCAAAAATCAAAATGCGTTACAGACGTATCTGCTTTTTTCTTTTTATAAGTAGGTCGATGTTTTACTTACAACCTACGTTAAAAAGCAGTTACTTAATGTCTAAATTCGCCAATAAGTCAGTGAAGCGTTTAACTTCTCACATAATAATTTGCACCTGTAATTGGGTTACCTTTAGTATAACTGTGATACGCGACACTGTCGTGCGACATATATCTACTACCTGTCACATTCCTTTCAATGAGAGACTCATCTCGCATATATGGAAGTGCTAGAAGGTGTGAACTTCGTCTGCGTTTTTTTTTCCTTTATTGCGATCGGGTGAAAAGTATCCTATGATGGTTATCATTAGCTATTTCGACGTGATAAAAGGACAAAGAAAAAGACCTATGTCCATTATAGTCCGTTTTCGAGAAAAAATATCAAAGTTGATATTTTGGAGTGTGTTGGAAATAGGATAAGAACAATTTTTTCACTATAATCCAAAATTGAAAGCAACTATTAGTAACTGTATTTTAACACGTACAATTATGAGTTATTCAAGCTTTACTCCATATCTGAATTGTAATTGGAAACCAAGATATTGACATAAACTTAAATTTTAGTTTTTATTCATTATTTTTTTATATCCGTCGATAGCGTGCGCAATTTTATTTTTAAGTAATTGTCCACCTTATGATCTACCGCTTATTTAAAAATCAGTTATGATATGCTTGGAGACGCGAAATTATTCACAATTGAAGATAGATGTTGAGCGCCTACGAAATAACTTATAGCAAAAGTACGAGACTGTGTATGATAGTTTGCTATTTAAATCATGTGTCAATGTTAACTGTTAATAGAATGAGCGTAATCGCTGTCCACAGCTTCACATTCTCCTAACATATTCGCGGCTACCCCCGGAGAGGGAGGGGTACCGGCATTGGCACCATCCATAGCTTCGCGGGCAGCGTTATCTTAATCGTTACTGACGTTTAATAATATAACGTGTGCACATTATTGCCATATGAAAGCTGTTTGTAGCGCCACTATCCCTGGACCGGACCGGACTTATGGTGTTCAACCATTTACTATATAAAGCGGTAAAACTAAAACTTATTTGTAGGTAACGTAACTAAAAAAAAACAATTGCCTACTTCTTGTGGGTTCGAATCCCGGCCAGGGCAAATATTTGTGCAAATATTTGTTCTTGGGTCATGGATGTTATCTATATATGTATTTATATATTATGTATATCGTCGTCTAGTACCCATAGTACAAGCTTTGCTTAGTTTGGGACTAGGTCGATTTGTGTATGATTGTCCCTTAATATTTATTGGGAACAATTTAAACGCTCACCAAAATGGCTTTTATACCCCAAAACTAAATTCCAAATAAAATGAATTGCCTCCATTTAATATAAATTCACTCTATACAGTGCTCCCCAAATTAAATCATTTTGTATTCCAAAATCGATATACATTACACCAGAATAATTTTATGTTGAGTCAGAATATCTTTTTGCTTCCCAAAATGGATTTTTTGCTCACCAAATATTGTTTTCATAAAACATCAAAATGATTACCAAAAAATATCTTTTTGCTTCCCAAAATGGATTTTTTGCTTCCCAAAATGGATGTTTCGCTCACCAAAATGGATGTTTTGCTCACCAAATATTGTTTTCATAAATTAGTGTTTCAGCTAGGTATCCATCTAATCCTGATCACCTTTCAGAGCAGATCCGACTCGGCCGGGTTAGGTTAGGTTAGTTTTTTTTTTTATATCCCTAAAAACGCTCCATAATGTGCAGTAGTCATTATTAGCTATGCTATATCAATTTGAAATTTTCTCCATACAAATCGTTTTTTTTTCGATATTTTCCGAATTTGACCGAATTTTCGGACAAGATTTCAGATTCATATTTTTGAGCCCCGAGAGCCCCCCGATACCGAGTTTTAGCCGCCTAGCACCAATTTGAAATTTTGGTGAAAAAAGCCATTTTGGTGAGCATTTAGTTTTTTGCCTCAGAAAAAATGACTATAATGGAAGTAATAATATAAAATATTGGTGACATCCATTTGACAGTAATATAGATTATTTGGTCTGAAATTAACTTTTTAGGTGTTCATATATTTTTATAGGATGTAAGAAAAAGAATTATTTGCTTTATTTATAGAATAGTTTGGGATACACTATTTGGTGAGCATTAAGAATTTATTGGTAGTAATTTATCAATATATTTGGTAGGCGTTTAATCATATTTGGTAGGCGTTTAAACACAAGCCATATTTATAAAATACTAAACAAAAGATTGGTATTACGATACTTTGTTTAGTAGATTATTTCCTTCACTTCAACAATAATGTACCAAGTATGAGGACTGGTCAAAAATCAAAAATCAAAATGCGTTACAGACGGTCTTAATCTGAATCTACCCATAGGGGCGACCGGGGAAAATTGTGTCTGACTTTGGGTTTGGGTGAACTGGGGGGAGGGCATAGGCCTTCCCGAAAGTGAGAGATATGTATCTTGTGATTCATTGGGGACGATATCAATCCCATCCTGTGAAAATGGGGACGATTGGACAATGTTTTGGGCGGCACTTCCGCTTTCGAGGAGGTGCGCATCGTGGCTATTTTTCACATCATTTGACGGCGCTCTCGCCGTTTTTACGGGGGCGCTTTTGCTTGCACACCTCTGTCCAGGGGGCCTCCTCTGAGTCGTGAAATTGGGAGTCTATTATATCGGGGTGTGCAGGCACAACCGCACGCGTTTGGTCATATTATCAATCTACCGTACATAACACTTCCCTCGTATTTACGAAGTAGGTAATATTAAGTAATTACATACATATATTTAGGTAAGTATTTACTATCAGAATATTGCAATAATATTAATTGTGCAACATTACATAGTAGGTATTAAGTATTTACATATACATCTTTAAGTAAGTAAGTATTTACTATCAAAATATTGCAACAGGTCGGTGTGTAGCAAAGGGGACCCAGGACTTAAAAAAAATCGACAGGTGTGATGACATATTGACACCTATTTTTTATGATGCTATCGTATAGAGGACGCTAAAATAAGCATGTTTATTAGGGGCAACTTTTTTAAAACTTGATAATTACCCAGATATTGAGGTTCAAACATTATTAATTTCAAAGGGTTCCGAGACCGACAATTTTTTTTTTTTTTTTTTTTATTACTGGTTGGCCCGAGGCTTTCGGCTGTACTGGGGAGGTCTGGGAGTGCGGGTGGGGTCACAAAAGGACCTCCAGACCCGCAGCGTAGTGTGTGGTGTAAAGCTGTGTCCCTAAGGAGACAATGACCAGCTGTATATATAATAAATATAAATAGAATAATGAATAATGTAATAAGTATGTGTTCGTGATTGTGTTTATTGTTTATTGTATTATGAGATGGAATGGTGGATGATAGAGTGATGATTAGGTGATAAGTCAACCCATAAAAGTGGTTGGGACAGTCCGGCCAGGCGGCGGTCCCGTTCGGCAAGGGCGTCTCTGTCTTGGTACCTGTCTTCGTAGACAGGCCTTTGAATTTTAATGCTTTCAGGGGGGCGCCCTCGTCGTCGGGAGCGTTTGTTGGCGTTCTCGGCCTTGATTGATGCCAGCACGAGGTTCCACTCGTTGGTGACTTTCGTGATGGCATCAATCGGGTCGAGGAGGCCATCTTTCGGACGGCGGCGTCGTCTATGGGCGCCGCGCTTGGCACTTAATTTTACAGGTCTGACCGCGCGACACACGCGTTCAATATCGCCGTCGATGCCGGGCCAGTACACATTATTACGCGCCAAGTTCTTACACTTCACCATACCTTGGTGAGTCTCATGCAACTGACTTAGGATTTGCTTGCGTAAACTAGTCGGAATAATCACACGATGGCCGTATAATACACAACCTTGCTCGACAGCGACACTTAAATACTGCCTTACATTGAAGTATGGTTTGAGATCATCGCTGACACAGTATAACCAGTTTGTCCTAATCGCATTGGTGAGTTGTTGCAATACTTTATCGGCCACCGTACACTTAGCGATGCTTTTGTAATTAATCGGAGCCGAGTCTTCAACAAAGTTTAAGTAAGTATCGACACGAGATCGATCGTTATCTTCCGGAACCGGTATTCTAGACAAACTATCCGCCAAGCAATTGTGTTGTGTACCTATACATTTCACTTCATAATTATATGCGCCTAATATTACCGCCCACCTCTGAAGTCGACTCGCGGCCATGAGCGGTATCCCTTTTTTTTCGCTAAATATTGATGCAAAAGGTTTACAGTCTGTAACTAGCGTAAATTTCCTACCAAAAATATAGTCGTGGAATTTTGTCACCCCAAAAATCACAGCTAGTCCCTCACGACAAATTTGTGCATAGTTTTTCTCGGCCGCGTTGAGAGTGCGCGAAGCGTGCAGCACGGCGCGCTCGCGGCCGTCGGCGCCGCGCTGCGCGAGCATGGCCGCCACGCCGCCCGGCGCCGCATCGCACGTCACCGACGTCGCGAGCGCAGCCAACGGTTGGGGTA
The DNA here is from genome assembly GCA_947623375.1 of Apotomis capreana. Lineage (NCBI taxonomy): Eukaryota > Metazoa > Arthropoda > Insecta > Lepidoptera > Tortricidae > Apotomis > Apotomis capreana. The sequence goes on from OX392508.1 coordinate 25,492,914, forward strand.
TGGGAAAGGTGGGCCAGTTTTGGGACTTAGAAAAATTTCGGTGTCGTGAAATTTATGTCAATATAACACCTCATTTTTATTAAAGTATCATACTCATACTCATACTCATTTATTAATAAAATGTCGACATTTTACAAGTCAATACATTATAAAAGCATCATTTCTATTACTATTACATTTTAAAATACAAATTATTATAAAAATATTAATTATTAAATACAAATTGGAAGAGGTAGTTACATTATTAGTATTATTATATTATTTCATTATTAAATTGGTAAAATTCGTCCATGTTGTAATAAGCATTGGTTGTTAGCCATTTCTTTAATACATTAAGGAACGTTACATCATTTTCAATATCTTTGATATTGATAGGTACTTTATTGTAGATTTTTGGCCCCACTATAGACATTGTTTTACCCGACTTTACTAGCCGACAACGTGCTGTGGACATCATGTTTACGTGTTTCTGTGCAATACGTGTGCTTTTGTATGTAGCTAGTGGAAAGAGTATCCTTTAAAACATGCTAAAATAAGCATGTTTTGTTATGTAAACTTTTTCTCTCAGATCAATATTTACCGAGATATTGGGGTTCAAAGGTCAGTGATTATAAAGGGCTGTAGCACTTAGAAAAATTTCGGTGTCGTGAAATTTATGTCAATATAACACCTCATTTTTATTAAAGTATCCTTTAAAACATGCTAAAATAAGCATGTTTTGTTATGTAAACTTTTTCTCTCAGATCAATATTTACCGAGATATTGGGGTTCAAAGGTCAGTGATTATAAAGGGCTGTAGCACTTAGAAAAATTTCGGTGTCGTGAAATTTATGTCAATATAACACCTCATTTTTATTAAAGTGTCCTTTAAAACATGCTAAAATAAGCATGTTTTGTTATGTAAACTTTTTCTCTCAGATCAATATTTACCGAGATATTGGGGTTCAAAGGTCAGTGATTATAAAGAGCTGTAGCACTTAGAAAAATTTCGGAGTCGTGAAATTTATGTCAATATAACACCTCATTTTTATTAAAGTATCCTTTAAAACATGCTAAAATAAGCATGTTTTGTTATGTAAACTTTTTCTCTCATATCAATATTGTCGTCCGTCACAACGGTAGCACCTCTCTCCTGACGACGTCGACCCTCCCCGGCCGTTGTCGCCGTAGCCTCGGCGCTGAGGCCTGAAGAACCCTCCGGCGCGGCGCGAGCCTCGAGCCCGCGCGCCGCCGCCGACGCCGCCCCGCGGGCGCGCCGCGCCGCCGCCGACCGCGAACACGGGCTCCGCCTCACCGCGGAAGCCCGGCGCAGCCGTACTATTCTGAACCGCCGACGCCGGCTTGGAGTCTCGAACAGCCGCCTCCAGCGACAACGCCAACTCGGTGGCTCGTTTGAGCCGTGAGCCCGTCGTCCTCCGTCAGCATTCGTTGACGAATACGCTCGCTTTGTAACCCATAAACGAACTGGTCGCGCAAGTTTTCTAATAAAATATCGTTGTTTGAAAATTTACATCGTAAATCTGCTGACGTAGGTCGACCACACGTCGACATTCATTTTGAACTCTTTTAAGCCACTGAGGTCCGGTTTTTTTTCTGCACTCATGTTTTTTAGCACTTTACACGTATAGTACCAGATTTAATAAGCGGACTCGTCGCCAATTGGTATATACTGGGTATTGCTTGCGAGGGACGATGATTGAAACACAAGTATTTCGAGACTGACATTTATTGTCTGCACGGTATATAGGCAGCAGCAAAAATACAATGTACCCACATGTATATAAATATACAGCAATGGGGACGGATTTTGTAACGGGCGTAGCTCGCAGACTAACATTGTAATTAAAAATAGAATACAACGAAGTAATTACAATTATACAATTTAATGGAGTACATCTTTCATTGTGGAAGCCCTGGACCTGTAATATTTCCGAAGTGGTAAGACCGTTTTGAGAAAACCTCAGGTATGTGTTATATTTTACTTGCGCTAAGGTATGTTCACGCCCACGTCGGTGGATGGTAATTAACTATTCAAGGAGCCACACAACAAGCGACAGGCTATAATATGTACATCGGCCAGCTGGTGTTAAATATGATTTCAAAGAATGGTTTATAGTAGGTGATTGGTAAACTGAAACACATTATTTAATTATGTACTTATGTAGTTAAATTTATTACACGTTATAATATAACGTTATATTATTATGTGGATTGCTTTTCTTGATTATTTTAGACTTCTAAATATGTAATTATATGTATAACCTGTTCTAAAGTTTGCATGGATATAGAATATGTAGAATATATGTGTTTGTATATCCTGAGTACACTTATAGGTCCTTATAATTTAATGTTTTGTGTGAACGTTGCCATACGAAGACACTGTTAACTATACCCCCTGGACCTTAACACGTTGTACTAAGGTCTATATTATGTTCACAAATGTACAGTTATCAGTGTTTTCCTTTGTACCAGAGTACACCTCAGATGTGAGAATAACTTGACAAATCGAAATATACATTTCGATAAATTATGAATAATTAATTATGTCAACTTATTATTTGCTGTGTCCATCAACCTGAAAATGATAAATCGACATATGAATTTGTTACGGTAGTTGTGTTGTGTATAATGAGATAAAACGATATATTCATTTGTTATCGTTAAGGGGCTACCCGCTCTCAATGACCTTCGATCTGTTGCGATAGATTTTCCCATATTATAAATAGCTAATCATAATAACATAGTTTTTCCACAACAAAATACCGTATCAAGTACCTTTCACATGTCACTGACTTTGAGATACAGGCCGTCAAAGTTTACGATTTTTTCGGGGAAAAAGTTGTGGAAACGGTTTTTTGCGTTTTTCTCGAAAAGTATTGAGAAAAATAGAAAAAGCTTCAGAACAAATTTTGTGGAATATGGTTTAGAACAATAAAATGTAAGATATTTTCTACATATACACCGGGGATAAAAGTAGAAACGAGATTTGTGTATTTTTGGTCCTTCACCGAATATTTTTTTATAAAATACACAGTTTTTATTAGCTATGCTATATCAATTTGAAATTTTCTCCATACAAATCGTTTTTTTTTCGATATTTTCCGAATTTGATCGAATTTTCGGACAAGATTTCAGATTCATATTTTTGAGCCCCGAGATCCCCCCGATACCGAGTTTTAGCCGCCTAGCACCAATTTGAAATTTTGGTGAAAAAAGCCATTTTGGTGAGCATTTAGTTTTTTGCCTGCCTAGTAGGCCTACAATCGTATAGTATAGAGTATACATTGAATTAAGTAGATTAGTATCATCATCTCAGCCATAGGACGTCCACTGCTGAACATAGGCCTCCCCTTTGGACTTCCATATATACCGGTTATATATTTTGTGTAAGTCAGTAGGTACACAAAAAAAAAGATGTGGTAAGTAAGTACCTTTTATTTTATTTTATAAAGAACAGATAATTTTGCACCTCGGGATTTAACAAGTAGGTAGGTATGATACTGTATTATGATAAATAGAAGTTCACATAAGTTATTGAAATATATTTATTATTAAAAACATTAAAATTGTTTATAGATGTAGATATTGTAGTGTAGGTACCTAATCACAAATTACATACACTAAAATATTTACGCCTATTTCGCGATGGTCGGAACGCCTGATTATTAAATTTAAAAGTTAACCCATTATGACCTGAATTATTTTATGGTCGTAGAAATTGATAATATTTTGATATATTGTTGTCTAAGGGTCCCTGAGTTGTTTTTGATTCTTAAAAGTTAATTTGATTTATTCGTTTTGGAAAAAACACTAAATTTATTCGGGATGAAAAGTATTCTATGTCCTTTCCCGGGTCTCAAACTATCTCCATACCAAATTACATCTAAATCGGTTCAGCAGTTTAAGCGTGATTCATAAATATCTGAACACGACTCTTATTGACTGGGCGTTACAGATATTTATGAACGCCTTATATGCTGCGATATATCTGATGGCGACTGTATGAAAACTGCAGTCGTATGTTGGTACTTTGTCATTTGTGCTTCGCTCCGCTGACAGATTTTGATGATTCATGTGACATTCTTTTCTTCTCTTTAAATTCTATTAAGTGACAGTTTTCAAAATAGCCGGACGTGTTTTCCTAGTGAAAATAGTGAAAACAAGGTGAAAACAAAGTTAACTTTCGTAATTTCACTTTAAGTGCGTGCGACGCCTCCAGATCATCGACGACCCCCGGGTTTTTTGCTACCATCCAAAGTGCTTGTTAAGCCTTCAACTCCCTGAATTTTCTCAGAATTTTCCGGCGGAAAACAGCCGAGTAAACGCCGAAAAACACTTTTTCTTTGTTCCCGTAACTTGCGACCTGGGATCGTCCGGCTGATTTTGAGGACGTATCAGCCTGCCTGACACCTTTCTGCGTTCAACCAAGAAAACAGAAAGAAAATCGGTCCAGAAACACCAGAGAAAAACAGGTTTTTATTGAACTTTAACAGTGAGTGACTTTTCTCCCCCCATTTCTCAGAACCTAGATCTTTTACCCCCCATTTTTAGTGTACTGTTAATTAGCTTAAGTATCAATATAGTTCTGTGCAAAGTTTCAGATTTTTCCTAGCTGTAGTTTTTTAGTAACGAATTTTCTCGCAAAACCAGCCGTTCAGAGCACAATATTTACGTAATTTTAATTCATTTTTTGACTTTTTTCCCTTCAAACTTTTCCAATTTTTTCTTTCATAATTTGCTCTGTCTCATCAAATAAATGGGTTCTGGGCTGTTTCCAACCCACACATGTATATAGTTTAGTTTTTATTTAAGTTTTAAATTTATCGATCTCGCCACGTTGCCAGCCCGCGCTATGCGCTATATCGATCGCCAAACAATATCATCTTACTAAACTGGTTTCGTAATAAAATGCGACGTTGCCAGCATTAGGCGCGGAGCGGGCGGGCGCGTTCCCCCCCCAAAGCGAGTGGTGTCCGCGGTTCGTTCATCACGCTTGCTCAGTTCAATTTCAGTATGCAATTTTTTTCCTTGTCGAACAGTTGTTTCCGTCGGTCGCCTGTACATAGTCCTAAAGCCTTCCAAAAATGGACAGTGATTGTGAAAAGGTGCTTGTGGCGCAGTACCTCACTGAATGGGGCCTTTCAGATGAAACTGTGAAAAACTTTGAAGGTTAGTTTTACATGTGAAGTTCCTATTACTTATTTATTATTGGTCTAATTTCGTTAACGAATAACACATGCGTTAGTTTATTGCGTAATTTTGTGTTAATTATCCAGTGATATGTAACTATGCATTTATAATTAGTGAAAAAAGAATATTGAGCGGCACCTTTTTATAATTTTTTTATGGAAAATGTAGCCATTTCTTACGATTTACCTATATGTTCCTAATTGTTTTAGATAACGATATAACATTTAGGTTACTCGATGAAATTCACGAGGTGGAATTAAAGGAACTCATACCTGGTATAAAGGAAAGAATATTATATAGACGCGGTCTTAATAAATTGAAAACAATAATTCATGTAAGTACCTAATATTTGTAGAGGCTATATATATACATTTTAAAATGTTACGTATATTTTTTCATATTATGACAAATAGCTTGATAACTCCATTTTATAATATCATTTTTGAAGACCTATCCATAGATACCCCACACGTATGTTTGATGAAAAAAAAATATTGTGTTTCCGTTCTAAGTAGCCTCCAATATTTATTATTATTTTTTTATTTTTGCATCAAAATCTTAATGCGGTTCACAGAATACATCTACCTACCAAGTTTCAACAGTATAGCTCTTATAGTTTCGGAAAAAAATGGCTGTGACATACGGACGGACAGACGGACAGACATTAAAGATTTACAACAAGGCAATATTGTGTACGAGTACGTCCATTACGTGACAACTCTTATAGATTCCCATGTGTTTTTTACTTATATACATATATGTAGATATAATCACTTAATTATTATACCAGGCATCATCATTTATTTTACCGAGCCGCGAGCCTCCACGGCAAAAGGACGTATCTTACTATGACATCCGTATAAAGATAAGACCTTTTACCGTAACACGGCAGCTGAGTCCAAGTTTGGTGTTTTTGTATGGACCATTTTCAGTGTTAGCGATGTTACGAGTCCATTATTTTTGAACTCGGATGATTCGAATCAATTTGGAAGCAAACTCGAATCGGAACTCGAGTTGACTCGACTCGCATTAACCGAACCGGTTGGCTCCGGTTGTCGTTCGCGGTTTCGACCGATCCACGAGTTTGCAAGTCCCGCGAGTTGGCTAATCGATTCGAGTAGAGTCATATTACATTTACATGCTTGATGCGAGTTAATTTGACTGAATTTCTGAGCGTGAGTTCAAGTTAGTGCATGCGATTCTAAGCGGTGAATAGAGTATTAGAGTCGGCGAGTTGATTCGAGTTGCAAAGAACCCTGATTCGAATCGACTCGATCAGAGTCTGATTCGAGTTATTCGAATCAGGCAACTCGACTCGCCCATCGCTAGGGAGTGTTTGTGTATGGACCATTTTCATGTCTGATTGGTTTTTACGCGTGACGTGATTGAAAGAAAACATTGTTGTTTGAGAATTAAGCACTGAAAGAGATTGTACTTATGAACATGAATAAACATTATTGTATCCTGTTTCTAACAGAGTTTCGTTTTATCAAAACTCAAAAGTGGTACGAGATTTGCAGCCCATAAGGTACGAAAACATTCTTAAATGTACTTATTGAAAATTATTGTTGAAATTACCATTTACCTAAGTATTATATTTTTGCCATACCTGTTAATGAAGTGACAATTTGTTAATCAGCGCAAGTATGCGAGGTTATTTTATTACAGACAACATTATTTATTGTTTGAATGTGTGGTTATAAATAGTTTTAGGGTTAGTATTTTGTCATATCACGATCAACCAGAATTTGTACTACTTTGATTCTCAATATGCATGTTATTATAAACCAATGTTATTATAAATATTACGCTGAAACATATTTTTTAGATGTTTTGATGTACAATTAATCAGTTATTTATACTTTGTGACTCGTGTAACCGCCCTTTAAATATTTTTTAGTATGTTCAGTTAGTCAGTTCTAGTACAGTCACCAGCATTAAAGTGTTTTCTTGGGAGCCAATTCATATACTCCATCGCGTCTATCCATTTTTCCTTGATATTATTTAAAACCTTCAAATTATTATGATTAATGTCATTCTAAAGAAATCACTAAATTATCAGAGCAACTGTACACTAGTGGTTGTGGATTTGAAATAAATCTATCATATTAGACTGTTGTTTTGTATCTAAGCAACGAGTAAATCATGATCATAATTTTATTTTCATTGCATGTTTTAATAATAATTAATCAGGCTTTATAACTTTTTAACGAAAATCAGCATCGTGTTATGTAACAGCTTTAGTAAATATGAAAAACCGGCCAAGTGCGAGTCGGACTCGCGCACCGAGGGTTCCGTACAAACACTCCATCCTTAAGTGGTTAAGTTAAGTTTGCACCTGGTGTGTATAGCGCTCCATACAAATGAGGTGCAAAGTTAACGCAACCAATCCCTTTGTTGTATGGGAGCCCCCCTTAAATATTGATTTTATTTTATTTTTAGTATTTGTTGTTATAGCGGCAACAGAAATACATCATCTGTGAAAATTTCAACTGTCTAGCTATCACCGTTCTTGAGATACAGCCTGGTGACAGACGGACGGACGGACAGCGAAGTCTCAGTAATAGGGTTCCGTTTTTACCCTTTGGGCACGGAACCCTAAAAAAGTGTAAATTTATATTTTCATTAATATAAATTTATTTCATTTCAGGACACAGCATCTGAGGACACATGTAGCGTGCGTTCAAGCGATATATCTTGTTCCAGCCCCACTAGTAGTAGCAGTACTAATAGTCTTAATGCTGTTACCACCAAATGTGATGTAAGTACTTTTTTAATTTTCCTTAAGTCAGTTTTATCTGTCGTTATCATTGTCTTTTCTTATAGTTCAATAAAATTAAACTTGGCTCTATAACCTACATATCCTGTTGGATGAAAGTTGTCCTTTATATATTTCAATCTAATTTTCTTTAACTATTATATATATGTTAATGATGTTATCACATTTCATTATTAGGAACGAAACGATTTGAAAACTATTTTGAAGACGTCTAGTAGTGGAGAACTATGTCTTGCTTCAATGCACAAAAACATTGACTCGACAATTAGAAACCACATTACAAAAAACATTGTAGAACACTACATCCAAAAGTATGGGACTATGACGAGCAAAGACTTCGATGATATGTCCAGCCAAATAACTATTCTGTTTCCTTCAGAATGCAAGGTTTTTAAATGATTTTGTGCCATTTATAAGCTTTTTTTACTAGATTTAACAAGCTTTTATTTAAGTACCTTGAAATGTATGTATGTCACTATATTTGTTGGGGTGAAATCTTGCAGCTCAATTTTGAAGCAGATTATATTTATCTTTACTTAACTTTGATGAGAATACAATAATATGGTACCATGGGGCTGGTCTGCTGATGGAGCCGGAAGGTGCATGGCTCTAGGAACTATGTACTATGTAGTAGATAAAGCAATCCTACCGAATTGCGGTCATTCGAATATAATCAATTTATGGATGTTCAAAGAAAAGTACAGTCGGCTATTAAAGCTTGTTACAAAAGTTTTTTTTTTTTTACGTTAACTTAATACAAAGTTTTATCTAAATATTTTCATTTAAATAACTTCCAAACATTTATGAATTATCTTCTAGGTACTTTTAAAATCTATTATGTATTGTATGTATGTATATACTTAGATATACAATTTAGAAATTAGATTATACATATTAGTAACGCATTTTTAGTGCCATTTACCAATTAGTGTATGAATTGAATTTTCGTATGTAGAAAATGTAGTTTGCAGTATTGTAGTAGCTTGATGATATATGAAATGAAAATTAAATTTTAATTGAATGAGAATCAGCGGCGTGGCGTCCATAGAACCCGATTCCCACCGGTTTCCTCAGTTTAGACAGTTTTTGCATTTATCTCCATTGTTCTTAGAGAATGAGTAACCCAATCCTGCTCCGGCTTGAACAGAGACATCTTTGGCGTCACGCCGCTGGTATATTATTATGGATGTTATACCTATTCTATATCTTGATATATTTCTGTGGTTGACTCATTTTTGCAATGGTTAATAATCTTCTACTTTTATAAACTGATTAATATACACGATGATTTTTATTCGGTGATCAGGTACCAACTTTTCTAACTCAGTAAATGATGGCGGTCACGTTGAAGTCGTAATTACATGAAAACAAACTTTTATTTTTGACGTGACAACGTCTTAATTTAGGTTGCGCTCGGAGTCACTCATGAAAAAATGTAACGCCCGCTCACGGTTGATGAGTGAGAGAGACAAAATATATTTCTATAGTTAAAATTTGTGCAATTCTTATTTTCATTCATCGAGCATTACTGTAACAAGAGGGAAGAGGGCGGAAGAGGGAAGAGGGAAGAGGGAAGATGGCGGACATAATTTTTTCTTAAAAATCGATATGGGTGTCATCTCCGAGGTTCCTCGGGGTTCCGATTACGAAAATGACATCCATTTTGAAATCCAAGATGGCGGACATTATTTTTTCTTAAAAATCGATATGGGTGTCATCTCCGAGGTTCCTCGGGGTTCCGATTACGAAAATGACATCCATTTTGAAATCCAAGATGGCGGACATTATTTTTTCTTAAAAATCGATATGGGTGTCATCTCCGAGGTTCCTCGGGGTTCCGATTACGAAAATGACATCCATTTTGAAATCCAAGATGGTGGACATTATTTTTTTCTTAAAAATCGATATGGGTGTCATCTCCAAGTTTCCTCGGGGTTCCGATTACGAAAATGACATCCATTTTGAAATCCAAGATGGTGGACATTATTTTTTTCTTAAAAATCGATATGGGTGTCATCTCCAAGTTTCCTCGGGGTTCCGATTACGAAAATGACATCCATTTTGAAATCCAAGATGGCGGACATTATTTTTTCTTAAAAATCGATATGGGTGTCATCTCCAAGGTTCCTCGGGGTTCCGATTACGAAAATGACATCCATTTTGAAATCCAAGATGGCGGACATTATTTTTTCTTAAAAATCGATATGGGTGTCATCTCCAAGTTTCCTCGGGGTTCCGATTACGAAAATGACTTCGATTTTGAAATCCAAGATGGCGGACATAATTTTTTCTTAAAAATCGATATGGGTGTCATCTCCGAGGTTCCTCGGGGTTCCGGATACGAAAATGACGTCCATTTTGTGATTTTGAAATCCAAGATGGCGGACTTAAATTTTGACGTGACAACGTCTTAAATTAGGTTGCGGCTCGGAGTCACTCATGAAAAAGTGTAACGCCCGCTCACGTGTGATGAGAGAGAGAGACAAAATATATTTCTATAGTTAAAATTTGTGCAATTCTTATTTTCATTCATCGAGCATTACTGTAACAAGAGGGAAGAGGGCGGAAGAGGGAAGAGGGAATAGGGAATAGGGAAGAGGGAAGAGGAACAAAATATATTTCTATAGTTAAAATTTGTGCAATTCTTATTTTCATTCATTGTTCCTATTGTGCAATTTAATAATATTCATATCAATAAATATTCTACCGAGAATAAGACGTTGTCACGTAAAATCTTCCTTTGCCCGTAAAACCGACTTTACAGGCAACCATTTTTTTCTATGATAATTTTATTTTGAAACCAATTTTGTATTAAATTCTAGTTACCCAACTAATCTGTATCTGTGAGCTTACAACCTTTTTAATAATTTAATGGCAATGACAATTTATGAGTAATAACTTGTCATTATCGTTGTCATTACATAAACAAAGTCGTAGAAAATTTCCCGCCAAAGCGATGACACTTGACGTATAGGTATCGTACATCAAAAATTTATGTAGGATGACCATGTATGTAGTGGTTTTTAGTTTTAATTATGTTTCAAATATGTTTTAATTATTTTTAAACAGTGAGGTAATTGCGTGAGGCCTCGCCTATTAAGTTTAATTTTAGCTAGATATTAATATTTTCCTACTCCTGATCACCGATAAAAAATCATCTGTTATACGAATTAAATATAAGTTTAATACAATTTAACATCGAGTCGACTAGCCTATTATTTATTGTAACACGTTTGCATTTATTATTTTAGGAGACATATTATGTTCCTAGCCGGAAATATTCAAAAAAATCATACATTCCGGCTAGAGGGAAGTTAGTCGATAGATACCACAATCAAAAAAGAACGTTAAAATTGAAAAAAAACAGTCTTAAAACTGGCAATCAAAACGCAGTGGACCAGAATGATACTCCAGGTAAGCAAAATAAGCATAGATCCTTTTTGTATGATTTATTATCACTATTTAGTAGTATAAATCAAAGTCGATTCCTGCTGTCTGTCTGTCCCCATGTATGCTTAGATCATTAAAACTATGCAACGGATTTTGATGCGGTTTTTATTAATAGATAGAGTGATCCAAGAGGAAGGTTATAATTATGTATAATATGACCATGCGCAGCAGTAACTAATTAAAATAAATAAATAAATAAATAATACATTTTAAGCATTGGGGTCACTTTTGGGGGTAAGTTTTGTGATATAATTTATATTTCCAGAATCTGGATGTCAGATGATCAATACCGCTACCACTCAAGAAGAAGTTGAAGAGCACAAGTTGTGGCTTAAATTTAATAAGGAGCCGTTTGCTGAAATTTTAGAAAAGTGGGAATTAACAAGGCACTACCGATTGAAGACCTTCACATGTACTGAAAACGCAGTACATGACATTATCTCTGAATGGCCCAGCTTAACCATGAGTCTAGGCTACAAACTGGTATGATTTTATTGTTTTTTTTATTTTTATTATTATATAGGCAAGAAATTACAACTACATGCCTAATTAATACTTCTTTTTTTCAGATTGAAAGTGATTTCAACGTTCTACACCCCGACCGTGAGCTAAACTTGCTAAAGAAGTGGCCTCAATTTATGGACAAGGCTCTACCACATTTCAAAAAACTTAAATCAAATGAATTAAATACACTTGACGAAAATACATCGGAAGGTAGCTATTACACCATTATTATTCAATTATTGATACTGTGCCTGCGAGGCGTGTGTGCGGGTGATTTCCCGTTGGTGGTACAGTTGGCCGCGCTTTTCTTCGTTGACAGGGCAGACATCGATGTAGTACTCCGCGTGCGGTACGTTGCGTCGAGCGTTAGGTATTTTCTTGTGTGACGGGGTTCCGCCGGGCGTGTCGTGGGGCGAGTTGTGGGCCGCTTCGCCGCCGTGCGCCAATCTTCGTCCGCCTGTTTGTTTTTCTTTGTTCTTTTGTACAGTGTCTTGGCTCGATGGGGGCGGCATAGTGCTATGAATTGCAGCACTCTGCCTATAGTGCGCAGTAGACGCTCCCATTTGGAAAATCTGTCAGCCGGTGGGAACCACGTCGACGTTGTCACGACGTTGCATTTTTCGAAGCGTACAGCTCTCTCCTCTTCCGTGTTGACGTCGTGCGGTTGCGCTTGTTCGACTGGCCATGTTGACGGGTCGTCGAGCAGGAAGGCGGGCCCGGTGAACCACCTGTGCGTCGCGTTGAAGTCGGCGGGCGCTTGGCGGGTTGCTTAGTCGGCGACGTTGAGTTTAGTAGGTACCCAACGCCATTCGCTTACTGCCGTTGTGTCTTCTATGGCCGCTTTTTTTGGGATGGCGTCGTGGTGTTAGGATCTAATCGTTATAACTTAGTACTTATTCAAGTACTAAGCTGATACTATTATGGGGGAATGAAATGCAATCAAGGTAATTATTTATTTCCTTAGCCTATCCTACTTAACCTATACGTTTATTTACTTATTACAACTACTAAAGCATTATATTTCTTATAGCTAATAAACAACAACGAAACGTAATATTTATTTGAACATAAATACTTCTAGATAACAAAACAAAACATAACTTCTTAATTAAATTGCCGTCGTTGGGGTAGCCGGGCTGCACAGATACAAAGTGTTTGTGTGTGTATAATACTTTTTGTTTAGCTTAATTTTATTTTATTATTTGTTTCAGATGCCAGAGATTATGTATTTTTTAAATTAATGTCTCACAAAATGCCACCAACTGTTAAAGTGACAGTTAGGGACAGTGACAAGAAAAAGAAATATTTCAAACCAAGCATCGTGGAGTCGCAGAATGCGTTCATTTTGCACGTAACGGTATGCAACTAAGCCTATATCTCTAAAGAATTGACTAAATAAATATTATTCCTCAGAACACTAGATCGACCACCATTCTTCTTAATTCTATACATTGTGGGATACTCGTTCCCACCCGGTAGTTTGCAAAGTGTTTTGTTGGCCACTTTATGTCTGTCAATAAGTATGTCTCAATTTATGATAGATAAATGATTTTGTCCAAAATAGTTATTATCTCTAAAAATAGGCTGATTCCAGAAAACTGTAACATTTATTACTTATTATAAAAAAGTGAAAGTTTTTATTGTGTGGCGGTATACTGTCAGATAAGACTTAATTCATATAGAAATTAGAAGTAGGTAACTAATTTGCCATATTTTTTTTTATTATAGAACCAGAGTGAAATCAAAAATAGACTTGAACAGTGCCAGAAGGTACATCTGAGTAGAGGAACTACATTTCAACCGCTCATCATCGCCGTCGGACCGACGACCAAGGAACTACGGGACTTTTATGTTGCAGTAGACCACGTGATGTACAAAATTGAAACTCTTTTGAAAGCCGTCGACGTATGCTTTAAAATCATACAGGTGTTGAATACCGAATATGCGGTAGAGTGTGTAAGTGTTTGGACATTTATACAAAAATATTTTTATAATATTGACTGTAAGAGTGATAAGAAAATTTCGTCTGTATCCTGTTTTATGGTAGATCTAAACTAAATCTTACAAATTTACGACAGTCGACATTCAACAATGTTCGTTTGCTTTGTCTGCTCGATAGTGGTACACAGCCACCAAGAACTTATTCACCATTACAAAACTAGCCATGCATTGGGCCTAGACTCGACTTATCGATGCGCACAGTCGCAATGTTTCAGGACATTTCAAAGTTTAAGGTCATTTCGTCGTCATCTTGTCGGTCATAATGTTTCGACATCGAACGTAACTTCAGTGATTCCTTCCACATCTATTTCAAACGTGCCAGATATTAATAATGATTTTGATAACGTCAACGAATGTTGTAGGGATCAAGAAACTCTTAAATCCGATACCTTGAGTTTAAATAATAACGAAAATTTACAGCAGGCCACTGCAAGTTTAGCGTTATCTTTATACAGCAATCCCTCGTTGAATCGTAAATGTGCTACAAAAATAATAAATGATATTTCAGAACTAGTAACAGAAATTGGAGCCATGTTATCTGAATTATTGCCGAGTGATTCCAAAGATAATAATGGCAATCCATTACAAAACGTAATAAATTCAATTTCTCATTCTTTCGATGATTTCAACACCGAGAGTCGAGCTATTAAATATTTTTCTGAACGTAATCTCTACATACCGCCTAGGAATTTCATCATAAATGAAAATGTCAGTATAAGTACAGGAGATTCCACGGTAATGCTGAGGCCTGTATCTGAAACTGGAGCAATGGTACCTCTAAGAAAAGTTTTCCAAAAAATTTTTGAATTGCCTAACTTTTTTAAATATTGCTCGTATGATTATATTGACGATAACTCTATATCAAATTTTACCCAAGGTAGTGTTTGGAAACAAAAAGTATCCGGAAAAGTAGATAAAATAAATAGCATTTGTATTCCATATTTCCTATATTTTGATGATTTCGAATGTAACAACCCACTGGGAAGCCATGCAGGTGTACATTCAATAGCCGCCACGTATTACCAATTTCCTACTTTAACAGGGGAATACGCCTCACTGTTAGATAATATATTTGTTGCGATGTTACATAAGTCATCCAGTAAAGTTCATGGGAATGCAGCAACTTTTTACGAACTTATTAAGGAGTTAAAGTATTTAGAAGAAATTGGCATAGACTTGGAAACAGCAGAAGGTAATTTTAAAATTTATTTTATACTGGGAATGATTATTGGGGACAATTTGGGACTTAATACTGTTCTTGGATTTGCAAAGTCATTTTCAAGCAACTACTACTGTAGAATATGCAAGGCTCATAAAAACATTATGAAAACACAATGTAAGGAAGATTCCAGTTTACTACGAAACGTGCACAATTATGACTTTGATGTCGAAGTTGACAACGTAACAACGACAGGAATAAGTGAGCGTTGTGCATTTAATGATATTAATACTTTTCACGTTGTTGATAATCTATGTGTTGACATAATGCATGACATATTCGAAGGAGTTTGTCATTATGACTTGACTCATATCATTTTGTATTTTACTGAAACCATTGCAATATTCAATTTAAATTATTTGAATAATAGATTAAGGTTATTCGACTACAACTCTAGCGAGCTCAATGATAAATGTGGAATAATAAAACGGGAACATTTAATTCAAAGAAAGTTTCATATGTCCGCGTCTGAAATGATGTCATTTGTACATATCTTTCCCTTGTTGATAGGAGATCTAATACCTGTAGATGATAACGTATGGCAATTTTTTCTAACGCTGCTAAAAATAATTGACATTCTTCTTTGTAGAGACATTAACAATAGCACTATATTGTATTTAGAATCCCTAATAACCGAACATCACGAAGGTTACGTCCAACTGTTCCATGACACTTTAAAACCCAAACACCATTTTATGCTGCATTATCCGTATATAATAAAACAAATAGGACCGTTGAGACTCATATGGTGTATGCGATTCGAAGCTAAACATAAACAATTAAAAAAAACAGCATCACTTATAACATCACGGAGAAACTTGCCTATGACTTTGTTAATCAAAGAACAGTTGTCTTTTGCTCATAGACTTTACACACGAAAAGGGTGTGATAGTAGAATAGAATTAGGTTCCCAGAAATCTGAACTCTATTCTGAATCTAATATTGATACATATATAAAAGATGTGATCATTCCCGATGATGTTAATTTAGCAAGTCTTTTTAACTGGATTTATTTTAATGGGATAAAATATGCACCTGGTATGATTTTAATAACATCGGATGAAACATGCTATCAGTTTTATAGAATACAATTTATTTTTGTGTCAACATCGAATAAAACCATATATTTACTATCGGAACAAATCGATTATATCGGATTCAATTCTCATTTGCAGGCACATCAGCTTAATCCTAAAGAGACTGGTTTATCCAGGTTCATTACGCCTGAACATCTTATTTTTGCTCCGACATTTTTGCATATTTTGCGTAATGGAGATTTCTACTGCAGAATAAAATATACGTAAACAAGTCAAGTCCATTCGTTACAAAAAATAGGTATGATAGATATGTTGCTATTTATTGTCTAAAAAGAAAAGGTCCGGCTCTGGCTCCCATTTGATTCATTTTCATGATCGAACGATTGAAACTGCATTCATAGATTTTTTTTTAAATTACATGGTTTAACCGGGAATCGAACCCGTTACACGAGAAAAATAATTACCCTGTAGCTTTGTCATGCTGATCGAAAGGCTTCGTCATAAGGATTATTTTTTGCCAAGTGACATAGTGTCGAAAATAAAAGGAAGACCATGACTTTTAACATTTTTAATACAAAATTGATCAATAGGCTTGGGACTTTTCGCTGCTCGCCGTGGTTGTCATATCCATGGTCGTCATATGATAAAAAAATATATTCAAAGTCGGTCTAAAAATTAAATGTTTTATTAAATGTCATAATTTATGTTGTAACATTTTTTATGGGCACGTTATAATTGTTTGCAATTAATTTTATCATAAATCTATCGGTAATTTCATATTATACCTTAGTGGTCACAAATTATGCATCATTTTTGATAGGTATTTGTGTTGTGACAAACTACTCGTACTGACAACTTTTCGCAAATTAAAATTAGGAAACATTTTGATTACTTTATAAATTGTACTTTTTTCCATGCAATATTGCAATTAACGAGAAACAAACATACATCTAAATAAAAATCGTTCATATTTCCGGTCTTCTTCTGGTAATTTTGGCTGTTAACATGCCCTAATATGATGGACTTTTTGAGTCTTAGGTTAGTACCACACGCGGAGCAACAAATGTGGGACTTGTCTTCACTTAATGTTTGTTCGTCTATCCAATTTAGTATGATGCTATTTTCACAGCAGTAATTTTACAACAAACATTTTTTTTGCAGGTTTGAAATATTGATCACATAGAGAACAATATATACAAGACTTTTCTTCATCACATTTTTAAAACTCCTCATATGGCTCAAACCAGAGCTCAATTTCGCCAGGCATAAAATTATTCATTTTAAATTAAATAGACTAGTAATTATTGTAACGGTCTTCAATCAAAAGGGACAATTTATAAAGTACTCAAAATGTTTCTTCATTTTAAGTTGCGAAAAGTTGTCAGTACGAGTAGTCTGTCACAACACAAGTACTTATCAAAAAGGATGCATAATTTGTGACCACTAGGTATAATATGAAATTACCGATAGATTTATGATAAAATTAATTACAAACTATTATAACGTGCCCATTACAAAAATTTAACAACATAAATGATGACATTTAGTAAAATATTTAATTTTTAGACTGTCACTGTTTTTTTTTATCATATGATGACTCCATGGATTGGACTACCACGGCGAGCAGTGAAAAGTCCCAAGCCTATTAATCAATTTCTCAAAGTCGCACTCTTTTGATTATTTCGCTCCTTGTCGATTGTTTTGATCATGTGGTGGATATTTAGAATAATACGTCTAAGTTCTGTTTGTAGCTCGTGGAAACTTTGATGCTGATTCTTGTAAAATGATGCATACTTACTTGTCAAGACGGCAATTAGTAATAGGTACTTATGATAATGTCAGTTGTATGTCCTTAAGGCAATGTAATTTTTCTGAACAAAATTTCATATCTAATGATAAAAATCATGGTCTTCCTTTTATTTCCGACACTATGTTACTTAGCAAAAAATAATCCTTATGATGAAGCCCTTTGATCAGCATGATAAAGCTACAGGGTAATTATTTTTCTCGTGTAAGGGGTTCGACTCCCGGTTCAACTATGTAAAAATTTAAAAATCTATGAATGCACTTTAAATTGTTTTTTAAATTAAAATAATGTCTTCGTTCAGTAAAATGTTCCATCTACAATATTCAAGGTACTTTCCCTCCATGTGGCATAGCCGTGGGTCGCCCTGTATACACTTCACAACTGCATTATTTCACAAACTCTTTACAAATCACAAATAATCATAAAAAAAATATTTATTTCACAATAAAGTTGTTAATTAAATAATTAATATACGCCATATAATCCGTTTAAAGTATTCCAATCTTTAGTGTCTTGTTGTATCCAACTTTTCTAAATTTTCAACAAACGGCTCCTTAAAATACATATTACGAAACGTGTTTACTCACGTCGAACTGCATGTAATAAAATTATTTACCTTTATTTTTTTCTACAGTTGGCTCCTTAAAATACATGAGAAACGGGTTTAGTCACGTCGTGTAAGTCGAATGTGGCTCAATATGTTTCTAATCGGTACGCGACTCGTCATCAGGAGAGCCGATTCTTGCCTCCGCCGCGCCGGTGACGCCCTTGTCGAGCAGCCGCGCGGACAGGGCGTTTGCCCTTAGTGTTCGGTTGGCCACCGCCGCGACTGATGAAAAATCGCGAACAGATTCGAAACACGTTGAGCGATATTCGACTTCAAAGACTTAGTAAAAAAAACGGCCAAGTGTATTTACTTCATTTGATTTAAGTTTTTTGAAATGTGCTGGTATTGCCGTGTCCATAAATTACGGCCACTTTTTAGCAAGTTTAGCTCACGGTCGGGGTGTAGGACATTGAAATCACTTTCAATTAAAAAAAAAATACGTCTTATTGCAGGCATGTAGTTATAATTTCTTCCCTATATTATAAAAAGAAATCAATAAAATCATACATAAAATCATACCAGTTTGTAGCCTACTCATGGTTAAGCTGGGCCATTCAGAGATAATGTCATGTACTGTGTTTTTCTCGCGCCGCCTCCGCGCCGACACCGCACCGCCTCCGCACCGCCGCCACTTTTACGGCGCGTGTACACGGTGCCGCCTCCGCGCCGACACTGCACCGCCGCCGCACGGGCTCGTGTACACGGTGCCGCCTCCGCGCCGACACCGCACCGCCTCCGCGCCGACACCGCACCGCCGCCGCACCTCCGCGCTATGTACACGAGACGCGTAAAGCCCGCCGCCGCGCCGCCGCCGCACCGCCGCCGCAACGCCGCCACACCTTCGCGCTATGTATACGAGACGCGAGCCCCCCGTCGCCGCCACGCCGCCGCCGCGCCTCCCGATGCCATTTTGTTATTTATTTCATTACCGGTCGCTTAACAACGTGCACGTGCTTACTAAACTTTACTTAGTAAACTATCATGTTTTTTTTTATTACAAATTGTTTATATGTCTAGTAGAGGAAAGAGAAGTGATATGGGACAAACATTTGGAAATATATAAAGATAAGCGGAAAAGTTTAAAAGCGGTGGCGGTGCGGTGTCGGCGCGGTGTCGGCGCGGAGGCGGCGCGGTGTCGGCGCGGAGGCGGTGCGGTGTCGGCGCGGAGGCGGCACCGTGTACACGAGCCCGTGCGGCGGCGGTGCAGTGTCGGCGTGGAGGCGGCACCGTGTACACGCGCCCTTAAGCGACCGGTAATGAAATAAATAACAAAATGGCATCGGGAGGCGCGCGGCGGCGCGGCGGCGGCGTGGCGGCGACGGGGGGCTCGCGTCTCGTATACATAGCGCGAAGGTGCGGCGGCGGTGCGGCAGCGGCGCGGAGGCGCCACCGTGTACTCGCGCCCTTAAACTTTTCCGGTTATCTTTATATATTTCCAAATGTTTGTCCCATAGCACTTCTCTTTCCTCTACTAGACATATAAACAATTCGTAATCAAAAAAAATCATGATAGTTTACTAAGTAAAGTTTAGTATTCCAATAGTGTCTTGTTGTATCCAACTTTTCTAAATTTCCAACAAACGGCTCCTTAAAATACATACTATATTTCCAGAATCTGGATGCCAGATGATAAATACCGCTACCACTCAAGAAGAAGTTGAAGAGCACCAGTTGTGGCTTAAATTTAATAAGGAGCCGTTTGTTGAAATTTTAGAAAAGTGGGAATTAACCCATTTCAAAAAACTTAAATCAAATGAAGTAAATACACTTGGCCGTTTTTTTACTAAGAAAACTACCGTGAGTCTCAGGCATATTAAAATACATACAAAACGGGTTTATTCACGTCGTTAAAGTCGAATATCGCTCGCCATGTTTCGAATCGGTTCGTGATTTATCTCAGGAGAGCCGATCAGTCACGGCGGCGGCCAACCGAACACTATGTGCAAACGCCCTGTCCGCGCGGCTGCTCAACGCGGGAGTCACCGGCGGAGGCGAGGATCTACCATACTACATCGGTAATAGAAGAAGTTGGAGAGCACCAGTTGTGGCTTAAATTTAATAAGGAGCCGTTTGTTGAAATTTTAGAAAAGTGGGAATTAACAAGGCACTACCGATTGAAATCCTTCACATATACTGAAAACAAAGTAGGCTGTTAGTAGCCTACTCATGGTTAAGCTGGGCCATTCAGAGATAATGTCATGTACTGTGTGTCACACAGCCACAATTGGTGCTCTTCAACTTCTTCTACTACCGATGTAGTATGGTAGATCCTCGCCCCCGCCGGTGACGCCCGCGTTGAGCAGCCGCGCGGACAGGGCGTTTGCACATAGTGTTCGGTTGGCCGCCGCCGTGACTGATCGTCCCTTTGAGATAAATCGCGAACCGATTCGAAACATGGCGAGCGATATTCGACTTTAACGACGTGAATAAACCCGTTTCGTATGTATTTTAATATGTCTGAGACTCAAGGGAGTTTTCATAGTATTATTATAGAACCAGTTAAATCAAAAATAGACTGGAACAGTGCCAGGTAATAATTGATTCAGTAAGTAGAAATAACCGGCTGTTTTTTAAAATTACCTGGGGTCATGTAAGTCACTAAAAACCAAAGGGCCCTGCTAGAAGGACAAAATCTTCGAACGCGTATTTCTCAAAAACTATTTAAATCTAGGGTGTAGTGAAAAGTTATTTGGAAGGTAGAAATAAGATGCTCCATGAATAATAATTCATTTAGTCTGTAAACTTAACTTGACGAAAATACATCGAAAGGTAGCTATAATACCATTATTATTAAATTATTGGTACAAAGTGTTTGTGTGTGTATAATACTTTTTCTTTAGCTTAATTTTATTTTATTATTTGTTTCAGATGCCAGAGATTATGTATTTTTTAAATTAATGTCTCACAAAATGCCACCAACTGTTAAAGTGACAGTTAGGGACAATGACAAGAAAAAGAAATTTTTCAAACCAAGCATTCCATTTTGCACGTAACGGTATACAACAGCCTATATCTCTAAAGAATGGACTAAATATGATTGCTCTTCTTATTTCTATACATTGTGGGAACGAGTAACCCGGTAGTTTGCAGTGTTTTGTTGGCCACTTTATGTCTGTCAATGAGTATGTCTTAATTAATGTTAGATAAATGATTTTGTATAAAATAGTTATTATCTCTAAAAATAGGCTGATTCCAGAAAACTGTTTGACATTGATTACTTATTATAAAAAAGTGAAAGTTTTTATTGTGTGGCGGTATACTGTCAGTTAAGACTTAATTTGCCATATTTACGAACGTTGTTGAAATAGATAAATGTCGACTGTCGTTACTTTCTAAGATTTAGATTAGATCTACCATAAAACAAGACACAGACGAAATTTTCTTATCACTCTTACAGTCAATAATATAAAAATATTTTTGTATAAATGTCCACACTAGCGCATATTCGTCATTCAACACCTGTATGATTTTAAAGCATAAGTCATATACGTATATGCAGCGGGACCCCATGTAATTATGGTTTAGGACCTAAATAATCGAGTTATGAAATTAATGAAAAAAAAATGATTGTGCCAGCGCGGCCATTTGTTAAACTAAATCTTACAAAGTAACGGACAGTCGACATTTATCTATTTCAACAACGTTCGAAAATATGGCAAATTAGCTACCTACTTCTAATTTCTATATGAATTAAGTCTTAACTGACAGTATACCGCCACACAATAAAAACTTTAACTTTTTTATAATAAGTAATAAATGTTAAACAGTTTTCTATAATCAGCCTATTTTTAGAGATAATAACTATTTTAGACAAAATCATTTATCTATCATAAATTAAGACATACTTATTGACAGACATAAAGTGGCCAACAAAACACTTTGCAAACTACCGGGTTACTCGTTCCCACAATGTTTAACAGTTGGTGGCATTTTGTGAGACATTAATTTAAAAAATACATAATCTCTGGCATCTGAAACAAATAATAAAATAAAATTAAGCTAAAGAAAAAGTATTATACACACACAAACACTTTGTATCAATAATTCATTTTTCTTAAAGAACGGTAGTGTCACGTCGCCTGTAAATAGTCCTAAAGGCTCCATTCCAAAAATGGACAGTGATTGTGAAAAGTACTTGTTGCGCAGTACCTCACTGAATTGGGCCTTTCTGATGAAACTGTGAAAAACTTTGTTTTAGATAACGATATAACATTTAGGTTACTCGATGAAATTCATGAGGTCGAGCTAAAGGAACTTATACCTGGTATAAAGGAAAGAATATTATATAGACGCGGTACATAATCTCTGGCATCTGAAACAAAGAATAAAATAAAATTAAGCTAAAGAAAAAGTATTATACACACACACAAACACTTTGTATCAATAATTTAATAATAATGGTATAGCTACCTTCCGATGGATTTTCGTCAAGTGTATTTAATTCATTTAATTTAAATTTTTTGAAATGTGGTAGAGCCTTGTCCATAAATTGAGGCCACTTCTTTAGCAAGTTTAGCTCACGGTCGGGGTGTAGAACGTTGAAATCACTTTCAATCTGAAAAAAAGAAGTATTAATTAGGCATGTAGTTGTAATTTCTTGCCTATATTATAAAAAAAAAAAAACAATAAAATCATACCAGTTTGTAGCCTAGACTCATGGTTAAGCTGGGCCATTCAGTGAGTCCTGCTGTCTGTCTGTCTGTCCCTATGTATGCTTAGATCATTAAAACTATGCAACGGATTTTGATGCGGTTTTTATTAATAGATAGAGTGGTCCAAGAGGAAGGTTTATAACTATGTATAATATGACCATGCGCAGCAGTAACTAATATATAATAAATAAATAAATAAATAATGCCCACGTGTCATGTCATCATGTGTTTTCAGTACATGTGAAGGATTTCAATCGGTATAGTGCCTTGTTAATTCCTACTTTTCTAAAATTTCAGCAAACGGCTCCTTATTAAATTTAAGCCACAACTGGTGTTCTTCAACGTCTTGAGTGGTAGCGGTATTGATCATCTGACATCCAGATTCTGGAAATATAAATTATATCACAAAACTTACCCCCAAAAGTGACCCCAATGCTTAAAATGTATTATTTATTTATTTATTTATTTTAATTAGTTACTGCTGCACATGGTCATATTATACATAATTATAAACCTTCCTCTTGGATCACTCTATCTATTAATAAAAACCGCATCAAAATCCGTTGCATAGTTTTAATGATCTAAGCATACATGGGGACAGACAGACAGATAATAAATCATACAAAAAGGATCTATGCTTATTTTGCTTACCTGGAGTATCATTCTGGTCCACTGCGTTTTGATTGCCAGTTTTATGACCGGTTTTTTTCAATTTCAAAGTTCTTTTTTGATTGTGGTATCTGTACCTGAACACTGAATAAAAATCATCGTGTATAAAATATGATTTGACAAAAATAACTATTTACGTACGTAACAGAATGTAATCCTGCATACATTTTGCTTAGTTTAAATTTAATAAAAATAATAGATACTGACCTAATTTAGTAATGTTAATAGTAGAAAATTGAAATTAGTAGGATTTAGTTACAGTAACGGTTAACGCCTGTTAATATCTTGCACACAAGCTAACCTATGTATTAATAACCTTGCCTGCGTACTTACTTAATACAAAACAATGCATTTTTAGCAAACCTTACTTTGTTATACGATAATTTGCCAATTGAAGTGTTTGTGAAATTAATATGTCAAGTGATTATTTAATTTAATGGTTCGTCAAGTAAATATTATGTATACTTAACAGTTTGTGAAACAATGTTTTTAGAAACGACTATAATTGTACGTTGCTTAAAAATAAATAATAAATATTTTTAAATAAAACCATTTGTCAACGGTTGAACCTTTGACAACGGTTACTGTTAAGCTACCGAAACATCAGGGAGGCTCAAATAATTAGTATACGCCATATAATCCGTTTAAAGTATTCCAATCCTTATTGTCTTGTTGTATCCAACTTTTCTAAATTTTCAACAAACGGCTCCTTAAAATACATATTACGAAACGTGTTTACTCACGTCGAACTGCATGTAATAAAATTATTTACCTTTATTTTTTTCTACAGTTGGCTCCTTAAAATACATGAGAAACGGGTTAAGTCACGTCGTGTAAGCCGAACAATAAAATCATACCAGTTTGTAGCCTAGACTCATGGTTAAGCTGGGCCATTCAGTGAGTCCTGCTGTCTGTCTGTCTGTCCCCATGTATGCTTAGATCATTAAAACTATGCAACGGATACTTCTAATTTATATATGAATTAAGTCTTAACTGACAGTATACCGCCACACAATAAAAACTTTCACTTTTTTATAATAAGTAATCAATGTCAAACAGTTTTCTGGAATCAGCCTATTTTTAGAGATAATAACTATTTTATACAAAATCATTTATCTATCATTAATTAAGACATACTCATTGACAGACATAAAGTGGCCAACAAAACACTGCAAACTACCGGGTTACTCGTTCCCACAATGTATAGAATTAAGAAGAGTTACGTGCAAATTGAACGCATTCTGCGGTCATATTATACATTAATTTAAAAAATACATAATCTCTGGCATCTGAAACAAATAATAAAATAAAATTAAGCTAAAGAAAAAGTATTATACACACACAAACACTTTGTATCAATAATTTTATAATAATGGTATAGCTACCTTCCGATGGATTTTCGTCGTGTATTTAATTCATTTGATTTAAAAAAAAAAAGAAGTATTAATTAGGCATGTAATTGTAATTTCTTGCCTATATTATAAAAAAAAAAAAACAATAAAATCTTACCAGTTTGTAGCCTAGACTCATGGTTAAGCTGAGCCATTCAGTGAGTCCTGCTGTCTGTCTGTCTGTCTGTCCCCATGTATGCTTAGATCATTAAAACTATGCAACGGATTTTGATGCGGTTTTTATTAATAGATAGAGTGATCCAAGAGGAAGGTTTATACTTATGTATAATATGACCATGCGCAGCAGTAACTTATTTAAATAAATAAATAAATAAATAATGCCCACGTGTCATGTCTTTTCAGTACATGTGAAGGATTTCAATCGGTATAGTGCCTTGTTAATTCCTACTTTTCTAAAATTTCAGCAAACGGCTCCTTATTAAATTTAAGCCACAACTGGTGCTCTTCAACTTCTTGAGTGGTAGCGGTATTGATCATCTGACATCCAGATTCTGGAAATATAAATTATATCACAAAACTTACCCCCAAAAGTGACCCCAATGCTTAAAATGTATTATTTATTTATTTATTTATTTTAATTAGTTACTGCTGCACATGGTCATATTATACATAATTATAAACCTTCCTCTTGGATCACTCTATCTATTAATAAAAACCGCATCAAAATCCGTTGCATAGTTTTAATGATCTAAGCATACATGGGGACAGACAGACAGATAATAAATCATACAAAAAGGATCTATGCTTATTTTGCTTACCTTGAGTATCATTCGAGGCCTCGCCTATTAAGTTTAATTTAAGCTAGATATTAATATTTTCCTACTCCTGATCACCGATTAAAAATCATCGTGTATATGTGGGTTTCCTATACTATCTGTTATACGAATTAAATATAAGTTTAATACAATTTAACATCGAGTCGACTAGCCTATTATTTATTGTAACACGTTTGCATTTATAATTTTAGGAGTCATATTATGTTCCTAGCCGGAAATATTCAAAAAAATCATACATTCCGGCTAGAGGGAAGTTAGTCGATAGATACCACAATCAAAAAAGTACGTTAAAATTGAAAAAAAAACAGTCATAAAACTGGCAATCAAAACGCAGTGGACTGTTTAAAAATAATTAAAACATATTTGAAACATAATTAAAACTTTGTTTAAAAATAAATACTAAATATTTTTAAATAAAACTATTTGTCAACGGTTGAACCTTTGACAACGGTTACTTTTAAGCTACCGAAACATCAGGGAGGCTCAAATAATTAGTATACGCCATATAATCCGTTTAAAGTATTCCAATCCTTATTGTCTTGTTGTATCCAACTTTTCTAAATTTTCAACAAACGGCTCCTTAAAATACATATTACGAAACGTGTTTACTCACGTCGAACTGCATGTAATAAAATTATTTACCTTTATTTTTTTCTACAGTTGGCTCCTTAAAATACATGAGAAACGGGTTAAGTCACGTCGTGTAAGCCGAACAATAAAATCATACCAGTTTGTAGCCTAGACTCATGGTTAAGCTGGGCCATTCAGTGAGTCCTGCTGTCTGTCTGTCTGTCCCCATGTATGCTTAGATCATTAAAACTATGCAACGGATACTTCTAATTTATATATGAATTAAGTCTTAACTGACAGTATACCGCCACACAATAAAAACTTTCACTTTTTTATAATAAGTAATCAATGTCAAACAGTTTTCTGGAATCAGCCTATTTTTAGAGATAATAACTATTTTATACAAAATCATTTATCTATCATTAATTAAGACATACTCATTGACAGACATAAAGTGGCCAACAAAACACTGCAAACTACCGGGTTACTCGTTCCCACAATGTATAGAATTAAGAAGAGTTACGTGCAAATTGAACGCATTCTGCGGTCATATTATACATTAATTTAAAAAATACATAATCTCTGGCATCTGAAACAAATAATAAAATAAAATTAAGCTAAAGAAAAAGTATTATACACACACAAACACTTTGTATCAATAATTTTATAATAATGGTATAGCTACCTTCCGATGGATTTTCGTCGTGTATTTAATTCATTTGATTTAAAAAAAAAAAGAAGTATTAATTAGGCATGTAATTGTAATTTCTTGCCTATATTATAAAAAAAAAAAAACAATAAAATCTTACCAGTTTGTAGCCTAGACTCATGGTTAAGCTGAGCCATTCAGTGAGTCCTGCTGTCTGTCTGTCTGTCTGTCCCCATGTATGCTTAGATCATTAAAACTATGCAACGGATTTTGATGCGGTTTTTATTAATAGATAGAGTGATCCAAGAGGAAGGTTTATACTTATGTATAATATGACCATGCGCAGCAGTAACTTATTTAAATAAATAAATAAATAAATAATGCCCACGTGTCATGTCTTTTCAGTACATGTGAAGGATTTCAATCGGTATAGTGCCTTGTTAATTCCTACTTTTCTAAAATTTCAGCAAACGGCTCCTTATTAAATTTAAGCCACAACTGGTGCTCTTCAACTTCTTGAGTGGTAGCGGTATTGATCATCTGACATCAAGATTCTGGAAATATAAATTATATCACAAAACTTACCCCCAAAAGTGACCCCAATGCTTAAAATGTATTATTTATTTATTTATTTATTTTAATTAGTTACTGCTGCACATGGTCATATTATACATAATTATAAACCTTCCTCTTGGATCACTCTATCTATTAATAAAAACCGCATCAAAATCCGTTGCATAGTTTTAATGATCTAAGCATACATGGGGACAGACAGACAGATAATAAATCATACAAAAAGGATCTATGCTTATTTTGCTTACCTGGAGTATCATTCGAGGCCTCGCCTATTAAGTTTAATTTAAGCTAGATATTAATATTTTCCTACTCCTGATCACCGATTAAAAATCATCGTGTATATGTGGGTTTCCTATACTATCTGTTATACGAATTAAATATAAGTTTAATACAATTTAACATCGAGTCGACTAGCCTATTATTTATTGTAACACGTTTGCATTTATAATTTTAGGAGTCATATTATGTTCCTAGCCGGAAATATTCAAAAAAATCATACATTCCGGCTAGAGGGAAGTTAGTCGATAGATACCACAATCAAAAAAGTACGTTAAAATTGAAAAAAAACAGTCATAAAACTGGCAATCAAAACGCAGTGGACTGTTTAAAAATAATTAAAACATATTTGAAACATAATTAAAACTTTGTTTAAAAATAAATACTAAATATTTTTAAATAAAACTATTTGTCAACGGTTGAACCTTTGACAACGGTTACTTTTAAGCTACCGAAACATCAGGGAGGCTCAAATAATTAATATACGCCATATAATCCGTTTAAAGTATTCCAATCGTTATTGTCTTGTTGTATCCAACTTTTCTAAATTTTCAACAAACGGCTCCTTAAAATACATATTACGAAACGTGTTTACTCACGTCGAACTGCATGTAATAAAATGATTTACCTTTATTTTTTTCTACAGTTGGCTCCTTAAAATACATGAGAAACGGGTTAAGTCACGTCGTGTAAGTCGAATGTCGCTCAATATGTTTCTAATCGGTACGCGACTCGTCATCAGGAGAGCCGATTCTTGCCTCCGCCGCGCCGGTGACGCCCTTGTCGAGCAGCCGCGCGGACAGGGCGTTTGCCCTTAGTGTTCGGTTGGCCGCCGCCGCGACTGATGAAAAATCGCGAACAGATTCGAAACACGTTGAGCGATATTCGACTTCAAAGACGTGAGTAAACCAGTTTCGTATGTATTTTAATATGTCTGAGACTCACGGTAGTTTTCTTAGTAAAAAAACGGCCAAGTGTATTTACTTCATTTGATTTAAGTTTTTTGAAATGTGCTGGTATTGCCGTGTCCATAAATTAAGGCCACTTTTTAGCAAGTTTAGCTCACGGTCGGGGTGTAGGACATTGAAATCACTTTCAATTTAAAAAAATACGTCTTATTGCAGGCATGTAGTTGTAATTTCTTTCCTATATTATAAAAAGAAATCAATAAAATCATACCAGTTTGTAGCCTACTCATGGTTAAGCTGGGCCATTCAGAGATACGCGTCTCGTATACATAGCGCGAAGTTGCGGGGGCGGCGCGGCGGCGGGCTTTACGCGTCTCGTGTAAATAGCACGGAGGTGCGGCGGCGGTGCGGTGTCGGCGCGGAGGCGGCACCGTGTACTCGCGCCCTGCGACTCACCGTACAAAACGGCTCCGAATTAAAGGGTCTTGCAGGCTAAGCGAACAAGAAGTGCCCCCAACGACGGATTTGGTCATTCTTTCGGGTAGTGTACTGGCAAGTTCTAAGAACACTATGCTTAATATCAGTCCTCGATCTTCGTTTGTTTTCGAGTTATTCAAGATAAAGTAAAATAATCACGGTATCATTAGTGGCATATTTTGTAAACTATTCAAGTTAAATTAACCG
Source organism: Apotomis capreana (assembly GCA_947623375.1). Lineage (NCBI taxonomy): Eukaryota > Metazoa > Arthropoda > Insecta > Lepidoptera > Tortricidae > Apotomis > Apotomis capreana. The sequence goes on from OX392508.1 coordinate 25,522,680, forward strand.
AACAAAATTATATTTGACGATAATAAAATAGGCTACAAAATGCATATTTTTAACCCACATCATGTCATTATACTTCAGTCTTTGATTAACGATTAACTAATTGTCATTTTAATCGATTAAATTTCACGTTTAATTTCTCGATTAAAAGTTGGAACACGCTCAATTGTGCTTTTTACGAAAATACAATATGTCTTGTCAAGGGACTGAAAATGTACCTTTAGAAACTTTTTTGGTTCGAATACCTACCTACCTTTGTATCCTTGTCTTCCCTCTTCCCTCTTCCCTCTTCCCTCTTCCCTCTTCCCTCTTCCCTCTTCCCTCTTCCCTCTTCCCTCTTGTCCCCCTTCCCCCTTCCCCCTTCCCTCTTCCCACTTCCCTCTTCCCTCTTGTTACAGTAATACAAGATAGTTTTTATTTATAGTGCAGTACTCTAGATGTTCTAGGCAGGGATTTAGGCTTACAAAAAATGTCTTATTTTATCTTATATTAGTTAATCTTATCGAGAGAAAATTAATCGAATTAACTAATCGATTCTCTCTCTCTCTGATTAAGCATAGAGTGTTCTTAGGACTTCCCAGTACACCACCTGAAAGAATGACCCGTCGTTGGGGGCACTCCTTGTTCGCTTAGCCTGCCCTTTACGGCATAAGTAACTGGTACTCTTTAATAAATTTCTTGTTAGTGGAAGTGGTCCTTATTGATAATCATCTGACAATGTATCACAAAAATAACCCCCAAAAGTGGCACACATTCTTAAAAAATGTACGTATTTATTACTTTACACGTCCATCTTTGACAGACAGCCAGATTTTCTCCTTCTTATCGCATATAAATACTTTGCTTACCTTTAGTACTTATCATTTTTTCCCCCGGCGTTTTGATGATTAGTTATTAAGACTGTTTTTAGATTGTGGTTTCTATCGACTAACTTCGCCCTGGCCAGAATGTATGATTTATTAGAATATTTCCAGCTCGGAACAAAGACACAGTTCAACTTGATACCTTCAAAATAGTTTTCAAATTATCTTTACATTCGTATACTTACTAATAAATGTTATAATAATAATAATAAGAATTATGACCGACAAGATGGAGTCGAAAGGACCTTATACTTTGAAAAGTCTTAAGTGTCTACCAATGCTTAGAATTTACTTTACACGTCTCTACTGAAGGAAACAGAATAGTTATTTAATACTTAGTTAAATATCGGGTTAACTAAAACGTGGGCACATATACGGACCCTTCGTTAATATATTCTTTAAAAATGTTTTTTCTCGTCAAATACTCACATGCATTTAACACAATTTAGCTGAGCTAGGTACATTGACACAGATACACACCCACCTGTGGGGACCGGCGTGCCCCCAGGTGATACAAAACACTAATTGAAAAACATCTCATTGAAGGTTCCAACCACAGGCTCGCCATCATTAGTTTTTGTATATTTTAGTTTTCCTAGGCCATGGGATAGGCCAAGGGGGAGACTCCTTGAGCTTATGGACTAAAGATGGTAACGGGTCACTCCCAATAGAGAGACGGAGTGATCCCAACAAACACTTTTGGTTTCGATTTAAACAAAATTTTCTGGTTATAAGCGTCAAGACGGGCCTTGCAAGACAGGTTCCGCAATATTTATTTTTATACAAGGTGTCCCAAGGCTATGCCACATGAAGGGATGCACCTTAATAATTTTAGATAGGATATTTTGCTCAGTTGAGACAACCTTTTATCCTGTATTTTTATGATGCCAATCGAAAGAATTAATGCCAAGAATTATTCTCCTTAAGTAACATTAAATATTAAAATAAAGGAACACCGAAATTTTTAACATTTAAATTATTATAATATATTTCGCTAAAAATGTTCATACGAATTTATAATATTTATTTAAGCGATCATTGCAGTATTACTTATTTAAAAAATAAAAGGTTGTCTCAATTGAGCAAAATATTCTATCTGAAATATTTAAGGAAATTCCCCTCCATATGGCATAGCCGTGGCCTGTATAATAATTAGGTAGGTAGGAAGGTGGGTGGGTAGTTCATATACAACTGGTATTAAGTAATTTTATTTTGCCCGGTCTAGGGCAGAGATTTTTTTTGTATGCTGATAGGTGGGTAATTCATGTAATAAAATTTACCTAAAGTTTTTCACAATTTGATCAGAAAGAGATACTGTGTGACGAGATCTTTTTCACAATCGCTGTCTATTTTGGTTATTTTAAAGTTTATTTTATTTTTAGGTACAGTTGCTCGCAAACAACTTGAGTGTGCAGTAGTCGATTTGTACGTAAATCAAGATGTTTGCCGGCATCTGTACGTCTTTTTTAAAATCATTTCATTGCATTTACTTGTGACTTGAGGTGCCGGTCAGGCTCAAAAAATGTTGATTATTATGTTTAGTGGCTTAAGTACCTACACGATTTAAGTGGGTCTGTTGATTCAAATGGCAAATTATACTGGTATTAAATTATTATAATATATTTCGCTGAAAATGTTCATACGAATTTATAATATTTATTTAAGCGATCATTGCAGTATTACTTATTTAAAAAATAAAAGGTTGTCTCAATTGAGCAAAATATCCTATCTGAAATATTTAAGGAACTTCCCCTTCATATGGCATAACCGTGGGACAGCCTGTATAATAATTAGGTAGATAGGTAGGTGGGTAGTTCATATGCAACTGGTATTAAGTAATATTTTATTTTGCCCGGTCTAGGGCAGAGATTTTTTTTGTATGATGATAGGTAGGTAATCCATGTAATAAAATGTACCTAAAGTTTTTCACAATTTGATCAGAAAGAGATACTGTGTGACGAGATTTTTTTCAAATTCGCTGTCTATTTTGGTTATTTTAAAGTTTATTTTATTTTTAGGTATAGTTGCTCGCAAACATCTTGAGTGTGCAGTAGTCGATTTGTACGTAAATCAAGATGTTTGCCGGCACCTGTACGGCTTTTTTTTAATCATTTCATTGCATTTACTAGCGACTTGATGTGCCGGTCAGGCTCAAAAAATGTTTATTATTATTATGTTCAGTGGCTTAAGTACCTACATGATTTAGGTGGGTCTGTTGATTCAAATGGCAAAATTCTGTATCTTGATGAATGATAAGCAGTTTTCATTAATTTTTTTGTAACAATGAATACTCATACTGACAATAAATGCATAATTTAATCTAGAATAATCTAGCCTCTAGAAAAATATGTAATCACTTCATACCACATTATGTAATATTCTTTACGTCATCCTACGGCTGTAAATGGGATTTTCTACCCGCTTCGCTTTGGGGAGAAAATCTTTCTTCCCGGCCCACGCAAAACGTAAACTAGACGAGCCACGGGCGGTAATTCGTAAAGCCCCAGTTTGCATATTTATGAACACAAACACCTGCCATCTGGCACATTCACGAATTCACCGCCCTAGGTATATAACGTCTGTCTATTACGTTTTCTGATTACGATTTTCTGTGTTCGCTACGCGGGGTGAAAATCTCACTTTCTGGCGAAAAGTCAAGACGTAATAGTACATTACACATACCTAGGGCGGTGGATTCGTGAATGTCCTAGATCGAAGGTGTTTGTAGCCCGAATCGAAGGTGACATCTCTGCCTAGCGGGCAGAAAATCCCACTTACGGCCTAGGGTGACGTAAAACTTTAAGTAAACCACGGGCGGTAATTAGTAAAGTAGACATTCACTTATTCACCGCCCTAGGTATGTAACGTACTAATTTAACCAGATGATGTATCAATTTTTTTTTTAAGTTCATATAATAAAATCTATATATTTTTAAAATCTCATATTATTTCTCACCCAGCCCCAAAATTTTATTCGGGATCGAACTAACTTTAGCTAAAGTTAATTTATTCCCACCTTGTTTAAGTAATTAGATTCTAAGCGGTTTTTGTTATTATTGTGTAACTTCTTTTAGGTCAGTAAAATCTTAGACGAAAAATGCATAATTTTTAATGTAGAATATATAGCCTATATTGTCATATATTAAACTTTTGTTTCAGCGTATTATGTTATTTACCAACTGAACGGTTTTTGTTAGTTTTAGTCATTTATTACTTTATGATCCGAAGTGTATTGATATTGCTTTGTTTGTATATTCTGCCACATAATATTTTAGTCTTGAAACGTCGAGTGTGGTCCTAAAAAGATTGCAATAGAGTTTCAAAACTAAATAACAAATATTCTACTTATTGTCATATCAAATTATTGTTTCACCGTATATGAGCTAAACGGCTTTTGTTCATTTTGGTAATTTACTTTCCTACAATTTACCAAACGACATACCTACTTATTGCCATCACACTTTTTGTTTCGTATGTTATACCAATTCAATTTAGTAAGAACTATTTGTAATGTATTTAATTACAAAATTAAGATTGGTACATAATACGAAACAATAGTTTGATATTACGATATGTCATTTGTAAAATTTTACGAAAGTAAATTACTGAAATTAACAAAAGCCGTTTAGTATTAAATACGAAACAATAGATTGATATTACGATATGTACTTTAGTAAATTCTACGAAAGTAAGTTACTTAAATTAACAAAAGCCGTTTAGTATAAAATACGAAACAAAAGATTGATATTACAATATGTACTTTAGTAAACACTACGAAAGTACAATAGTAAAATCAACAAAAGCCGTTTAGTATAAAATACTAAACAAAAGATTGGTATTACGATACCTTGTTTAGTAGATTCTACGAAAGTCCAATAGTAAAATTTACTAAAGCCGTTTAGTATAAAATACTAAACAAAAGATTGGTATTACGATACCTTGTTTAGTAGATTCTACGAAAGAACAATAGTAAAATTTACTAAAGCCGTTTCGTATAAAATACTAAACAAAAGATTGGTATTACGATACCTTGTTTAGTAGATTCTACGAAAGAACAATAGTAAAATTTACTAAAGCCGTTTCGTATAAAATACTAAACAAATGATTGATATTACGATACATACTTTAGTAAATTCTACGAAAGTGCAATAGTAAAATTAACTAAAGCCGTTTAGTATAAAATACTAAACAAAAGATTGGTATTACGATACCTTGTTTAGTAGATTCTACGAAAGAACAATAGTAAAATTTACTAAAGCAGTTTCGTATAAAATACTAAACAAAAGATTGGTATTACGATACCTTGTTTAGTAGATTCTACGAAAGGACAATAGTATAATTTACTAAAGCCGTTTCGTATAAAATACTAAACAAATGATTGATATTACGATACATACTTTAGTAAATTCTACGAAAGTGCAATAGTAAAATTAACTAAAGCCGTTTAGTATAAAATACGAAACAAAAGATTGATATTACGATATGTACTTTAGTGAATTCTACGAAAGTGCAATAGTAGGATTAACTAAAGCGGTTTAGTATAAAATACGAAACAAAAGATTGATATTACGATATATACTTTATTGAATTCTATGAAAGTACTATAGTAAGATTAACAAAAGCCGTTTAGTATAAAATACTAAATGAAAGATTGATATTACGATACATACTTTAGTTAATTATATGAAAGAACAATAGTAAAATTAACAAAAGCCGTTTAGTACAAAATACTAAACAAAAGATTGATATTACGATATGTACTTCAGTAAATTCTACGAAAGTCGTTTAGTTAAAAGCACAAAAGTAAACTTGTTAAAATTACAAAAGTAGTCTAATAAATCGCACGAAACAAGTTCAGTAGTAATTACTAATTTAATTTCGTAGAATAGTCATTATCATTTACTAAACTGGTTTAGTAAATAAGCTACTAAACAAAGTTTAGTAAATATAGGCTCGTAAATTTACTAAACTGGTTTCGTAAATAGTCCACCAAAGTATGTTTAGTAAAATCAACAATTTTCGTGTGTAGGTCCCAAATCAACCTAAAACTTTAGTAAGGTTTAGTAAAACTTTCGTAAAATTAACCCTCACCGTTTTTTCAGTGTAGACGCACTGTGTATCTACCATCTGAACCGCGTGTTGTTGTTTCGACAAATAAATTTTCACATTCAACATCCAAAGGGTTTTTAATTTTTGCCATAGGTGGCTCTTCCGATGACCAAAACTTCTCGATCGCTTCAACAAGCGCGTTTCCCGAAAATAAGATACTATCCGATACCGTAACCGCCGAAGAATTATTTAAATTTGGTTGATTTCCATCGTTCACCGTAACCGCCGTGTTCCCCATTGCATCGACCGAACCGAACAAAATCGGACCGTTCGAAACCGAATTATTTAATACCGTACCGTTTGAAACCAACTTATGATTTACCGATTTGTCCGAAACCGAATTATCATGTACTAAACCGTCCGAAACCGAATTATCATGTACCAAACCGTCCGAAGCCGAATTATCAAATACTGTAAGTTCCCTATTAAGTGGCCCGAAAACGGCATAATTAAAAATCGTATCTAACGCGTACGGGCCCCCGGGCCGCACCGTCAATTTACCGCCGTTTACAATTTCGCCTAAAATGTCGCATCCTAGAATAATGTCGACCTTTGACAAATGCGAGAAATCCGAATCCGATAGTTGAATATTGTTCATTTTATTCACCGCCGTATAAACGTAAGTCGTAGGGTTTTTCATAACAACCGCCAAACAAGATAAAACCTTATTTTCATTACTTTTAGGTTTAAAATTTAAAACTACCATCTGATCATTTAATTTATTTTTTCCGCCTATACCGGAAATGCAAACAGTGCAGTTATGTCGCTTTAAAGATAACAAATTACTAAAATCGCTTCTAATTATGCTCAACTGAGAGCCGAAGTCAAGCAAAGCTCGCGTAGGTATATAATTACCGTAAGCGGATTGTACATACACAATAACAGTAGGCAGCAATACGTTATCCGCTAACTTTGGATTGACCGAAGCGACATGACTGCTTGTTAATTGCTAGGCCGAAGTTTTATGATTTTGCCCAACAGTGGGCGAAGTCGCGCCGTGTTTCGCAAAATCGTCCTCTGATTCCCGCGCGAACACAGTTGACTCGGGCGCCGCCGCTTGGGCCTCGCCTACCGCTTGCCCGGCACGAACCATCGACGGCGGACTATTCTGGTATCGACCCGTATTTCGATTATGGAACCGTTCGTATTCATCGTAATCAATTTCCGAATTTTGATCGTTATTGCCGTCGTAAACCCCCACAGACACATGTCGCGTATTTTTATACTGTTTATTATCTTTATTTGATTTGTCGTTTTGAGATGAACAAATCAATTTATGATGCCCTACATTTCCGCAATACATGCAGGCCACATTCCGAGTACAAGAAATAGCTGAATGTCCACCGAAACATCTAAAACAGCAACCTTTCGACTTAACCCAGGCACGTCTTCCATCACAAGCTAAAGCTAAAAATTTATAACAGTCGAACACTTTGTGAGTCGCAGAGTTACAGAATAGGCACCCGACGTTCACGCCGCCGTTTTGTTTACGTTGTTCGTAGGTAACTATTTTGCGCCCGCGCTCGGCGTATTCGTTCGGATTCACCGAGACCGAGGTTTCCGCCGTCTCCATGAAGTGACATTCGCTTTGTAAAAACAATATGAAATCCTTGAATTCCGGTAAACTGTTTTTTAAACCACCGTGTTTTTGCTCGAATCTTGTTCTGAGATCAGTAGGTAACTTACCTAACATTATGAACAGAAGCATATAGTCTTCAACCGAAAGACCTAGATTTTTCAAAGACCTAGTACATTCAAGTACCGGGTTTAATATACCTACACGTAGATTACGTGCGTTTGTCAAAACCGGCAAATTGATTAATCGACCGAGATAGCGGTCAATCATCATCCTTTTGTTATCGTACCTACTTTTTAGTATTTCTAACGCCGTATCTAAGGATTCGTCGGTCATCGTTAAGTGTTGAATAAGCATTTTAGGTTCATTTTTAACATGACTGAACAAGTAATGATACTTCTCGGCCTTCGACAAATCCTTTCGAGAAAGTACTAACGCATTATACATACTTATGAAACTGTACCAACCGAAAGGGTCGCCGTTGAAGTCGTGTAGATTTAAGGTAGGTAATCGTCCGTAAACCGCGCTTTCGGTCGTACTGTGTTCACCGATAGAATTCGGTAATTTTACCGAGAAAGCCTCTAGCTCGTTATAAAACATGGTGGCCATCTTAAAACGCTCATCATAATTTGCTATACTATCCTCATCCGTCAATAATGTTAATAGCTTCTCATAAGACTCCGTTAAACTAGAATAATGATCGTCTATTTTTCTAAGTCGAGCCGACAGGACTCCCGAAGTGTACTCAGAACTCTTAATCAAAGTTGCCGAATGTGTGAACCACTCAAATTCAATTTTAAACTTTACTTCGTAAGTTTTGACCGCCATATTGAACCGTAAACCGTGACTACAAAGCCTTTCACATCAAAACGAAATTTTAGTTTTTTACGGCACAACCGTTACTAAGTTCAAGTTTATACACCTATATTACTGTGATAACTGACTAAATATAACTTATTTATTGTAACTAAGACCGAAGTTACACCGAAATACCGAACCGAACCGACTTTAAACGCACCGCCGATGTGCGAAAGTACCTAAACGTAACCTAACCTAAAATATTCAAATCCGAACTCGAATGGACCAAAATTATGTGACGAAATCTACGTTATTATTATTATGGAATAGTTGAATACAAAATTAACCCCGTGTTCAAGGCAACTAATGCTAGCAACAAACCAAAACAGAAACAGTACCTTGAATTATTACTGGTGCGTGCCGCCGTGAGACTTGTAGAAGTCTAGACCTTATATTTGTTGCTGCCGCTGGTTTTCCTTGCACAATCGAACATCACCAAAGTCCACCGTATGTCACATATAGTTTTATATCAAGTCACAGCAAAATAACACAAATATTTCACCCAAATCAGAGGAACACAAACCGGCCATTACCGCGCGCCGTGGCGAAGTGATTATTTGACGGCGTTGTACGAATAGTGCCGTTAGATGGCGCTGCTTGTCGCGCGGGTCAGAGGCATTTTTGAGCAGCGTCTCAAACCGTCTCCATTAAGGAATGAAACCAACAATAAGTTGCCTGAACAATATATAAGTAAGTTTAAATGAGTGGTTTTGTTGATTAGTCAATTAATTAAATAAATAATTAATTTATTTAATTATTTTGGTGGTGGTGGTGGTGGCGGCGGCGGCGGCGGTAGGAAGGCGACATAATTGACAGCCCGGCGGACAAGGGGTTGGGGTGGAGTGGGGCGTTATTTTCCAAAAAGTGACGGGAGGATATGCGGATGAATTCGAGAACTGTGGGAATCTTGAGGTCGAAGTGAATGGAGACGTTTGTGACGTACCAAGGGGCTTTGGAAATTCTGCGGAGGGCTTTATTTAGGAGCGTTTGGAGTGATTTAAGGGCGGGCGGGCCTGCTTGCAGAAAAACTGGGCATGCGTAAGTGAGAATAGGCCTTACGCAAGTTTTGTAAAGGGTGAGTTTATTTTTTAATGATAATTTGCTGCGTTTATTGAGCATAGGGCTCAGCCTCCCTAGTATAAACGCAGCCCGGTCTCTAACTATTTTTATGTGTTTTTTGAAATTTAGTTTTTTATCTAGGGTGACACCTAGGTATTTGACATGAGGTGCCCAGTGCGAGGGGATAGGAGTATTATATAGTGACAGAGGGTCGCAGGTGTGACGCTGGATTAGACGTTGAGTGGAAGGTTTGGCGGTAAAGATGATGGCAGCACTCTTTTCAGGGTTGACAGCGATTTGCCAGAGCCTGAACCATCTGTCCAGGTCGTCCAGCGCCTCCTGGAGGTTATTACGGATAATTTGGATCTTGCTACCGGTGACAAAGAGTGCTGTGTCATCGGCAAAGAGAGCTAGTTGGGCGCGGGGGTGGGTAGGAATATCATTGGTATAAAGCGTGTACAGAAGCGGAGACAAGGCTGAGCCTTGCGGGAGGCCCGCTCTCAACGGGCGAGGAGACGACAGGGTGGCCTCGTGAAGGAAGCGAAAGCCCCGACCGGTGAGGAAGTCCCGCACAAGCAGTACGAGACCTCCGGGCATGCCCATCTGGAATAGCTTGTACACCAGACCGGCATGCCACACCCGGTCGAAGGCTTTCGCCACGTCTAGGAATATGGCTGCGGTGTGGAGGCTGCTCATTGAAATAATGAAATAATGAACTTTAGTCTGCAAGTAGGCCACAAGGGCACTTTTACATGTCTGAGTCTACCGGCATTTCACAAGAGGAGACCACTGTTGAGAAGAAACGCCGAAAGAAACTCAACAGTCAGTCATTTTTTCATAAAGGATAAGTACTTAACTATTACAGTAATATGAACTTAACTATACGTAGTTCTCGAAGAAAACATATTAAAAGTGTATTCTAAGATATAAATAAGCAAACGTTTAAGGATGAAATATAGAAACTACAAGAAAGTATGACGGTTTATCACAATTTATGTACGTTTGATATGCTTTCTTATTAGAACTGTGTCCCTTAAACTAGTCAGGTACAATCTAAGAAGGAGTCAGTTACTCGGTTTCTGGTTCAGGCCATGCATTTTTGTCTGTCAGATAGTCCTCTACTGTATAATATGCTTTTGACATTAGAGATTTTTTTAAATAATTTTTGAGAGATGGAAAGGCTAATTTTAAAACATGATCAGGTAACTTGTTATAAAAATGAATACATTGGCCTAAAAATGATTTTTATACTTTACGAACACGAAACTTTCTAATAGCAATTTTATTTTTATTTCTAGTGTTAAAATTGTGGACATCGGAATTTTTTGTAAATGAATCTAGGTTTTTAATAACATACATAATACTCTCATAAATATATTGGGACGCTACAGTTAAGATGTTTATATCTTTGAAAATGTCTCTTAAGGAGTCACGAGAATTCAGGTTATATATAGAACGAATCGCTCTTTTTTGTAGCACAAATATAGTCTGAATGTCAGCTGCTTTGCCCCAAACCAGAATACCATATGACATGACACTATGAAAATAACTATGATAAACTAAGCGAGCTGTATCTACATCACTCAATTGTCTAATTTTCCTAACAGCGTACGCCGCTGAACTTAATTTACCTGCAAGCACTGCTATATGTGGACTCCATTGCAAATTACTGTCCAATGTTATACCTAAGAATAATGCCTTATTCACCATTTCTAAACATTCACCATTTAGTAATATAGTAGAATCTACCGCCGTAACATTCGGTAAAGCAAATCTAACACATTTCGTTTTCTTGGCATTTAATAGAAGATTATTAGTAGTAAACCAGTTAAGCACTTTATCTAGTGTGCAATTAATTTCTGCATAGTCGGTTGATTTCCGGTTAACCTTGAAAATTAATGATGTATCGTCAGCAAATAGTACTATATTACAAAGATTATCTACTACAGATGGTAAGTCATTTATATAAACCAAAAATAGAAATGGACCTAAAATAGAGCCCTGTGGCACTCCTAGCTTAACTATAGCTCCATTGGACTGGGTTCCATTTACATCCACTATTTGCATTCTATCACTGAGATATGAAGACATAAGGCTTAAAGCATTTGAAGACAGACCATAATGTTCTAATTTCAAAATGAGTGTTCCAGGATGAACGCAGTCGAATGCCTTAGAAAGATCGCAGAAGATCCCAATCGCATCACAAGATTCCTCCCAGCTATCATAAATGTGTTTAATAAGTACAGATGCTGCATCAGTCGTGGAACGTCCCCTTGTGAAACCGAACTGTTTACTAGAGAGTAATTTATTTCTATTGAAGTGTCCTAGTAGATCTTTCAACATTAATTTTTCGAAAACTTTACTTAAAACAGGTAGTATAGATACATACATTGTTCTAAAGCCCTCCAGTACATGCTCTACGATGCGGTGGACTTGATGTGTACACGAGTGTTTTTCGCGAAAACCGAATTGCTGATCTATTATTATATTATTTGATGAGGTGAAATTGCGGAGGCGGTTAAGGACCAGTTTCTCATATATTTTCCCCAGAGCGCTCAGTAGGGAAATCGGGCGGTAACTAGACGGTGAAGAGCGGGGTTTGCCTGGTTTCGGAATGCCGATCACAATGGCCTCCTTCCACACGGAAGGAAAGTGGCTCATTGTGATGGCTGAGTTAAGAATGTGGACGAGAACAATGAGGGCCTCTTCGGGGAGTATCTTTAAGATTTTGTTGGATATCCCATCAACGTCGGGGGCCTTTCTAGGTCGGAGATTTTTTATTATTAGTTTTATCTCATCCAGCGTGACGGGATCTGGGGGAGTGGCGGCGGTGCGTGCGGCAATTATTCTTTGATGGACCACCGCCTCTATGAATTGAGTTTGTGTCGGGTCGATTAAGTCTGGATTGGGAGAACATTGTTGTTCGATACTGTCCGCTAGACATTCCGCTTTCTCTTCGTCCTCGAATGCCTTGTTTGGGTGGTCAGGCCAGTCGAGTGGAGGTATGGTAGTGACTGTGTCGGATTTTAACGTGCGTGCCACTTGCCAATAGGCGACGTGGCTGGGAGTGATCTCGCCCAGCCAGTACTCAAATTCCCTTGACCTGTCCGAGTTTCGGCGCCCTGCGCTTGACCTCACGTTGGAGGGAGCGGAGGGCTGTCCGATTCTCGGGGGAGGGGAAGCTCGAGAATTCCCGGAGGGCGGCGTTTTTAGTGGCGATTAGCTAAACTAATTCGTCGGAGAGAGGGCGGCGGAGGGCTTCCTCTTCTGGGATTTCTTTGGATGCTTCATTTTTTGCTGAATTTAGGTACTCGGTAAATAGGGCGATGGCATTATCTGTATTTTCGTTAGTGGTTGGATTAGTTGGCTGAGCTGTTAGCTGGCTGGGGATATTGTTGAGATTTGATCGAACTCTTTCCCAGTCTGTGACGGACTTAGTCTTATGGCAATCAGCAGTGTTGGGTGGGCCTAAGCTAACAATGATGGGGCGGTGATCTGAATTGAGCTCCTGGACTACTGTTATGGCGCAAAATTGGAGAGCGACATTTTTTAATAGGAGTACGTCGAGAATGTCGGGGTTGTAGCCTTCTTGATGGGGAAAATGGGTGGGTTCCAGTGGGGCAATTAGGTCGAAGGCTGCGTTCTCCTTTGAGAGGATCCGCATCATTCTTACGCCATTCGGGTTAGTGATCCCGCAGTTCCATGACACATGTTTGCTATTCAGGTCGCCCATAATAATGATGGATGAGCCCATTTTGGAAATAGCGTTTAGGTCCGATTCTAAGATGCTGTCGGCAGGAGGGAGGTAGGCCGAGACTATGGTAATGGGAGGGTGATTAGCCGGGGTAAGCCGGCAGGCGGAAATCTCTAAGTTTGTTAACTCAGGAGGGTCGAGGCTGATACAGTGCATATTTTTCTTAAAGAATATCATAGTGCCGCCCCCGTGGCGGTTTAAACGGTCATTACGAACTGTGGTGAAGCCTGGTATTTTGAAGGTTTTACTATTAGGTTTATAAAAGGTTTCCTGGATTAATACTAAGTCTAATTGATGATTTTTAATGAATAGAATAAGTTGATCTTTGATTCCTGAGAGGCCGTTAGCGTTATAAGACGCGATCTTAATGGAGTTGGGTTTATATTTTAGGCCTTGGTCCATAAAGGAGACGTAAAGTTTACCCCGGCTAAGGTTGAGTTGTTTTCCCTGAGAAGGGAGAGCTTTTGACGGCCGTCAGCGCCTTGGAGCTGCGCCTCTAATGCCTCAAGGCGTTCTCGTAGAACGAGAGCCTCGTACAAAAGAGGGAACTCCTCGGGGCTGACGGTTAGAATTGGCCCCGGTTGGTGGTGGTAATTTGGGTGGGCCGCGGGGCCATTGCGGGGGGGTGCGGGGGGCGTGTACTGTCGAGCAGTAGGAGCGCGTGACTGGGGGGGCGGTCCGGAATGTGGCGCTCCCTGGGGTCTTTACTTGTCTGCGTAAGAGTGGTTACTCTTAGGCGGGCCTTGGGTTGTGGGGTCTTGACGGTGGGTGGCCTGTTGCTGGCCACGGGGGTGGGGGTGGCTTACTTGAGGCGGTGGTGGCGGTTGGGAGTCTGGCAGATATCTACCAGGCACGGGTCTGGCGCTGTTAGGGTGATTTTGACGGGCGGGGGCCGGGAAGGATGACGGATCAAAGTTGAAGTCTGGTTGCGGGGGGCCGCGTGGGGGGCCTGAGGGGCCACGTCGGTTAGGTCCGGCGTTAGACTTAGGGAGTCTGCGCCTTTTTGGGGCGCAGGGGCAGCCCTTGAAATTGGCGGTGTGCCCGTACTTCTTGCACAGGAAACAGAAGGGCGGCTCCTCGTCCCGCTCCGGGTCACCCTTTTTCTTTCGTTTACATTGCGAGGTATGGTGGTCGCCGCCGCATTTTACACATCTTGCGGGGGCACAGCAGCCCTTCGCGCTGTGACCATACCTCTGGCAGTTGTGACACTGCCCGATGTATTGTGAGGGCCTGGGCTTCTTAATTCGGAGGCCTGAGATCAGGCAGATCTCTCTGATCTTGAAAATGTCCCCTTTTGTGATTGGGTCGGGGTCAATTCTGGCCATTACAATGTTTAGTTTGCCCCTGTGCTGATTCCAAAAGCGGTGGATTTCCCAAACTTTAATCCCCTTGGACAAGAGGTCCTCCTTCACCTCCTCCTGCGTGAACTCCCTCGGAACCCCCTTTATCACCACCGTGAATCCCTTTTCTTCCTCGAAAAGGGATCGGTGGTAGGGGAGGGAGATCTCGGACAGAACGCGGGCCAGGGCCCTGAAATCGTCACTGGTGCCAATCGTGATTTTAATCCCGTCCTCAATGTATCCTCTTTCACCTTCCTTCATGTCGATGGCGTCTATAATCTTAATTCCTCGCTGGAGGATCAGGGTCTTTGCTGTTTGCCATCTGGACTTGTCCAGCGCTGTGATGTACCCTATTGGTTTCGACTTGGGATTGGGGTCCCTATATAGGATATTTTTTGGGTTATTACCTTCATAATCGCCTGAGAGGGGAATTGAATTTTGGGTGGACAGGGGTTGCTGGGAGGGCGCTGGTGCGCCGGACAGCGTTAAAATGCTATCCTGGGAGGATGGTGGAGTTGTGTCCATCGAACCCGTTTCATTCTGGGTCGAAAAGTCGGAGTTTTGGCCGGCACCCCGGTGGCGGGGGTGCTGCACCTGCGCAACATTTTGAGGGGCTCTTGCCGTTTTAGCTACTGGGGAGGCAGAAGAGCCTGGGGTGAGGGGCTCCTTGGGGAGCGGGATCTGTTTTTGGACGGGGGGCCCTGTTGGGCGAGTTTGGTTTTTGAACGTGACTTGCGTTGACTGCGCGACGAGGACGATGACGACGAACGCGAACGCGGGAGCGAACCCCGGGGTTCATTGGTGCGGGTGATTTTACTTTCCGCACGGCCGGACTGGAGGCCAAGATCTTCTACTTGGGATGGGACTTTAAATCCTGAATCGTGAGTATGGGCATAATTTTCAACCCGACTGGCAGGTGCCCGATTACGGGCATCAAGAGCGGTGCCCGGGGCCTGAAGGGCCTGCCCCTGGGGGGCCGGGCGGGCAACCTGCGAATCAGGCTGGGCGGGGGGGTGGCCAGAAGGGCTGCATGACGGAGGACCGCCGCCGGACCACGACCGGGCGAACTCTTCAAACGGAGCGACGAGGCCAGTGCTGTGGAGTTTTAAAAACTCCACGAAAAATTGGACTGCCTCGTCCTTACTCCAGAACCGGTCGTCGTCCCGCGGAGGGGGCCCCGTTGGGGGGATGGGTATTGCCCTGTGTACTTTGATCTCGGGCCTAGGGCCCGAGGTGTGTACTCACCCAAATTAATGCAACGAGCGGTGCAATCCTTGTGCACAGACAAAAGCAACTATGAACAACATCACTACACACACACACACACACGACCGGAAATGGCAAGCGAGGACCGGAAACGGGCACAGCAAACTCTCCCCGCGATCCCCGCACAGCTCTATCAGTTGTGGGCCGGTGGGCGTGGCTTAATCTTGACGTAGCAGCTTCGACTTCGTAGCGGTGTAGTACCGCGGCGTAGCGGGCGGCGTAGCACTCACTATCGGACGGCACATTTACGTAGCACTGCGCACTGATACTGAGAGAGACGTGTTCACACCGTGACTGCTGAGGACCGAATCATTCGGTCCGAATGTGATTTTTTTGACCCGGTCCCGAGCGATACAAACTAGGAATTTAGGTACATGAATAGTCGGTATAACGACGGCGAAGCAACATAGGTCGGTCGTGAAGGGACATAGGTTGAAGAGCAGGCTGCAACATGTTCCTTACGAATTGGGGTGTAGACTGACGTTGAATTCAACAATCAACATACTGTAGTTATTATGAATAAAATTACCTCAGTCATGAAACAAATCAAAAGTAAATATGAAATTGTTTAGAAAATCTTCATAATTTAAGAAAACAATAATTGTACTACAACCATGAATTTGAACGCACTTTTTCACAGTGAAAATGGCAAATTAGTTATTGTCTCCATACAAATATTGGTATTTACCCTCAAATGACGTCACATTTTTATGGAGCGTCGAGTATTCCGTAGGAATGTTGAACATTGACGGTTATTTCTGAATTTTAGAGCAGACTTACGAGTATACTTACATAAGTATTGCTCTCCAACTCCCGATCGGTTCAATATAAATTCTGAACACAATTGGTTGACCAATTCTAAAAAAACATGATTAGTCTGTTAGTTGGATAATCAAAATAGTTCACTCAAAATAGTACTATCAAACATTGACGCGCTTTATCTTTGTTGTTTTTAGTTTGATTGTCAAAAGAAAATATAATGTGTCCATCATTTTTTGATAAATATACCCGACGGTCTAATTATAATAGTTTTTTTATAACCAGAAAACTGTCTAATTGTAAAACCCCGTTGTAACAAAGAATACTTAAGAAAATTTTACGTTTTTTTAACACACAAACATTTAAAACAAGCTTGTAGCCGTGGGCTCACTACATGCACATTCATACGGCGGGTTATACGATATAAAGTATGCTTCAGACAACATTCGAATAATCCAACATTTCCGTCCATATCTGAATTGCCTTCATTTAGCTTCAACCCTATTTCAGACATGCAGGTTCTCCGGTAGCTCCCAGGAGGACCGAACACTCGAGGAGGTTCGTTTGAGGTAACTAACCACGGAGCGGTGGATAACGAATACGGGGCGGTTTATGATTTGTCATTTCTGTCTGAACATTAGAAAGCCGTATTCCATTTAAATTTTATTTTAATCATGTCATGACAAATATATTGATAATTTCAATAAAAAATTTAAAGTGAATAAATAACACTTTTCCCTGAGTTCTAGAAAGTAGCATAGCTATTTCTTGCTTTCATTTTGTGCAGTCGAAAATAAGTTGAAAAAAAAGAACTTTTTTCTGCGTGAATTTTGTCAATTTCGAGTAGTCTTTGAAACAACATTGTCAATGAAAAATTCAAACTATAGGTTCCAAATATATACCAATAAATCTCAATAGCCCGGTTCTAAGTAGTTAAAATAATATTTTAATAAACATGTTTGATCATAGAGAGAAATGTCTAAAACAATTTGCATTAGTGAACGGATAAGGAACCTTATTAGCACATAAATGTTCACACGTTTCTTTATATCAAAAGTTATGTGTTATTTTCAATTTTCCAGCAATTTCAACTAGAAAAATACTGTGAAAATCAGCTTTATTTAGATGAAATGAAATTCGATATCCCGAGCAAGCCATGCTGAAGATCTCCTAACTAAAGAGATTGTGGTTTGTTGTGACAGGGTTCTTTGCGGAGCCAGTGCTCGCGGTTTTAAAGTAAATAACTGTTATAGTACCTTGTAAGACCAAGTGAACTAAACTATTGCGTTTTGTCAATATAACTCACTATTGTTTACCACTATGTATAGTAGGAATCTTTTTTTGAGGCCGAATTCACTTCGCTTTGTTCTAACAACAATAGGACTCAACGGGTATGGATATATGGGGGGTGCAGTATAAACTGCGACCACAAACACTTCTTTCCAGTTTTTTAGCGATAATATGTATCACCATCTTGAATTTTAAGAAAAGACATGAAGTTCAAACTGATAATGTAGAACATATCGCTGAGGTAGATATAATCTTACCAATCTGAAACATCAATTATTGTTTCCTAAACATAACGTTTTGCCAAATTTTCATTTGTCCGAAACCCATTTTTTTCCAAAACTGTTAATTTTTCAGAATATTTATAAAACAAACCTAACCTAACCTAATCGGTTTGTTAAAACGGCGTTTATTGAATCCTGAAATTAATACGGGCTTAAAAATTACTTTCGGACAAATTAAAATTAGGTAAAACGTTACAGATAGGAAACAATGTTTCGGAGTTATATTCTCGTGATTTTTCGGACTAATGTCGTTTTTCACGTAGAATGCAGCCCCAGTCTCTATAAGACTTTGCTAGAGCACCTAATTCTATAATTTGATCGCCGTCCAGCCACGGCGACCTGAGAGCCGCCTACCGTGAAATGACTCTCGTCGTCTTCGTAGAGGATTATGCTGTGGGGTAGTGGATAGGTTTTAGCGTCAACGAAACGTAGAAAGTTAACGGAAACGTTTCTACTGAGCCGGCGGTCCCGGGTTCGAATCCTGGCCAGGCTAAATATTTGTGTGATGAACTCGAATATTTGTGCTTGGGTCATGGTTGTTCTATGTATTTAAGTATATATTTATCCATATAAGTATGTATATCGTCGTCTGGTACCCATAACAGAAGCCTTCTTGAGCTTAATTTGGGACTAGATCGATTTGTGTGAGGTTGTCTGATATATATATATATTTTTTTAACTACAAACGCTATCAAAACTTTTCAGGATGAACAAATATTTGATTTGAGATCAATTACTGAAATATAGACTTCTATTATCACCGCATGCGTCATGTGCGCCTCAGGTAGTTCAAAAGCCACAAACTCGATTACGCTTCTAAAACTCAAGTAGCACCGAAACAATCTACGCCACGTAACGCCACATCTCAGGCCCACGCGTGGCATGATCAAAGCGACAATCACGCCTCAATCTACCCCCGGAAATTGCTCCATCATTAACTAAGGACCCCTTTGAGCCAGGACGTAATGAAAAAATACCCCTTTAAAAACTTCCAAGGGTTCAATTAAACTAGCTCGGAAAACAAGCGACGACGTCAAATTGGCTCCTTAGCATAATTGGATATTTTCTTAAGAAACTTTCAGACTTACAAATAATGCATTAAAGGCAAAGACTGCTTTATGATTTCAGTTAATGTTATTAAGGAACTTGGATTTGTTGCTTTTATAATTTTGGAACTTGGAAAGTAATATGTTAAGAGCATTCGCTTATTAGGTGCGAGGACTAAGGCTTGTGAAATAATTATGTTTTTGGGAATATTAGATTGCTACTTAGGAGTGATATTGTGTAAAACGCTAAGTACTCTACGAAATATACCAATAAATACATCTAAACTCTTCGAAAATTGATATTACCTTTCCTTCTTGGCAAAGCTTCTCAAGGCCTGACCTAAGACTGAGAGAGATGTCTCAAAAAATACAAAAAAGCTCTCTTTCATGAAATGTTCTAAGGGTTTAGAAGGTTATCCTGCCAAAGACCTTACGTACATCAAATGCCGTATATTCCGCTTATGTATCCTGAACACAGTCCGATACATTTTTCATAACAAAACATAAAACTCATGACATTAATGTCAGTACTTAATCCTAAAAGGATTATTCTGATAGGGAAACTGAATTAAAATGAATTTTCCCTCTATTTTTTTTGCGTCTTACTTTATCCCCAAACAGTGGTGGAGTTTATGTAACGACGCATTTTTCTCGTTCATTAACTCAAAAACGGTTTTATAGCAAGGAATCAAATAGTAAATGTTGATAGCTTTTGGAGTTATTCTGAAAGGTCTATTAATAGATTTAGGTGCACTAACAAAGTCTTATAGAGATTGGGGCTGAATTCCACCTGCTATGGGTTCAATTGTTTTGTCTCAAACATGTGTTTGACTGCTGTATCTACCTAACGTGGCGCTCGTTTCCTTAAGTCAGTAGGATTCAAACCTCTAGTTTATATCTCTATTATAATATTAGTTTTCTCCTAAACAGGTGGAATCATTGACATTCAGTTTGCGACGACATCTTCATCTTTGACTTCAGAACCGTGGTAGAAGTGAAAACTGTTTTTTTTTTTGTTTTAAGAGTTAAATAAATAAATAGGTATGAGGCAATTAAACATAAATTGACCTAGTCTCAAATTAAGCTCTAGCAGACGACGATACTTATGTATTATGTATACTTAGATAACTTGACAAGAAGCCAAAGGTTGTAACTGTAAAATTAAAATCGTTAAAGTGATGTACCGATCTTTCACTTCGGTAGCGAAACTGTAACACTGCAATTTCTCACAAATGTCGCAGCTACACCGTTACCGCATAGGTCAAAACTGCTCCTACGGGACCTTACTCAAACGTTTTAGGAACTCGTATCTCTCCTAATCTTGCCGTTAGAAAGACGGTTTAGTCTCAAGAGTATACAGTTTAAATTTTAAGCGAACTACCAATAAGAGCATGCAATTCTCTTACAAGGTTGTATGAGTCTTAGCTTTTCGCTTGGAGTTTAAAGTTAAACTTGATGCCGATGCCGCAAGTAACACGGTTGAGTTTGCAAGTTTGTTGAGTTGGGAAGTTACGATTTGTTAGTTCGTGTTGCCAGTGCATGCTCTTCATACACAAAATAGCTTATTACGACGGGACAGTAAGTTAGTTACACCGTTTTAAACATTGGTAGTATTGGCTAAGTCTGCAGTGCGTCGACGGTGCAACGGCGGCGGTTTATAAAGGTTGATCTTACTTGAATGTTTCGACGAAGAAGACGCTAATATTTGTATATATATATGCGTTTATTATTTCAATCAACTCCCGGCGTTTTCAGAAGGCCTAAGCTCATTTATCCGACTTTGTTGCAAACAATTACGTAGAAACTGATACTTCACTTAATATTTTTATAGAATCTTAATCTCTCTTCACGTAATAGATTTATCGATTCTATTTTTTATGTGGAAATACCACATTTTTTATTTTTATAAATAATGACACAAAGGTAAATTAAGAAAGAACTCGAACCTGCTACCTCTGCTTTTCCGGCGCATTGCTCTCCCAACTGAGCTATTAGATCGCTACGTCAATCACACCAAATCTTTCATTCCATAATTCTTTACGCTACTGGAGCGCCATCTGCGTCATATGTATTTGAAATGCTTATGCGCATTAGTCATACCCTAGGATGTGCGCTTTACACGCACGATTCCTATTTCACTTGCCTAGTTTTTTTAATGTGCAAAATATCAAAAGTTCCCCGCAGCCCGTACCCCCAAATTTTGGCAAGACTCGGCAGATCCTCATTTCTAGTGCTTTAGATACCTGGATTATTAATATTATTATTATGGAAACTGAATTCAATGGTTTTATTCAGTAACTCTAGAGTGCTATTTGATTTAATCAACCTGAACATACCAGCAGACTGCTATGAGCACAAAACAGCGTCTGAGGATAAACATTATCAAAAGTGAACTGAACAGAATAACGTCGTGATCCTATTGATTGTTCCTCGTATAAACAATAAATAATTTGTCTACATCAAATACACTAACCATTCTCTTGTCCCCAGGTCGTTGAAGACTGGAAGTTCATGTCCATGGTCCTGGACCGCTTCTTCCTCTGGCTGTTCACCATCGCCTGCTTCGTGGGCACCTTCGGTATCATCTTCCAATCACCATCTCTCTACGACACCCGCGTGCCTGTTGACCAGCAGTTGTCTTCCATCCCCATGAGGAAGAGTAACTTCTTCTATCCGAAAGGAATTGAGACTATTGGCATTGTTAGCTAAATTAATGAATACGAGCATTGTTCTGATGATTGTGCAATTGAATAACCGTAGGTTTACGGATTGCCGGAGGTTTTGGGAATAAAGTTTTGGTATCGGAAATGGCAAGAACTTTGTGTTATGAGAATTGTAAGGATCCTGTAGAGGTGGAGTAATATTGTACATCTGGAGTTTTGAAATAACCTTGCAATAGACGTGTAAAGGGAGAAAAGTAAAATATTCCATAATTAAAGGAAACAGTTTCATTGAATTAAATTCAAGGAAGCACATCATTCTTAGTAGATAACATGATAAGCTACAGATAGTCATTATTTGGTATTGTTACATCACTAATGATTATAAGTCTTAAAGCTAAATGTATTTTTATTAATGTATCAAAGTGTTTTAATTGTTTTTAATTAGTTGTAAGTTACACATTTTTAAATAATATAAATAATAAAAGTATACACATACTGCTGTTTACTATATTGTGCACTAGTATGTTCAAGAGTTTTGCAATTGCCTGTGAAAATAAATCCCCATTTTATTCAGTATCATGATCTAAGTTCTCGGTACGACATTAGTCTTTAATTGATCTATTTTACATATAAATTGTATTCTCAGTATTTCTCTCGAGTTTCTTCTTCTTCGACTTTTTCTTCTTTATTACATGAATACTATATCGATTTATATCATGAAATCATCAATCATCGAAAAGAGAAAATAGTACAAATGGTGTTCGGGTTATTTGTCGTTCTTACATTGATAACATTAAAAGCAGGAAATTATTTATAATATTTCACACTGAAATGAATAATAATTATAACCGTATTTTTACCACAACCAGCGATGTAAAAAAATACAGATATATTTTTTTCGAGAGAGTGTGCATTGTGCGTGTATGAATGATATTATTATTAACGCACTAGGATAATGTTCATATTTATTATAATACGACGATACTAATGTCGTATTCCGAATCATTATAATTACTACGTAAGTGGACATAATAGGAGGACAGTTGATGGATATGGGATAGCTTTCCTATCGATATAATGCTAGGGTTAATATTTATAGTGACTTAGTAAGGAATACATTTTGAGGAAAGTATTGGGCGCATAAGCCAAAAGAGAGGGTGATAAACGCGCGTTCAAGATGCATATTCGAAAAAATATTTAAAAAAAATTATCGCCAAGACGATAAAATAAATAATAAATAAAGCTCTAGTAGGCTTGTGTTATGGGCACTAGACGACGATATACATATTTATACAGATAAGTACATAGAAGAATCCATGTTGCAGGAACAAATATTCGAGTTGTTGGGATTAGGACCCAAATGTTTTAGTTGCACAGTTTTTTATCACATGAGCTGAAGAGATGGGAAATAAAGTTGTTGAAGATTTCAGTAATCAATGTTTTTTAGTTTTTCTAGTCAGTCAATGTATGTTATTTGTTTTTACGCCATTGTATTAATAAAATAAGGTGCAAAACTGTAAAAATGGCGTTAGATAAAATTTTAAATACTATTCAGTATTTAAGTATCTGAGAATCTACTTAGCTAAAGAAATAATTAGAGTACTAGCTAATAGGGTCATTTAAGTATTGATTGTGTTATAAAAGATTTTAAAGAATTCGTTTGATGGCTGTGAATTTACTTTGTTAAATATTTTATATCTATTAGAAATTTAAAGAGTGTAATACGCACTTGTGTACCCATATTTATAAGCTATGTAAAGCTCGTAAAGCACAATAAAACATCAGTAATATTATAACATTTTTTATTTCATCATTAAACGTTAACAGAATCTTAGTTTCATTAATTTTTAACAAGGATGTTAATCTTACATTACATCTAGACTTCACCTTAGATAATACAGGATGGAAATGAGTAACCCAGGGGTTACCCTCACCTGGCAAAAAACTGTTTCACCGAAAGGAATGTTTCGCATAATGCTCATTTCGCAGAAATTTTCTGCTGCTTAAACAGTTTATTTTTCGTATCCTGGTAGATTAAGAGAGGTTATGTTCGGTTTATTTTATAGCTTTTCAGAATAATCTATGGTATTAGTACAATAACAATTATGCGAAACATTACGTTCAATAAAACATTTTTTCGTGAAACATTAGTAAAACATAAACCACATTTAATAGCGTATTCCCGAGGTCATCAATGTGCAATCCTGCAAATAAATATTTGTTTTTCCCGGCCCAAATTCGCCCGTCAGTCTTATAATAGAAAAAAAAAATTACACGTATTTTTTCTTTTGTCAATCAAACAAAAAATAACGATAAAAACGCATCGAAGTTCGGGAGCGATTAAGATTGAAAAATGCACGGCGTGTTGTCACGCGGAACTTTCACGGACTATATTTTAGTAATTTTTTGTTTCATTGATAAAAAATACGTGTTCAAAATGTTTGATAATATAACTGACAGAGTAATTATAGGTATGTTTTTTTTTGTAAACTAGCCTATTACCTATATTTACAAAATCACAAAATTTTAACCTAGACTGCCACATATGTCTACTGATTCAACAACTTCATTATCTTGTGGTTTTCATCCCCTATATATTGAATTTGGCTTTATTTTTATTGCCTAGTTTTTTCACATAAGTTGTATTGGTAACATCCACAGATTTTTGAATAATTCACCCTTTAGATGGGTGACAGAGCTTGACACTACGCCGGAAACGCATGGCGGCAGGTTCGAGTCCTGCTTATATCGCAGTGGATAACATTACATTTTTAGGGTTCCGCAGTCAACTAGGAACCCTTATAGTTTCGCCATGTCCGTCTGTCCGTCCGTCCGTCCGTCCGTCCGTCCGTCCGTCCGTCCGTCCGCGGCTTAGCTCCGTGATCATTAGTACTAGAAAGCTGAAATTTGGTATGAGTATGTGTATATATAACGCCGACAGAACGGTAAAATAAAAATAAAAATTTTTTTTTTTCTGGTACCTCTCGAACACCTAGTGGGGGTGAATTTTTTTTTACTTTTTAACACAGATGTGTGGGGTGTCGTCGAATAGGTCTTGAAAAATAATAGGGGTCTTCTAACATTATTTTTTGATAAAGTCAGCAGTTTTGTAAATATTCGCTCCAAAAACAAAAAAAATGTGCCCGCCCCCCTCTAACTTTTCAACCACAGGTCAAAAAAAACGGAAAAATTCATGTTAATGAGGCCTTTATAAGAACTTTAAATGAAAACTATATTGAACAAAATCGGTTGAGCCGTTTTTGAGTTATCGCCAAGTTTCATATTTTTTCTTTAAAAGGTCGTAAGTTGACTTCCAGAAGGTAATAAGTGATTACAGTTTCTAGGGCGTTTACGACCTTTTTATAGAGCTTAAAATCTTTCTTAACGTAAACCTCGGGCTTAAAACAGCAGTTTATTGTGAAGGATGAGCAACTACGGAACCCTACACTGAGCGTGGCCCGTTCATGCTCTTGGCCGGTTTTCTTTCATAATTTACCTTTGTGTAAATATTTATAATAGTTGTCCCAGTGTCCATGTTCCAACTCAGTCTGGTAGCAGTCATTCAAGAGACTGAGAGAAGCGTTGTTGAAGGTTCACGTGCTATCAGTGTTGATATTCCACTAGCCTGGTGACCAGGTCGAAGACGCTGAAGGGACACATGTCAAGATACTTGTCGCAGTCTCCGTTCTGGCCATCCAGCTCGGCCTGGTAGTAGTCATCGGAGAGACCTTCCTCGCGAGACGTCGATGGGCTGAAAAGGTAAGCAAAACCTTGAGAACAACACTAGTTACACTCACTTGGCTTAATGTTACAGTTTCGCGTTCCTTTGTTTCTTTGACATTGGACGTATCAATTTCTCGGTCTAGAAGAGAAAATGAAATTTATGAGCAAATTGAGGTTTAATTGTGTTTCTTTCTTTATTGCGGGGGGCTCTAGTCTGCGCTCCTATACTCAACGTCAGTTGATTTTACAGAATCAAAAGACAAGTAATTTTGTTAACGATCTTGATACCTAATCATTTAACTTTTAACTAATTAAAATTTGGAACTTGTCACACGAAGTCTAATTTTGAATTTTTAACAGAAAATGTGACATTGAACCACATGATTACTAAGCCAGCGAATTGTATCGAACCACAATTACTACTAAACCAAAATATTAAAGCAAGGCAAAAAATCTAACACTTTACTAATTTGAGACGATGTTACCGATCATAAAGTTAGAATCTTACGATGCCATCCTAAGGCATGCAAAATGTGAAGCTACTGGCATCCGTTCTGTGGTAGGACGCCCTGCTCAGTTGGCCCGGAAAACCGTTGAAAACGCGGGTTCGAACCCCGCCTGAACCATATATTTTTTTAAACGTTTCGCTTCAGTGTAACCATTTAGTTTACGCTAGCAGACGTAAATATTATTATCATTGTGAACCCATGATGTCCCACTGGTGGGCAAAGGCCTCCCCACTCTTCTTCCATTGTTCCCTGTTTTGCCATTCTTTTATAAAAAAGTCTAGCTCATTCCTCCATCGCCGACGAGGACTGCGAAATCTTCGTTTCAGGCTGCAGGCTGCAGTTTGTAGCGATCTTGGCCCACAGCGCATTCGGCACTCGACAGACGTGACCAGCCCGGTCTTATTTCAACGTAGCCCTAAGCGTAACTGCTTGAATAAATATTAATTTGGTTCAAATGATAATGATAAGGCGGCTAAGAGTCACGCGACGTGCAATGGAAAGGGCTATACTCGGAGTTTTATTGCGCGATCGAATCAGAAATGAGGATATCCGCAGAAGAACCAAGGTAACCGACATAACTAGCTCAAAGGATTGCACGGTTGAAGTTGCAATGGGCAGGCCATGTAGCCCGAAGAATTGACGGCCGTTGGGGCAGCAAAGTCCTAGAGTGGTGGAAAGCGCAGCGTTGGTCGGCCCCCGACAAGATGGACGGATGACCTCGTGAGGATAGCGGGGTATCAATGGATGCGGTCTGCACGGGATCGCACTTTGTGGCGAATCATGGGGAGGCCCGAGGCGGCAGTGGACTTCTGTGACTGTTAGATAGATAGATAATAAAAACTCACGTAAATACGATATGCATGATGTGACCCAGCAGACCGTTGTGGTGCAGCGGTGTCTCCGCTGCTTCGCAGATGTTACGCAGCATACATTCCCTGCCTTTCATACCGTGCCTGGAAACAGATAAGTTTGGTTTTAATTCAATCATTAAAAATGCTACAATTTGTTAGTATAGAACCGATGGCATTGCCGGTTTTGATAAATGATAATAAATAAATATCGGCAAGTTATATTCTTACCAAAACTTTCGTGAAACATAATATTTAACTATTGTATTAAGCGGTTTACATCAGAGACTGCTACCTGTGCAGCGGCGTGGTAACTTCGTCCCTGATGAAAAGCTCCATACGAGTTCGAAACATGTCGGGCCGTTCCCTGCAATTTCATGTGAGTGTAAACCGTTTCACACAAGTTAATCTAGTCCCACAGTAAGCTCTTTCAGCTCGGCTTGTAACATACTATTATGGACACTAGATGATCATAAAGATACATATACAGATAAAAACACTTAAACACCTAGAAAACATCTCTGAACCAGGAACATAAATTCGAGCTCATCACAAATACATGCCTTTGCCGGGATTCAAACCAAGGGCCGTTGGCTCAGTAGCTGCACAACCACGTAGTCAAAACACGGGATCACACACGTATTTTACTCAAGGTTCTTCTTCTTTTTAGTCGGCATCTTCATTGCCGAAGGTCGTGTCTCACTTGAAATATTAATGTGCGTCACTTGATGCACCATGCTCTTCCACTTGATTCTGTGCTCGGCAGTCTTGATAGCATTAGGTATTGGCAGGCCGTTGAGCGTCTTTTTAATATGTGTCAGGAAAGGCCCGTCATGTTTCCAACTCAAATGGGTCCTTAGGGATTTCAATACTTACTCCTTAAATCTCGCTTCCAAGACCGTATAAGCCAGCTCTCTAGTGATGCTGCGACTATGACGGGAACTGATGACCTGAAAAATTATATTAAAATAATCTGGTTAATTTATAGACTGAATAGAGAACAGAACACACCACATAATAAACACGAACTATGATCCAAGACACGGATTGTAGATGTAAGTGCCAAGTCCGAAAAACTGTATTGAAACTTAACGGGGAGGAATAAAATGAATCCGAGCAATTCTTCGAAGCACCGAGAAATTGTTCGGATTGATTCCTGCCGTATCTTTCCGCCATCGTTCTAAGCGACAATTCTAGATATTTGGCTGTCCACAACTGTGCGTTTTTCTAGAAATTTCCTACCTCGCATGACAAAGTACGTAGTGGAATGAATTGTCGTTTGCGGTATTTCCGGACTGATACGACCTTCAAACCTTCAAGAAAAGAGCATACTCCTTTCTGAAAGGCCGGCAACGCATTTGTGACTCCTCTGGTGTTGCCGGTGTCTATGGGCGACGGTAATCGCTTGCCATCAGGCGATCCGTTTGCTCGTTTGGGGTCACGTCACATTTATGTTTTTTTTTTGCTGAAATGGGGCTGGGCTGGACTAATTACCCAATGGACACCGCAAGGCTACCGGGAAAGAGGCAGACCAAAAAGAAGATGGCGTGACGACTTGGATGCAGTTAGGAGTGCAGTTATGAAAGAGAAAACTGGCCAAGTTCGAGTCAGACTCACGCACCGAGGGTTTCGTACAAACAATTCCCATCTTAACTGACCGGGTAAAGTTAAGTTTGCACCTGGTATGTATGGCATCGCATACAAATGAGGTGTTAAGTTAACGCCACCGATCACATTTGTTGTATAGGAGCCCCACTTAAATATTTATTTTATTCTGTTTTTAGTATTTGTCGTTTTAGCGGCAACAGACATACATCATCTGTGAAAATTTCCACTGTCTAGCTATCATGGTTCATGAGATACAGCCTGGTGACAGACGGACAGACAGACAAACGAACGGACAGCGGAGTCTCAGTAATAGGATCCCGTTTTTCACCCTTTGGGTACGGAACCCTAAAAGAAGGAACCTTTGCAGTCTATCAGTAACTCAATAACTATCGAAAAATCATGGCATATTTTCTTACCGGCAGATTGGGGAATAGCACTTCGTCAATCTGTGTAATGTTGGTGACCACGCTGTAGTTAGACTCGAAGTTGTAGGATACGAACACGTTTTTATCTGGGATTTCGATGGGCACGGCGATGGCCAAGAATGTCTGGAATTAAAAAAAAAAACAAAATTGAACCACTGATACAAAGATCAAAGAACAAAGAAAAATAACTTGAAATTGTCACAAAAAAAAACAAGTTTAGCGTAAATAAATTCTATTTGTGGCACCTTTCTGTGGTACCCATCATCGTAGGGAACATACTTAAAAAACTTCTATGAAAATGACTTATTATCTATTTATTCACCCGTCACTGCACGAAGCTAAAGTCAGTACAAATGGAGAACTTAATGCCAAATGTAATTCTCTACCAGTTAACCATAGGGCTAAACAAGAGTATATTTTATGCGAAACTTTACAATTAGGTAAGCCGTGATAGTTTTCCATCTATTTAAATTAAATGGATTATAACTCATTTATATCATCATCATATTATTAGACGTAGTAATAGACATAGACTTACGAAATTTGTAATAGACTTTGTCTACATTTTGTAAATAGACCATTGCATCCTATTACACGCTAAATGAATACTTAGAAGATAAAGTAAACACTCAGTAAGTCCTCCTCTCACTAGTCTCTAACATTGCAGTGCCCAACAGGGTTCCCAATGATCTGAAGCTTTAAGTTAACATTTGTACCTTACTGTTGTGATATTGCAATAAATGATTAAGTATTGAGTATTTAATTGAAAATAGTCTTCACGATTTCTCTCTTTATTGAAAAATGCTGCATACTTAATCTTGAATGTTTTACAGTTAGAATTATAAAATACATCACTTACCCCGTAAAGACTGGTATCTGGAAATATCAACGCTCGCTTTTCAATATCACCTCTAGCACAAGAACAAATTAAACCCCTAAAAACAAACAAAAATCAGCACTGCATTCTAATGAAGAAAAGCACACAATATTCCTGGTCACCCTCAATATATTAAAAAAAGACTCAGCTAAATATTTGAAAGTAAAACAAATGACTATTAAGAACGTAATGCCAAATCCCGATCACTTTTAAAATGGAAAAAAAAACAGCTAAACTTTTGAAAATGGAATGTTAAAACAAAACACTAACCAGAACAGAATGATCTTTAGCCACTTCATTTTGGATTTCGCGGTATTTGTGGTAGACAAAGACAACTATAACTGCAAAGGCGTATACGCAACTAACTGGTTTTGAACACACGATGTTCCAAATGGGTGACACCGTTGTACAATTACCTAGGAGGTGTGAAATAGACGTGTTTCACTTTAAATGTGGAGCGGTGGTAGGGTTCTGCAGTCCTCCGAATTTGGATGGTTCAAATTTAGTCCCGTTTTGTTCTAATGTGTGAATCAATACGTTGGTTCAAATTGGTTGGATAGAAGAAATTCTATAGTGTTAACGGTGATTTTATTTTGAGATCCCCTTAGCAGCTATGTGGCTTTGTCAGTGTAAATTATTATTTAGAATTACCTAATTGTACACGTGAACTATATGTATTTATTCAGCTAATAACAATGATACAGCTATCTTTACAGGTTCTAACCTAATATGATAGTTGTCTAATATTATGTATTTACACCTCATAAAACATAGTCTGCGATATAGGTTTAGCCAACGGTCCTTCGAAACCCGGCATGGGCAAATGTTTGTGTGATGAACTGGAATATCTTGTTCCTTGGTCATGATTGTTTTCTATATATTTAAGTTTGTATTTATTTATATAAGTATGTGTATCTTCGTCTAGTGCCCATAACACAAGTCTACTAGCCTGCCCGTACTGGTGACTCTACGGGCGTTTTTGTATTTATAAAAAAATTAAACTGGCTTTTGAGTTTATCATAATACTTGTATAATGATACATACCTACATTATTTTGGTCTATATATTAATAAATAAATATCGGACAACCTCACACAAATAGATCTAGTAGCTAAATAAACTCTAGTAGGCTTGTTTTATGGGCACTAGACGATGATAAACATACTTGACCCAGAAACAATTTTTTTGGGGTTCATCACACAAATATTTGCCCTTGCCGGGATTCGAACCTAGGAACGCCGGCTCAGTAGGCAGCTATTTTACCACTGCACCAACCGTTTCGCCAAACGACTAATACCTGTAATAATGTAACATTGATCGTCAAAAGGGAATATAAATCTAGCGTTCAAATAAATCTAAATTCAACTAGCCATATTTTCCCAACATTATTAGAGAAGGTTTAGCTTCCAGCTCGATCTAAATTTCTAACAGTCTGATACAAAAACTGCATCCAACACTGTATTCAGCGGAGATTGAATAGTCGCAAACTATATTGAGTGTTTTGTTGATGACATAGAATAAAAATTGGCTTTCAATTTCAAAGGGCTTTGATGGGATGGATTTTAGCGAGGTTTAGACACAATGGGCGGCGTCGACGCGTGAAAAGCGACTGCGATTTACTTCGTGGTATAAATAAATCTATTTGGTAAAGTATTTTTTTATTTATGATACACTAGCGGCGTTGTGCAGTGTTACCCGCTCATCGCATGGGAACACTACATTTTTCGGGATAAAAAGTAACCTATATGCTTATCCTGGGTGTCAGCTACCTTCATACTAAATTTTATCAAAATTGGTCCAGCCGTTTGAGCGTGAAGGAGTAACAAACATACACATAAACACACTCACAAATCTTCGCCTCTATAATATTACGTGTGATGTAATGTATAATTATTTTTCACTTCTCATGCTCTAAAAGCTCGACTTTATGCTGTGCGTAGGCGACATAAATTCACTTTTTATTTATTTATTTATTTATTTATTTATTTATTTATACATGGAGAACCAATAGCTTAACTTACGCTAATAGTGACATAACTAGTAATACAGAGCCAATTATAGGATCTCACATATAGCAACATAATAATATTTAACATTAAGTTAAATAACACGCACAGTTTTACATATACACATGCAATAATAACAGCAAATTAATACTAAAAAAAAAATACAGAAACTGAATTATGAAGTTGGAACGAAGTTGCACAATAAGTACCTAATTAATTACAGTGTGCTATTTATAATCTGCAGAGTTCATGCACAAAATCTAACAATTCATAAACATACTTTACGCTCGGGCATACCTACTACCTACAATATTTTTTATTTTTAAATTTTTGTTTTATTTTTTTTAATCAAAGAAAAATGATGCCAATTTACGCCTCACGGAAGGAATGGAACAATTAAAAATGTCAATATCTTGGTCTCTTGTCACATTATTTAAGCAGCGACTGGCTCGAATCAGAAATGCTCTAGAGCATAAAGTAAAATCGTCGTCGAAGACCAAGGCGATCGGTCCAACAGCCACACGAACAACTTAAAACTTCATAGAATAAACTCTTCATTTTATTTCGTTTCGTTAGTATTCTAAGACCAAGGCAAAAATACGAACAGCCAAAGTACACAATAAAATTTCTTGACATAAACTTGTAATTTTTATTTACTATCATTTATTACTTTTTAAATTTATTTTTATTTTAGTTAATCAATATACTATATATTTAAACTACTTAGGTATAACCATGGTCTAATAAAACAAGGTCTT
Source organism: Apotomis capreana (assembly GCA_947623375.1). NCBI lineage: Eukaryota > Metazoa > Arthropoda > Insecta > Lepidoptera > Tortricidae > Apotomis > Apotomis capreana. Next base: position 25,555,295 of record OX392508.1, read on the forward strand.
CCATTCCCAGAGTGACACAAGCCTACGTCACAATAACATTGCCACTTTATTTCAACATAACATGTTATATGGGTACATTATAACTATGGTTAATTAGTTAAAAAAAATATTTATAATTCTATAATTTTCATTTATATGTATTTCATCTTAAATTTTACAACAACACGTCATTTTTAATTATTCGTTAGCAATATCTTCCGATGCACGAAATAAACTTCAGACGTTCGGGTAATTCTAATTACACTACTGGCATCACAGGATAGTGCTGTCACATTTGACAATCTGTCATTTTGTCCCTGAACGTCATCCTTGTCTAACGCGTGTTAATTGTTATTTCCTTCTCGCTTACTTTCAGCAATCGCAGCGTTTTCCAAACTGTTCACAGCGTAAACTTGGTAATTAATGTTTGTTACGAAAATGGTTGGCTGTTCTATTCGGAACTGTAAGAGTAGGAGTGAAATGGGCATAATAAGATTTTATACGTTTCCTAAAAAAGAATCCGTAGCCAATGAATGGCTTCGCTATTGTGGGCTGAAAACATATAAAAATGGTATGTAGGTATACATACTTATCGACAATAATTACTATTAATTATAAAATCTTAAGTTCTATGTTTGCTTGTTGACTAAAAATACTAAAATACATTGCCGGCTATGTCGCTTCAAGATTTATGGGAAAGTACCCACATCTTGGGAACCTAACTCGGAACCTGACTTAGAACCTAGAAGTGGTTCCTGTGAGTGGATTAACTTTATATCGAGGGGAAAATTGATTTATCCATGTGAAGAGCTCATAAAAGTCGCTCAAACAGTGGAAAATGAGTTCGAGAAATACCATGGCCGGACACTATGCAAAGATAAATATGCTGGTGCGTTGTGTGTAACAAAGCTGCGTTAGTGCTATGGATCGTCATTATTTTTGTAGGGTTTGATGAGATAAAACTAAGTAAAGTAGGACGAAAATCGTAAAATTTATCTTTAAAAGCCTAGCTGATATAATAATAATAATAGATAAATATTAAGGGACAATCTTACACAAATCGACCTTGTACCAAACTAAGCAAAGCTTGTACTATGGGTACTAGACGTCGATAGACATAATATATAAATACATATATAGATAACATCCATGACTCAAGCACAAATATTCGAGTTAATCACACAAATATTTGCCCTGGCCGGGATTTGAACCCAGGACCGCCGGCTCAGTAGGCAAGTGCTTACAAAGTGAGCCAACCGCGGCGGCATATTGTACACAAGCACGTCAAAAACAATACCCTCAAATAGAAATGCTTATTAGAAATTTGCTGTAATACTTTGCTTTGCTTAGTCAGAACGAGGACATAGTTACATAAGACTAAAATAATTAAATAAAAACAATCGTTAGTAATCAACTCCAGAAGAAATTAAAACGAAAATTGCTTAAAATGTCGAACACCGTTTATTGATTTGATGTGGATTCGTTTTTCAAAAGTTTCTCTTGTATAGATAAATAAAATTTTGATTTAATAATTTTAATATATTAGATTTGTTTTATTGTACTACCTATGTTTCTACATGACTAATTTAAAATTAATGCCGTTTAAATATTTTTCACCGCTGGTTAAAATTCTCCCACATTTTAAAGTTTGAGAATCTGTGAACAGCATGATGACGTAGGCTTGTGTCAGTCACGTGGTTCGCGAGTCTCTGAATGGAATACCTGGCGGAGTATATTATTATACCATGGGTATAACAATAATTTATCATAGATATAAAAAACAGTGTTTTTAAATATAATATTTGAATGATGCAATTTCATTTCCTCGCAATCGAAGTGAAAAGTAGAGTGTACAACTCGTCCATAAAACGCATTTTACACTCGACTTTATATTCATCCTCGCTCGCAAGCTCGTTCGGATGGATAAACGTCTCGTGTAAAATGGTGCGTTTTATGCACTTGTCGTATAATCTACTATTTTAATGTGGGTAAACAACACATTTTTTAATATTAAACTATTGATACAAAATTAAAGCACAAAGAGAAATTGAAATGTGTAACCTGGCGGAGGAGACTGAGAATCGAACCCGGTACCTCTGGATTACCGATGCAGGCACACTAGCACGCTGGACAGATAGTTCAGAGGTACCTACAGGTTTAAATCTTTGTATATAGATACCATAGGGTTTAAAGTATTTTTTATATTGTATATAGAGTTCCGTGGTTAACAAGGAACCCTTATTAGTTTCGCCATGTGCGTTCGTCTGTCTCGACTGCCTGTCCAGACTTAGCTCAGAGAATTTAGTACTAGAAAGTTGCTATTAGGCATAGATTATATTAGTCACGCTGAAAGAGTAAAATATTTTTTTTTGTACCTCTCTCTTTTACACGTAATGTGGTCATGTAATTATTAGTTTGCCTTTTTTATACGATTTGTTTTTAATTTTTGCTATAAAGATTAAATGACTAAAATAACAAAAAAAAAGCCACTTAAACAAACAGCTAAGAGCCATCTTGACGGACAAGGCTTTCGATAAATAAAAACACATTCAAATCAGACCATTTGTTTGGGAGCTACGATGCCACAGACAGACACACAGATACACATGTCAAACTTATAACCCTCTTTTTTGGGGGTTAGTAAATTAGAAGGTATGAGGAAACGGATGAACATACATACCCACATACATCCATACCGGTCAAAATCATAACTCCTTTTTCATAAATCACTTAATCAAACACGTGTTTATTTGTCGACTGTAAGTCATATTAAAGCACCGCGTTTATTAATAGCATGTAAGCACACGTACAAGCACCCTAATGACACCGAGAGCCTTTTGTCACGTAAATTACGTAAATTCTAAGATTACATCTGTCAAGACGACATAAAGCCAATTTGTGCTTTTGCCAACATAAATCTACAGCCGGTTTTGCCAAATAAATACGGTTTCACGTCTTATGCGAACGAAATATGATTGGAATGAGGAAATACGCGTGCAAAGTTGTGTTGGTTTTTTGAGCATTAGAGCGGAAAGTGATATGGGTAGAATTTTATTGTCCGTCTTAGTTTTTGGACTGACTATTTTCGGGAAGAATTTTACTTATTTTCAATCATTTTATTTGGACAGTCTCAGCATTGGTTATAAGTGTCAAGTCACACTTGTTGGGGCAGAAAGGTTTTTTTAAGTGATGACCACGTATTGGATGCAGGATACTCGAAAAAGAAAAACATAGCACTGTCCCATGGACTGATTTTCAGCATACATATATATACCTACATCCGACACCCATATTCGGGTTTAAGAATTTTTATTAAATCTCAAAAGAAATTAATATTTTACTTCATGGGACTTAGTACCTACATAGCCGTCTACCAGAGGGCTCCAAATTGCAATGTGAATTCCCAAAATCGATCGGTAACTTTTTGATATTATTATATATTTGTCAAATTTTCAATATTTTTCAATAAGTTGGATCGAGAATTTTCCAATAACTTTTTTTGAGCCCGGTATTCAATAAATGGAATTAAATTCTCGGGATTGAATTAAGCTACAGTTTGAGGCATCTTAGGAGGCGAGTGGACAAAAGAATTAGGCGGTAGCCCTTAAGGCTTGTTCGGACTAGGCTAGTATTTTAGTCTAGTAGCAAGTAATTTAGTAGCTAAACTATTCGCTACTGCCTAAAAATCGTTCGCATCACAGTCGAGTAAAGTTCACTAGTCAGTGGTATTCTGCAAGATGAACAGCCTACAGCGTAATAAAGTGAATAAACTGATAAAGCTAATCGTAACGGCCATTTTAAAGAGGTGGATGAGGAAATTTGCGTGATTAATAAAAAGAAGCTATGGATACGAATATGGATCAATAGAAGAGATGACCTAGGAGGTACTAATCGTCTTCTAAAGGAATTAGCATTAGAAGATCCCAAAGAATACTTGAATAACTTGAAGATGTCCGAAAGTTGTGTGAACTTTCTTTTAATAAAAATACAGTCTCATATTCTCAGTGGTGGGGGATGCTACTCACTACTAAACTACTAAAAAATAGAATAAAATGGATTGACTCGACTAAATTACTTACTAATCTACTCGACAAATTTTTTGGTGTTCAGACACGTTTAGCTACTAAATTACTCGCTACTAGACTAAAATACTAGCTTAGTCCGAACCCGAACAAGCCTTTACACGCGAGGTCAAAAATAAAGTTTACTAATTTCATCATGTGCTTTATTTCTAAATTACATTTTCACTTCTCTCGCTCTAAAGTTCGACTTTAGGCTGTGCGTAGGCGACATAAAGTCGCTTTTTATGCTCTAGAGCATAAAGTAAAATCGTCGTCGAAGACCAAGGCGATCGGTCCAACAGCCACACGAAAAAGGTTCTTAATATTTAAAAAAAAAAAAACAACATAAAACTTCATACAATAAAACCCGTTCCAGACCTTCCGATCCGATCTGATTTATCGGGAGAATAGAAAAAGATCGGATCGGAAGGTCTGGAACGGGTTTTAACTCTTTATTTTATTTCGTTTTGTTAGTATTCTAAGACCAAGGCAAATATACCAACAGCCAAAGTACACAATAAAATTTCTTGAAATAAACTTGTAATTTTTATGTACTATCATTTATTACTTTTTAAACTATTACTTTAAATTTTAATTAAATTTGTTTTTAAGTAGGTATACATGATATGTGTACCTATATATGTTATTTACATGGTACAGTTTCATTTTCTCGCAATCGAAGTGAAAAGTAGAGTGTGCAACTCGTCCATAAAACGCATTTTACACTCGACTTTATATTCATCCTCGCTCGCAAGCTCGCTCGGATGGATAAACGTCTCGTGTAAAATGATGCGTTTTATGCTTTTATGCAATTGTCGTACAATCTACTATTTCAATGCCTTTGTTGCGCGTAGTGAGATCTGTAAACTTTTTATTTATTTATTACTTGTCTACCTCGTGACAAGTTTCCATATTATGGACACTAGTTACCATGAGTTAACGTGACCGACTGACCGTCCTCGCTCGCGACAGCGTGAACGCTTTGTATGGAGACTAGTACAGCGGATACTTTGTAGAACTACAATTCTCCATACAAATCGCTTACGCAATCATAGAAACATTAATTATGTAGCCACTGTGAGAGTTTGCACTTAAGTTCTACAATGGACAGATTTTATATTCGTATGGAAGTGCATTGAAAGTTGTGATGGCCATCGGATAACAGTTATTGCTGAACAGGGGGGTAATTCGACCAATTTTAGAGAGATGATGGAGATCTCTTTGTTACATCGCCATCCGTCAGTTTTGGCGTGTCCCTACTTGACAAGTGGCGATATCCCTAGAACATCGCAACCTCGTCAATCCGGTAGCGCTTAATTTGCGTCTTCTTTGTATGTGACGGCATAGATAACAGGCGCACACTTAACTTGACCGGGTAGTGCGTGAAATTAGTCAGTTACGACTTACGTTTCGTTCCTGAACAGAAATTCATATGCATGAATAGCATTTTTGACAATCATTATCGCCTTCGTATTTCCATTTGAATAATTCAAATTGAGATGAGATATGTCACCTGAACTGAAGCTCATCGAATTTTAATGACAGTTCAAAGGCAACGTCACTGTTATCTAATATAGATTTGACGTTTGGCGATCTCTCAATCGGAATTGTCGAATTAGGTCCCAGTTTTGTTTTTACCTTGGGTATATATGTAAATAATTGGGATATCGTGTATTTGTATTAAACATGGTAAGGGTACTGATACCTCTGCTTATGCTCTGTATATTGTAAAGCGGAGTTCTGCGGATTACGGAGCTGACGCGACAGCTCAAAATATTTGCCGTTCAGTTGCCGGAGCACTGGCACGTGCAGGACTTGGTATCTGACATTGAGTTTCGAATAAAGTAATATACCTACTGCGTTGACTAAGTAGCTCGCCATTCTTCTTGGTTAATTTGGATATCAAGTAGGTAGTACCTGGAACTTGGTTTGTAACTTGGTTTTGTGTACTTAACTTTTTTTTAAGTAATCTTATTCTCTTTCCTACTTATACAAAAACAATCAACGTTTTTATTAGGGTTCCGTACCCAAAGGGTAAAAACGGGACCCTATTACTGAGACTTCGCTGTCCGTCCGTCCGTCCGTCCGTCTGTCACCAGGCTGTATCTCAAGAACGGAGATTGCTAGACAGTTGAAATTTTCACAGATGATGTATTTCTATTGCCGCTATAACAAAAAATACTAAAAATAAAATAAAATAAATATTTAAGGGGGCTCCCATACAACAAACTTGTTTTAGATTATGGTACTGAACCCTTCATGCGCGAGTCGGACTCGCACTTGCCCAATTTTTTTTTCATCAATTTCCCTTTAGGAGAGCGTTAGTGCAAAAAAAAAAAAATTATTTCATTAGAAAGTAGTTTCCGGAATTATAAAAAATCAGAAAAATGTTTCTTTCAGAATATACTCTCAAAAAAGTACAGATCTGTTACAACAACCTGAATGTCATATAACACATCTTTACCCAAGGCACTATCCACCGAACGATATCGCAAACAACATCGAAATCGCAAACACGGACCAACTAGTTATCTTTCCATCAATTCACCTCTACTCTCTTCCTCACTCCATTACCTTTAGAAAAGGATGATACAATGCAACTTTAAACATTTTCAATCGCTATATCTTGGGACTCTTGCAATTTAGAACTGCCAGTATCTTAAGAATCATGGATTTAATATTAGAGTCCTATTTTTCCGATTTCACATGAACTTTAGTAGGAATAAAATAATTTCTCAGTATTGAAGAGATGAAGGGTAATAATGACGAACTGTAGGCATCCTGACTCGTCGATGATTGTTTGGATGGCAAACTGACCCTGTTACGTTACTGGAGGGTAAGCATTTTGCTTGACAGTGTTTACGATCCGAAAATCAAAATGGCTCTGCTATTTCGGAAAATGACTTAAACCTGACCTGAAATATATGAGGATGCTCCATATTGTGGAATTTCACTGGAACTTATTTCTTACACTGGCAATGATTTAATGATGGTTTGAACAATGCCAATGTCATTCGTGGGCGGTTTCCTTAAGACAAATATTTAAAAATATCCAAATAAAATGCCGAAAACCATTCACAGTCGTGAACGTAATATAATAAATAAAGCGTACACGTGTTTACTACGAAAAACAGTTAGGAAAAGAGTGCATTCCATTAATAGTACATTACATCAGAGGCCGGGAAAATGAGGATTTCCGGCCAAGTAGGTATATACGGCCGAGCGAGCGTGCGAGCGAGGCCGGATAGTGATACGAGGCCGGGAATCCGTTTTCACGACGAGGCATGTATAGTGCTTTTCTCAAACATACAATGAAATAAAAAAAAGTGTGTGTGTCAGCTCCGACGCACGACTGGAGTTTACTCTTCAGGCCAGGCGCGCACCACGATTTTTTTTAGTCGCGCGATAATTTTGTCGCAGAAATAAGCTTACTTATGGGTTTATGAAAATCGTGGTGCGCGCACTCTCATATAAATAAACCCATAGACGCTGACGGAACAATTCTACGGGTATGGCTACGCCGGGATTAAGAGCCGTCCAGGCCGTCAAAGCATCGGAGGCGTAAGGAATGATAGCCTTGTCACCATCAAAAGATAAAATTTGAGTGACAAGGTCCACCACCCCACACGCCGAAGCCAGGAAGGCCGGGAGGCTCACATCTAGCGCGACGCACGCCCAAACCACCAGTTCGAATCGGCAGAGAAACCTGGTCCCATTGACCTTGGTTAAGGGAGACGTTCAGCACCTTTTCCAAACTCTCCTTCAACACGAAGTCAAAGGAGTCTGTCTGGACAGGGTGCAGCCAGGCTGGCACGGTGCACAAGAAATATGTCAGCTTAGGCACGGCAAAGCAAACTCGCAACATAACGAGGGCTACGTGAGCCGAAAGTTCATTCAACCTCTGCGCAGCCATCAGCAGAAGCAGCTTTCTCTCCTCGAAGGCTTCAGGAATGGCTTCTGGGAATATTGGGGACCCCAAGAGGTTGAAAGATCTCGCCGACAACACTTTCAGTCCGGGGAGCAGAGCACTGAATAAGGGGAAAGAATCGTGTGAGTTGGTACTGCAGGGGAAAAATTCGCATTTGCTGAAATTAATATCTAAACCCAGAGTTTTTAAACGAGGCAGGAGCATGAGCAAGTCTTGTTCCACTTCTTCAGGTTTACCACCTAGGGTACCGTCATCTAGGTACCAGATATTCAATGGGGATTTAACCTCTGAAATTACCTTTTGTATGGCCAGACAGAAAACTAAAGGGCCTAGCGGATCCCCCTGCTGTGCACCAACTTGGGAAAGAACAAGAGGACCATTGTAGAAAAGATTAGAAGCGGAAGAATATACTTGGAAAATGAAGGGGTAGAGTGATGGCACTTTATCCTTCACTTCGGACAGTAAAACATCACGCTCCACTGAGTTAAACGCGTTTTTTAAATCAATTTTAATTAATAATAATAATAATAATGAAATAATGAACTTTATTCTGCAAGTAGGCCACAAGGGCACTTTTACATGTCTGAGTCTACCGGCATTTCACAAGAGGAGACCACTGTTGAGAAGAAACGCCGAAAGAAACTCAACAGTCAGTCATTTTTTCAGAAAGCATAAGTACTTAACTATTACAATGATATGAACTTAACTATACGTATTAAAACGGATTCTAAGTTTTTGCTATCTACCGAAAAAGCCCGCGTAGCGTGAATTGCAGCCTCGCAGCCCAATCTTGTGCCAAACCCTAATTGGCAAGGTTGCAGATAAGCTGCCATTTCTTCTCTCACTGCACGGCATCCTAGCTTTGCCGTTAAGCGGCGGAAAGCGCTGCCTATGGCAATGGGTCTTATACCACCGTCTTTTTTTGACAGCGCACATAAGGAAGCACCATAAATATAGGAGCAAACTTCAGGGTTTAATTGACCACTGAGCAAAAAATTACAAAGCTTGGCCAGATGTTCCAGGAGCCGAAAATCGGCGTCTCCCGCAGATGCAGACGTAAGCTCCTTAAGATGAACAGGGCGGATACCATCCAAACCGGCGGCCGAACTATTGTTGAAAGAGCTGAGTGCCTGCACCACTTCCTCCGGCTTAACAGTTAAGGCAGAAATAGATATGTCAGGTTCCGGTGGAAGTACCAGCGGCCGGGACGGGGCTGGATGCTTCGACTGCAGCGTAGCTAAAGTCTCAGGGCTCGACGGCGCCACGCCCTCATCCGACATAAGCACTCGCTCTGCACCTGAGATCCCCTTCATGTACTTTACGCTCAATTGTCTTCAGTATGGAGTGTGATCTCAAAGGCGTGGTCTCTGCACCGATGTTCCCACTGATATCAAAAGAAGCAGAGTTAATATTTCTCTTAACTTTCGTGGTTAAATTGCCCGTGGCCGGCGCTTCAGGCGATTTGAGTGCGGAATAGGCAAAAGACAGTAAACTAAACCATTCGAGAGTGCCATTGGAGTCGATACACTTATCAATGAGGTCGCTCAATTTGGCCGCTGCCAAGTTTCGCGCCCCTTTGGGGATATGCCGTAACACACGTACTGACTGCTTTAACGTAGCTAGATCACCAAAATCTAGATGAATGGGGTTGTTACCATGAGCTTGCTGTGAAACCGACAGTCTAGGGTTGGAGGGGATGACTTGGGGAAAATGTTTATGCATGTGCCCTATATGCACTTTAAGTCCATGAGGGGTAAAAGTTCGAGTTGAGTTGGGACAATGGGGACAGCGCAAGGATGAAGAAGGATCACTCATATTTATAACTAACACTTACAAATAAAAGTAAAAATACAAGCAATTATAATAAAAAAAGATACAATTTAAAAGCCAACATCAAAAACATAACAATTTCGATTTAAACTTCATAGCTTCTTGTCGGTCGGCAAGACTCCCGTCTAGAAAATGAATGGCTCGGTTGTGTTGGATCCTTGATTTATGTATGTATTTATCCTGGAAAGTTTCACGAAATCAAAACCATTCTGCGGCTGAATGCAGGAAAATGAGAGCAGTGGTGCTGGAAAAGTATTCACGCCTTCTCTATTTCTAAGCTTAAAGCTGAGTCACAATTAAAGCGGTCTCTCTCTCTACAGCAAGACGTCTTCTTCGATCTTAGCACCATACAAGCACGGCTTAAACACCAAGAAAACACGGTCTTTGCATTGCACGTTATAAAAGTTGTAATCTTGGATATCACAAAAATTCGTTAGGTTTGTTTGGGAGCTGAAACGAACACGTATCTTTTAGCCGATTGTGTGACGGGCGCTATTGTTTCAAAAGCAGCACATTTTACCCGTCAAGCGTAGATTTGATTAAATTTTATTTTATTTATAAAATTTTGTTGACACTCGACATGAAGTTGACATTGACAATTTTATAGTTTGTTTATGTGAACATAATGGTAGTTTAAAAAGTCGTATCTCAGTATACGATCGGGGTAAAAATACGACTTCTTAATTTAGCAGGTTATGCGTTAAGCGTTATAGACTAAGATCCCGATATAAAACGACCTTCACCGAGATGTTTATTTGATGAATGTATTTTATATTTAGTTTAATATGTCAATAAATATATTGCATATGGGTTGCCTAACAATTTATAGTCCAGGGTATGTTTAGTAAAAAATAAAAATATATATTTTTTTAACATTTCACCGATTTGATTATTAGATAAATTCATACTTAAATAATCTTTAATTTTATTCAGTTTCAATTCAATAATCAGACCGTTGCAAAATGCTAGTAGGTATAGATTTACCTGTTTATACCTGGCTACCCGATAGTTGTGACGGGAAAAGAATAGGTAACCTAACGTTTGCATATTCTATGGGCTTCATACTTTCGATTGGTATAGAATTTATCTAATATTAATCAAACCGGTGAAATGTTTAAAACATTTTTTTTTATTATTAATTAAACATACCCTGGACTAAAATTTGTTAGGCAACCCATATGCAATATATTTATTGACATATTAAATTGATTATAAAATACATTTCATAAAATAAACATCTCGGTGAAGGTCATTTTATATCGGGATCTTAGCCTATAACGCGTAACGCATAACCCGCTAAATTAAGAAGTCGTATTTTTACTCCGATCGTATACTGAGATACGACTTTTTAAATTAGCACGGCAGATACGTTCGATTTTATACCCCATATTTTTGATACCCCGGGCTTATATATGAAAATCGATTCTTAAGGAGTAAACTCCAAAAATATACTTCAAAGAATAACACTTAATATTGTTTGTCCGATATTTTCCGAATTTGACCGAATTTTAAAAATCCGATTTCAGATTCTGACTCAGGAGCCCCAAAAACACCCGGATACCGAATTTCATCCTCCTAGGACCAATTTGAAATTTTCTCCATACAAATCGTTTTTTTTCGATATTTTCCGAATTTGACCGAATTTTCGGACAAGATTTCAATTCATATTTTTGAGCCCCGAGAGCCCCCCGATACCGAATTTGACCGAATTTAAAAAATCCGATTTCAGATTCTGACTCAGGAGCCCCAAAACCCCCGGACACCGAATTTCAGCCTCCTAGGACCAATTTGAAATTTTCTCCATACAAATAGTTTTTTTTCGACATTTTCCGAATTTGACCGAATTTTCGGACAAGATTTCAGATTCATATTTTTGAGCCCCGAGAGCCCCCGAATCCGAATTTGACCGAATTTTAAAAATCCGATCAGATTCTGACTCAGGAGCCCCAAAAACCCCCGGATACCGAATTTTAGCCTCCTAGGACCAATTTGAAATTTTCTCCATACAAATCGTTTTTTTTTTCGATATTTTCCGAATTTGACCGAATTTTCGGATAAGATTTCAGATTCATATTTTTGAGCCCCGAGAGCCCCCCGATACCGAGTTTTAGCCGCCTAGCACCAATTTGAAATTTTGAAAAAAAAAAAGTCGCCATCTTGATTTTTTTTTCCACAAGTGTCTAACAACCAACCTTTAAAAACAAAACCTGCTTTTTGTCAAACCAGCCAGCTGTGTGAATGACCTTGTTGTTGAAACCAAAAAAAAAGTTACTTTGCAGGCCTAGGCCTGAAAAGCAGTATGAAATCCCTTTACAGTCCTCTCGAGTTGTTGCGCCCAAAAACCGATACTTCCGAGCCTATTATAAGGAACGCAAAGACAATATTTCATTACATGTTTGAGAAAATTATATTACGAAGTTACCATAGGAACTGACAGGCATTTAAACCAATGCCATTATAATGCGGTTGCCATTGGTTGCAAAACTGTTGCCATATAAATCTTATGAATAGCGCCCTCTTGACAATCCTCATATATTTCTGGTCAGGCTTTAGGTTTTCTAGGTAATCTGCATGTTTCTTTATTTTCATGTATCTTGTTCTTGCGCCTTCTCCTTGACAGTCTGGTACGACACGACGTTCACCTTCTCTTTCATTTGGTCCCTGTAAGCCCTCCTTGGTTTTCCTCTCTTTCTCCTTCCTTCAATCTATATTTTATTAATATAAAATACTAGAGGCCCGTTGCGGCGTCGAACCGCCGCTAGAATATGGAAATCCGGTAGTGTTACAGAAAATAACTACTTTATCGAAAAGAAGTTTTTGGCGAACGAAGAATAAATACTGTAAAAAAACACGTTAAAATAATGTTTTAAAAACGTTGAAACATGCCAGGCTAGAGCTAGGCCTGATAGCCAACTGCCAGTTTCATCGTGACAACTTTTTCAACTCTTTTGTAAAAATAACTTGTGCATTAATGACATGTGATCTGCTGATCTGTTCCACAAATAAAATGTATATTATTTTTTATGGAAAAATTTAATTCATAAAAATAATCCCATATCTTGAAAAAAATATTGACATATTTTCATAGGACCGAAGATTGGTAGAATTTTAATTTGTTGTTCTTTCTTCAGGAAAGAAGAATTTATCGATTTGATCGATTTCTATCAATTTCCAGAAAAAGCACATGAATCGAAACGACAGATTTGGGCACTCACTACGCAGGTTTTAAAAAGGAAATCATGTAGTGCGTAACTGTTTATGTATTCATTTATAATAGCTCGTCCACAATGCCAACTCGTCCACATTTCCAACTCATCCGTATTCCCACCTCGTCCACAATGCCAAGTCGTCCACATTACCAACTCGTCCATACACCCAACTCATCTACATTGCCAACTCGCATTCATTTCCAACTCATCAACAATGCCAACTCGTCCATATTGCTAACTCGTCCACAAATACAACTGGTCCACATTTCCAACTTGTCCATAGGCCCAACTCGTCCACAATTCCAAGTCGTCCACATTTCCAACTCGTCCATATTCCCAACTCGACGATACACCCAACTCGTCTATAGAAACTCGTCCTTATTATCAGCCCGTCTTTATTGCCAACTCGTCCATATTCCCAACTTGTTCATTTTGCCAACTCATCCACATTCCCAACTCGTCCATATTCTCAACTCGTCCGTATTACCAAGTCGTCTTCATTGCCCACTCGTCCGTGTTCCCAACTTGTTCATTTTGCCAACTCATCCACATTCCCAACTCTTCCATATTCCCAACTCATTCACATTGACAACTCGTCCATATTACCAACTTGTCCGTATTACCAACTCGTCTTCATTGCCAACTCGTCCATAATGCGAACTCGTCCACAGGTGTGCAGGTGTCTATGGGCGACGGTAATCGGTTTCCATCAGGCGATTCGTTTGCTCGTTTTCACCCTATGACATAAAAAAAAACTGCCCACTTTTCCATGTTCCCAACTTGTCAATTTTACCAACTCATCCACATTGCCAACTCATCCACATTTCCAACTCGTCCATATTCCCAACTCGACGATACACCCAACTCGTCTACAATACCAACTTGTCCTTATTATCAGCTCGTCTTTATTGCCAAATCTTCCATATCACCAACTTGTCCGTATTACCAAGTCGTCTTCATTGCCAACTCGTCCATATTCTCAACTCGACCACATTTCCAACTCGTCCATTTTACCAACTCATCCATATTGCCAATGTAGATACATTCCCAACTAAGCTACTTTGTCAAGTCGTCCATATTCTCAACTCGACCTCATTTCCAACTCGTCCATTTTACCAACTCATCCATATTACCAATGTAGATAAATTCCCAACTTAGCTACATTGTCAACTCGTCCATATTCTCAACTCGACCACATTTCCCATCCCGTCGACATTCAAGCGGAAGGACTTAGTTTTTTCTAGTAAAATACTATTTAATTTACCATAACTCATGCTATTTGCTTTGGTTTCTTTTTTGATGGACTTATATAATCATATTTAAAATAATCTATCATAAATTTACTTATTTGAATGACGTTTAGTTGTACTTACTACATTTTTTCTGCTTTGATTTATTGTAAAACTCGCTTATAAAAATAATCTATTCTTGAATGACGGTCAGTTTTTCTGGTCTTGCGAGCACCAGTCCAACTCGCACTTAACCGGCTTTTTCCTCCACATTTTTAACATGCGAAAAAAGTTTCCATATCAACATTTTAAAAAGAAAAACAACCTGGCAATTTAGATCATTGACATTATAGCCCCCAATAAAAAATACATTAAAAGTTGTCAGAATATGATTACTGTCATTCATTGTCAACAAACTGTAAAATTATTTTTGCATATTCGTACATGTTTTAAGTGTTGCGGATATTATGTTGCCGACTCAAAAATAATATTTCATCATACTGAACAACTTACTACAGGTTTGTGAGCAAATCATGCTTATTATTATTTGGTCATCTTAAGTCAAAATAGGGATCACAGGTCACGTGGTCAATGTCACGTGGTTAGCGCACAGTAGTTTTTTCAAATCCATTTTTCAGTACTTTTTCGGGAAAAAATTCAAAATCCAAGAGTTTTATGCACATCTCCAGCATGGGACGAATCTAATGACATATCATTTATCAAAATCGGACCATAACTGTAGATCTGATGGGATGTACAAAAATCGGCCTCGCGTAATATATATATAGATAGATATCTAGAATACCAAACATAATCATTTAACCGCTGACTGGAAATAAAATATAAGACTAGTATTTACCTATCTCACAAATCGTATCTTAAGGGTATTTAAAGAATAAAAGTTCACAAAACAATCGATTCGCAATTTTGTTCACCTAAATCCAACGTTTATAAGACGATAGATTCGTAAAAGTTTGGTTTGCTGGAATAGTAAACGTTCAATAGAGGAGAGCACCTCTTCTGCATACATTTCACTTTGTGATTTTGAAATTTAAAAGTACTGTCTCTGGTCCTGTGGTTAACGTGTTTTAACTCCGAATATCTGTAAGAGTGAGTGTGATTGTGGCCTGTAAAATCAATGCTCTTCAGATGATTCGATTTTGATATACTTTTGCAGCTGTGAATCATAAAAATTAGTTCAGCTTATAAGTATTATATAATTTTCTTGTTTTAAACTATCAGACTTATTACTGACTGTCCAACATGTATATAGGATAATCAGCATAGCTCGGACTCATAGCAAAACAAGAATCAAGAATAGAATTAATGGAAATACGCACAAACTTGGGGTTCTTTTTGGGTTGCAACGTAATATATAAATTATATTTAGAAACGCAACCATAAATTGGCCACAAGTTTGTGCGTATTTCCATTTTAAAAGCTTTTATTTAACTTGCAATGTATGTAGGTATGTATGTATGTATCTAAGTATGTTTGTTCGGGTGAAATCTTGCAACTCAATTTTGAAGCAGATATCGTCAACAGATTGAGCTGAAATTTTGCAAACTTACTTAACTTTGATGACAATAAAATAATATGTTACCATGGGGCTGATCTGATGATGGAGCCGGAAGGTGGCCATAGGAACTCTATAATAGAAAAAAGCAATCCTACCGAGCTTGGGCTCTTTAGAATCGTCTTAGTGAGCATTTGATGGATATCCAAAGAAAAGTACAGTCGGCTATAAAAACTTGCCACTAAAATGTCATTTTTGACAGAAACTTATTTTATTTTATTAATTCTTGTTTTGCTATGGTGAGTCCGAGATGATAATCAGTATATAAATCCAAAGGCATGTTTCTGTTGCGTTTTCACTATATTTTCTGATTAAGAATTTGAATCGTATTGCATGACTTTTCACTTTATTTTGTGATTGAATCGTATTGGATGACAAGTCTGTCGATTTTGTAAAAGCATTTAGACGTTCCTACATATGCTCTATCTGAATAGAGATATAGTCCAAAGGATTTGAAGGACAGCCTCGAAGGTATTTAGCGCAATTGTGTTCAAGTCCGCGGTACTCAGCTTCGTAGAAACAGTCTTCTAAATCTTCTTCCTCCATTGATGTTGAAGGACTGGAAGTTGTAATAAAAAAATATTAAGGGACAATCTTACACAAATTGGCCTAGCCCTAAACTAAGCAGAGCTTGTACTATGGGTACTAGACGACAATTACATAATAGATAAATACATATACAGGGTGTTGCCTGTAATAGCAGCAATAAATTAAAATAGAAACTCTTCAAACCGAACAAAATTTGTTCAGTCACTATCAACAAAGTTTTCGGAAGTTCATTATTTCAAACAAATTAAATAGAATCTTCAATGTACGCCGTCCAATATTGACCTTCCTTTAGAATTGATATAGCTGCTGCCACTGTAATAATATCACACATATCGCAATGCATTGCTCCTTTGAATAAACATTACAAAACTTCAGAAATTGCTAAACAAAATATTGTTCAGTATGAAGGGTAGAATCTGTTTTAATTTATTGTTCCCACTACACAGGCAACACCCGGTATAAATAACCTCCTTGACCCAAGAACAAGTATTTGAGTTCATCATCATGTTTGCCCTTGCCGAGATTCGAAAAAAAGCTGCAACTTTTACATTGTAATTATTAAACATACCAAAGAAGCACACAGACTGCATAAGCACTTAAACAGCCTTTATACAGCTTAAATTAGAGTTATAATGGTTGTATATTTAAGCTCTTATACAGCCTGTTTGCTGACTGTGTAGGGCTTAAATTTAACGTTTTATTCTGTTAACAACCAACTCACAAAGTAACAAATAGGTACCCACTTAAAACAAAACTCGTATCTCGATATCAATATACTTACTAAATACGAGGTTTTGAAGAGCAGTGACAGAATTTTTTGTGAGATTTGGTTGTCACCAGGCGGTATCGGTCTGTCCGAGATCGCATTAGGTCTTACGTTAGTGCTAGATGCAGGAGGTCTCCTAGAACACCGTTGTGAGTGAGGTGAGAAGTGGCAGCGTCACAGATAGCCCTGAGCAAGCACGCGCGGCCAGGGTACTGATTCCTAAAGAACAAATAAGGAAAATAAAAGAATGTAACATTTAAAAAGAAACGATTCATAGTTATGTTATGAAATATGTACCAATACTTCTACAATTGCCTATACAAAGCCACGTTTTTAAGTCCTGTCCATAAAAAAGGGGCGGCAATGTGTAAAATCGACAAATCACATTCGTCAGATTTAAATGCATTTATTTTGGGCTTCACAAAGACGCAGCCTGATTGGTTAATTTTGTCCGCTCTGCTTCAGTGGAAAGAACCGTTTTCAACGAAGAGAAATTATGCTTTTCGTGAAGAACTGCACGAGATATTAGTAGCTCGTGCCTAAAATATTTAAAGAGGTCCTTTGATTTATTTTTATCCCATCATTAAATTCTAACCTGTATACAAGGGATCAAATAGAAAGTAAAGCCTTAGCTACTAAAAAAATCCAACGAAAAATCCAGTCTTCCAGTAATCGAGGAACATGCATAATATCCAGAGGATTGAGCAACTCCTCTATCTTGAAGTTGGTTAATAATTACGACTTTTTGATTTACACGTTCTACCTTCTCGGGATGGATAAACAAATCGAATGCCAGTATTTTTTTCTTACAAGAATAGTGCCGTTATACTTCACAAAATTGTTACCCATTTCGACATGAATATTCGACAAGAATGCACCAATTAATTCTACGGAAGCAACATACAACCACTAAATATTCCATTCACTCCTTTGATCTCTGGTCTATATAACAATATTCTCCTCCATTTTCACCCCACAACATTCCTCCCAACTACCATATTCCGAATATCAATTAGCATTACCATAAAGAATCACTCGACCAATTGTAGACACGGGTGCCGCAAGGGTGAACTTATGGGCCACAAATGAAGATATGGAAGATTTTGCGACTAATTATTTACCTTGGGTTACCGTCTACCTACTGTATCTCTTGTATGACCGGTAATATTTTATTAGAATTAGTATCTTACTCAAAGTGAAATACAGTCACTTTTCCGGCTTCGCCGTACGGTATCGGTATGATGAGAATTAGAAAGGAAATAACTGATTTGTTATTCTTTTTAGGCTTATTATTTAATGGAATGAGTAATGGAGTATTGATTGTTATTTGATGGTTCTGTCTACAATTAGTAATACGTAGATACTTCCTTAAATGATTTTGGTTCCTTTTTTACCGTTGATGTGTGTAATATTTGGAAACCAATTATACTACGTTTTTGAAAAGTGAGAACACAAGCTGCATCCTACGGGAACACATTTTTCAAGACAAAAAGTAGCCTATGTGTTAATTGAGGGTGTCAGCTACCTTCATACTAAAGTTTATCAAAATTGGACCAGCCATTTAAGCGTGAAGAAGTAACAAACATTTCGCCTTTATAAAATTAATGTGATACTATATTGAAAACTTTTTTCAACGGAGTGTGCATGATTTCAGGAAAAATCTAAAAAGGGCGATGCGTGTTATCTTTTGTTTCGTGTTGATATTTATTTATCGGAATATTTTTGTGGATTTATCCTGTTTTCGTCTGCGCAGACGAAGTTCATTGTAGTTTGTCTGACGTTGTCAAATTAATCTCAATTTCTAAGGCTGCGTTTCCACGAGTGCGAAGATGCGTAGCGAGAGCGAGGGACCGTGAAACATGCCAACTTTGCCCGCTTTTTTCGTAAAAACCCGAATTTCTCTCATTTTTTCTATGACGGGATAAAGTTTTTTTTTGTCTAACGCATCCATCGTATTCATATGCATGCGTTTATTACGAGAAACAATTTTTAAATCTACATTTAACCAATTTTTTTATCAATTTTCACCTCGGGTAAAGTTATCTAAACTTTTGCAAACATTGCCCAAATCGATTATTTTCGTAACTATAGCCCCTACAACGTTAAGATAAGGATTAGTATAAAATCTGGGGTAATAATGGCGTTCTACTTAATATCTTGGTCTTAACTGTACAAACACGTGTGCAATATGGGTGGGCAATGTTACAAAGGTATTTTGTTTTTCTCCATACAAGCCGAATCAAGCAGTTTGAAATTGTCAGGGTTGTCAATTTTGGTTGAGTAAACCATCTTTACTAATACCATTATCAAAATGAAAAATGTATGCTTAATATTCGATACCAATAGTTTGGCGGTTATTTTTTTACTTCACGTTAGAATAATCTAAATAAAAATTGTCATAATTGAATATTCTATGTGTTTTTGTTTTATGGACATGACATGACATGATTATGAAGCTAATGCTTAAAGTACAACGGCTTAATAGAAATGTAATTTACCTTACCATAAATACATAACCCTCCTTTATTTACGCAGTCAGGTAAAATTACGACAAGGTGACAACCCTAACCCTTTTTTTAGTCTGGGCAATGTTGGCATTCATAGGTTAGCAAGTTACTGGATAACATTGCCCACCATCATAACTCCGGTTTTAATAAGTATTTTTAGCTCAAACTACAATAAAAATGATCTACAGTTCTTATTTTATAACAACCAATAAGAATATACATTAACCTGAGGCTTCCCCATTCTGTAAAAAATACACCAGAACTTCACTTAGAATTGGCCCGCCAAATCACGCACCTTATTCGACTAGTCCCAACACGTTACGGAATGAAGTTGCGCGCAAATGTGATTCCCAGTGATACCACAGATATAATCTATTTTCCACTAAAAATAGTAGTGTTGCCATAATCATCTTGAAATTGTCTACAGTAACGTTTCTTTTTTTAAGTAGCGTTTTGGGCAAAGTTCCCTGTGGAGGCAAAGTTGGCGTATTTCACGGGATGTGTTTTTGTTAACCAATAGAATCAGTTGCACTGAGCGAGGATAAGAAAATGAAGTTATTCCATTGGTTAACAAAAACATGTGCCTCGCTACACATCCTCGCACATCTCTGGTGGAAACGCAGCGTTAAAGCGTTTTCGTTGTTTTTTTTGTACTTACTTTATTAACATAGTTTCAATGAAGGCGTAAAGTAATCTTCTTGTCAGAACGTCGTTCGAGCCTTCCTCGGTGCTGCGTTTGTTTCGGCTCCTGCCCCACTGGAATTAATTGAATCGTCGTCAATCAACTGCTTATCAGGGCAGAGTTGAGATAAACTAATCTTTACACAAATACTGTATCTTTCCTTTCAATGCCACGCAAGCAAGATGGGCAATGCTGACTCGTCACTACAAGTTGTAAAAATATTTTATTCAAATTATTCTATTATCTCTTTAATTTCTAAACTCACGCTTTTCTCTGATTTCTTTACCTGCTGTATTCTTCTTGGATTTCCAAAAAGAACTTATTCACGATAAATGACAACTCATCCGTCGCGTTTTGACAAATTGCGAGTGTGACAGATGTTTTGTCACTTATTTATCGCGCGATAAAAACAACCATCAAAAGCCCCCTGGCCTTTGCTTCATGAAGTGCGTTGTGAAATTTGGTATCCGGTAATGAGCGGATTTGGTCAGACCTTTTCAGGGGTGAACGGCTCCTGGGTATTGATGAGCTGTTTGGGTCCTTGCTTTTGGACAGTATTTTGTAGCTTTACAGCAATTTTCATAACTCACCGGGATATCTCCCAGCAGCGGTTGGAAGTAGGTGGAGTTGTCGACGTTGTAGTAGTTGGCCTCGTAGAACCACGCCACGCTCGTCGTGCTTAAGGGTTGCAAGGGTATGGAAACCGTCGCGAACACCTGGAGATGAGGATGTTTGGTAATTTTAGCGGGCGTTTCCATTGACGCGAAGCTGGGCTTAGTAAATCGTGTATGTTATCAATCGCAGTTCTCGAAATCCCCACTTTGTTTAAACAGTACCTATAATTGAGTGAATTAAGCTGACTGTTCACTGAAGAGGAGTGGAGAAAATGGACCAAGCCGGCTGCGTTTTTGTGAAGCCCAAAAGAACTCCATTACATAAATATTTGCTGTCGCCGGGATTTGAACCCAGGACCGCTGGATAGCTGCGTCAGCAACTATACTACTATGGAGATAGCCATGTTGTGATAAAAAAGGTTCTCTTTTTAATTTTTTAGCAAAAACCGTCTTAGAGCTGTATTTGATAGGTTACTTTATGTAAAATGCGACGCAAAGGTCGTAAACGTCATCACACGATTTTGAATGAACAAAGGCGTTAGTTAGATCCGAGCATTCAGGTGTGCTCTGGATGAGTAGGCTAATAGCCCGGTTAAGAGCTAGATATACGCTTCAAGAAATACCGGTAAATAACCTTTAATACGCTAAATTATACTCACTCCCCATTGTGTAGCTTTCGTAAACAGCAAATATCTCTTCTGTCTGTTATTTGCCCTCGAGTGTCCGTCGCTCAAGTTAAATAGGATCACATACCTGAAAACAGACATAAAATATATCTCAATTCCCAAGAATATCTTCAAATTATTCAAATGCTACATTTCTAAACATTGTAGTTTGTTGAAAACATGCTTCTTATTTAAAGACGTTGGTCTCTGTAAACAAATTAGGTGCTATGTTACAAAACGTGATGACAATATACCCACATTATTTCAAAGCACTTATACCGACCATTTGAATAGATCTAAGTAATAGCTAATATTTATTTAAATAAAAAAATTTAAACGGATTATATCGCGTATATTAATTATTTGAGCCTCCCTGACGTTTCAGTACCTTTACAGATACCGTTGTCAAAGGTTGACTGAGAAAAACACAATTTTTCTCTGTCAAAGTTACCGTCGTTGCAACAGGTCTGCAGTCTGCGAGCATGTCATGGACAAACCAAACCATTCAATTAAGTTTGATAACACTTCAATCCTTGCCAGAGAGAAACGATATTTTCCCAGAATGTTGCGCGAGGCTATTGAAATCAAAAAATATCCCAATTTCAATAGAGAAGATGGTTTGTCATTACCACCGGCTTGGGATCCTGTTGTACATCTTATCAAGGATCAAGCAAGACACAAGACTGGAAACCTTGGGCCTCGAACGGTGTAAAACAAATTAGTGTTAAAAGTAGCATATGTAGAGTTTTTGTTTAAAAGTATTTTATAGTAATAAATAAGGCAATCTGGGAGTTTTCTTTGGCGGTTCTTTCTCCTCAGTAAGCCTTTAGTGAACCGCTGGTAGATATTTTAAATAAATAATAAATGCCCTTCTGGCACATGTGTAACTGTCTTTACACATTAGGCTCATCTGGCATGTATGAACACCTTTATTTTAATTTAAGCATTAAATACAAAGATCAAAGCTTAAAGAAAAATTGAAAAAGGAGCTACCTGGGGGAAGAGACCGGGAATCGAACCCGGTACCTCTGGATTGCCGGTCCAGCGCGTTAACCATTTCGCCACCCTAGCTCCTTTACCTTTATTTTAAATTAATATTTACAAAATGGGTAGTTTGCACAAATGTAACTTTGACAGAGAAAAATTGTGTTTTTCTCAGTCAACCTTTGACAACGGTATCTGTAAAGGTACTGAAACGTCAGGGAGGCTCAAATAATTAATATACGCGATATAATCCGTTTAAATTGTTTTATTTAAATGTGTGACAGTCGCGGAAACCGAAGAAAATATTAGCTAATATTTATATCAAATTTCTTTATTACTACTTAATCTCTGAACAAAAGCGTTATTATAGTTTTATCAAAATTTAGGACCCATATAGTTTTTGCAAGTAATCAAATCAGGAGTTATTCAGTTGAGGAAGCACAACACCGAAGAATTTAATTAGCTATGAAAAAGCAAGCTCAAAAATATTATTACGAAATACATACAGCAGTAATTGGCAATCTGTCCGCATTTTCTCTCTTGAATTAACAGGCAGTTTTAAATTGTGATTGACAGTAAATTACCATCCCGAAAACTGACACAGCTCGACACTGGGCTCAGTTAATGAACGCCTGACGTCTTATTTGTGTAAGCAATTTGTGAACGTTCCTTTACGCTTGGACAAATACCGCTATTGGTGGCATTAATAAAAATGCACGTATAGGCTTTGGATACCGTGTGTTTACGTTTAACTGATCTCGCTTAATCTCCAGGCTGTGACTCGATGCGTCGAATACTGTACGCATACGAGTAGTTCGAGAGGCGATAGTTTGACAAGTAAGTGTTAATTGTTTGACGGGACTTTACAGGGACTTGTATTTGGTGTCGCCATGCGAGCGCAATCAAAGTCTCAAGTCCCAGCGTCTCCTTTAGGCGTCGGGTTTCGGTTGAAATGGATAAGGCTGGCAATCGATGCGAAGTGTAAGTTTACTGGTCACGTAGGATTTAGGGTTTGTAATTTAGCCATCACGATTCCCCTCCGACGTACGTTGAGACGGCTGGAGTGAATGATATTTGAATTTAAATTCAAATTACGTATACGTAAGTATGTCTTAGTTTATATAATTCACAGCGCTTATCTTTACAGGCCTTTGATAATAACGTTTATCACGTTATAGATGACAAAATACGTTCACTTTTTGACACTTTTTTACTTTCTGTATTCCGCTTACAAAGAGAACGTAATCACAGTTTTTATAATTTCCTAAGATAACTAATTATTTTATAAAAATCTACTCATTTTAAAATATAGTAACTCCAAAACTATGACACAATGTATGTATCTATATACAAATATAGATATCTATCAATCTATCTATCTGTCATTTTCAAAATATATGTACATAGTTAAGGGCTTTAATTAAAACAGAACTTAATTGATTCCTTCGTGTAACGATAGTTACCCATATCTTTTGTATGAGTAACTTTCGTAACACGAAGCGATCGTAATTTTGTTTTTATTAAGCCTTTAACTATGTACATGTTTTTTTGAAAATGACTCCATAGGTTACTTTAGTTTAGTTTAAAAATATTGACTATATTTATAGCTTATTTTTTGCAGATAGGTCGAAGAGTCAACTCTATGCAGGCATAGTTGTCGTAAATTTCAGTTATTTTATGTTTTTTTTTTTATTTATTTCTTACATACTTTTTTTAGGGTGTACACGACGCGACGCTCTCTCAACCTCTATATTAATTTCCACCTGTTAGAAATATGAAATGTTATAAATTACATGAGTTCTAAAGAAGACATAAATAATACTAGACTTTGACATTGAGACAGTATTGATGTCATAGTCATTACCGTTACCGGAGCACAAACACTGACAATTGGAACGGACTCACTTTACCTTGTTTTGTTTTTCATTTTAACATGCAAAAAACAAGTGCCAATTGCCCTAGAATTCCGAAATATCATTTGCAATGATAGTAGATTAATATTTGATTAAACTTAAACATGTTATGCTGTTTTAAAGCTATATAATTGATATGATTCACATATGCTAGCTTTAAAAGTCAATGGGAGCTCGGAGCGACCGCTGAGAGGGAATATTTGAAGCGGCTGCAGATCCGATTCCACCGCGAGCTGCGAAACCTTTTGGATGTGATATTACAGTAAACAAGAGCTGATCTAATGAGAGGTCGGAAGGTGGTATGAGATCCGATACCAAAATGGGCTATTTAAAAGAAAAGAAAGAAAGAAATGCATTTATTCATGATGTGGCCATAGGAGATAATTACAAAAATAAATAGTGACAAATGAAATAAAACAATAAGAAAATTCTACTAACTATGGCTGTGCCACGAAAGGGTCCCACCTCAGCATGATGCTAGCCCAAGAGCCAGCGCTGATCTTCCGGTGGGACCATAGATGGCGCCACGGAGAGCTGCACGCGCGAGCGCCGATCGCATTTTGGTGCGTTAACCTGAACGCAGACAAGACAAGCGCTGTCAGTGTCACGTCACGTCAAGCAAATAGCAAAATTGTCAAATTTCAGGTCAGGACGCTAGGCATGGCATAACCTAGAATGCGACGTTTGCATCGTGAGTGCAGCTCTTAAATTACTAACACAAAAAGACAAAATAAAAATTATAATAACAGACAGAGAAACAAGAAAAACTACAATAAACACTGACAGAGAAACAAGAAAAACTATAAAATACAATTAAAACTGTTGAACAATGTTGTCAAAGTAAGAGTGAAGTGAACTATTTAGTATTTACGTGTCGAAAACCGCGCGAAATACTAACTAGCACTAAAGAGCTACGTATTGGTGCCCTCCGCGATCGCTGCATTTATACATGCTAAATAAACTCACAAATAACCATGGTAATAAACCATTGATAAAAAGATCAAAGTTCAAAGAAAATTTTAAATGTGTACGTGGTGGAAGAAACCGGGAATGGAACCCACTTCTGTAAAGTGGTGCGGTAAGAATGTGAATATTAACGTATTCACATAGAGGTCCCTAAGGTGTAAAGCCTTTCAAATAAACAATGCAAAGATCGACACACAAAGCATAAGGAAAAATTCGAAAGGTTATCTTGTCGTTAAGGTTATGGAAAGGTTAACGCGCTGAACCGGTAATCCAGAGGTTCCGGGTTCGATTCCTGGTCCCTTTCACCAGGTTAAGCATTTCTTTGAGCTTTGACCTTTGTATCAATGATTTAATATAAAATGGTGTGTAACCACATTAAAAAAACCGGCCAAGTGCGAGTTGGATTCGCGCACTGAGGGTTCCGTACAAACACTTTCCATCCCTAAGTGGTAAAGTTAAGTTTGCACCTGGTATGTATAGCGCCCCATATATAAAGGTGCAAAGTTAGGTATTAAAATATTAAAAAAAAACTACTTACTAGATCTCGTTCAAAACAATTTTCGTTGGTAGTTTTTATAGTAATGTACATCATACGTTTTTTTTTGATTTTTGATTTTCTTATTTTAGAAGTTAGAAGGGGGGGGGACCAACTTTTTCCACTTTGGAAGCATCTGTCACGCAAACTATTCGGTTTAGAAAAAAAATATTTTAGAAACCTCGATATCATTTTTGAAGACCTATCCATAGATACCCCACACGTATGTGATTGATGAAAAAAACAATTTTGAGTTTCAGTTCTAAGTATGGGGAGCCCCCAATATTTATTATTATTTTTTTATTTTTGCATCAAAATCTTAATGCGGTTCACAGAATACATCTACCTACCAAGTTTCAACAGTATAGCTCTTATAGTTTCGGAAAAAAATGGCTGTGACATACGGACGGACAGACGGACAGACGGACAGACATGACGAATCTATAAGGGTTCCGTTTTTTTACCATTTGGCTACGGAACCCTAAAAATGAGACATTACATGTTTCATTAATTTGACCATAGTAATCACTACATAGTATAAAACAAAGTCGCTTCCTGGTGTCTGTCTGTCCCTATGTATGCGTAGATCTTTAAAACTACGCAACGGATTTGGATGCAGTTTTTTTTATAGATAGAGTGATTCAAGAGAAAGGTTTATTTGTATAGCACATGCATAATTTATCAGCTTTGCACCCGTGCGAAGCCGGGGCGGGTCGCTAGTGTTTGATATATGCTTGCTCGAGGAATATTTAAGAGACACAAGTCACCATTTTGACTTCTACGCCTATTAAGATTTTTTTTCAATCAATATACCCTATGCTCGAAGTTTCCTTGCGGGATCGAATCTGAAATGATGAGATGCAAGAGAACCAAGGTTATAGATATAGCTCAGACAGTCGCTAAACTTAGGTGGCAGTGGGCGGGGCACATTGCTCGTAGAACCGATGGCCGTGGCAAGGTGTACCGACCCCAACATGGTGGACCTGGTTAGGATGCGGTCAGAAATTGGATGAGAGTGGCGCAAGACCGATTGTTGTGGAGAACTTTGATGATGATGGTGATACCTTATCCAACCCCGTTGAATTCTGACCTCAGAGCGCCGCACCGCATCAAAGGCGCTCTCTTTCCGTGCGCGGCCAATTTATCGGAATGAAGGGCCATCATATAATGGGATCCTGCGGTCGCAGACATGCTCAATAAATGTTCAACGAATGCTCAACATGCTCAGTGCTCGACATGCAAGCTTCTAATTTGCAATTTATTTCGCTTTCAGATTCATAAAGTAATTCTGAGGTTCCGTGCTAGATGTGGAGCGATGCGGTTTTGGCTGTTACGATTTTCGTCTATTAACCTACGGTAGGTTCTTGATTGTATATCTCAGAACTCCGATCCGATATTTATGTACTTTAGAATAATAATATTTGTGTAATAATACGAGTGACATCCCGAAATTAGTCCCATAATATTTTTGCAAAACTCTGATGATGAGATTCATGTGGAATTGAAGGAACTACTCAAACATTATTTTATTATACAGGGTGGAACAAATCGAGGGACTTCTAAGCAAACAGGGAATTGTTCAGACTGAGCACTTCATTTTTCACCAATGAACTATGTAAATATTTCTATCAATTTTTGAGATACAGTTTGTTTAACATTAGTGTAAAAATCTGCACATCAACCCTAGCATCTTTTGAACTTCGCTTAAATTAGACAGGTGTCATTTAAAATGTAAATAAAATCTTTGAATTGGGTTGTCACTGATATTAAAATATTTTATATTGATGACTTTTTTTTACTTTTAAATCCAGCTTTACAATTATAATAGGTCGATTATAGATCACTCATAAGACACTATCCTGTCAGCCCAGTCTTTAGAAATGTTCCACCCTGTATATTATTTTGCAGTGTAACTCGTTCCGTTGTTCTCAAAAGAAAGAGTACTTCTCGTTGAAGTCGGTTATTTCTCGATAAAGTTATTATACGAAGTATTTTCATTCCTGTCTTAAAAAATGCTTTATATTTGACGTTTCTTTTCTCATATAAGTCTACTTAAGGGAAGGTAAGTATGTATAATTTTGATAAATTTAACTTTCGGCCATAATAGACCTGAAATATTGCTAAGTTTCGGATTTCCCAATGTCTCTTCGAATTCGGACCCAAAATTAATTTGATAGCTCAGAATCGCTAAACTTAAGTGGCAGTGGCCTCGCCACATTGCTCGTAGAATCGATGGCCGTTGGGGCAGAAAGGTTCTTGAGTGGCGACCGCGGACCGGAAGATGCGACCAGGTAGACTGATGACCTGGTTAAGATCGCGGGCATAAATTGGATGAGGCCGGTCGTAGTGGAGAACTTTGGGACCGCAGTGGACGTTTATCGGCTGATAAACATGGTTAATTTCAGTTAGTCGAGCAATTTCTCATAGTTAGCTAATAGTTCCACAGTTACAAAGGGATATCTCCCAGACAGGCATGCGATGCTAATTGCTTCCTCTCCATTCAGGTAACGATAATGTGGAGCATGCCCAATCACTGAGAAAACATAACGGTTCATTAAACACGGGCAAAGCAAATACTGAGACATTTATTTTGCCTGACTCCGCGCTCTGCGATTGACGCGTTCGCCATGCTCCTATCACTAATCTTCCTCAATTTTCTTGCGAGTTTGGAAGCATACAGACACAAGAGGTACCTTGTGTACCCCGACGGCGGCCCAGCCCGTGCACAGGTATGTACTTCGAATTCGTTCATGCAAATTTACATAACGTAGCTGATTTAACTCCGGCAAAATGATGTTTTCTTTGCACACCGGATCGCGCTTAACGAAGCAGTGTTTTTTCTTGTTGGTGAATTTAAATGCAATTAAGTTGCTCGCTTTGGCCTGCTGTTTGAAGTGTTGCGAGGAATTTGTTTAGTCGGGGTTTTTTCTTTGCTTCGTTTAATTCTTCACGTAGTTCTGGTGAGTGGGGAGCTTTTAATTTGGTTTGATTTGGTTTTAATGTTAGTTTGAATTTAATATTTATTTGTAGTTAAAATGATGGGATACGCTACAATTTTACCTGTAATTTAGCCGGATTGCGAATTTTAACACAAAAATATATATTTTGAGCGACTTTGTCACCTGAGAAAAAAGTATTACCATATTTTTGCAAAAAAGAACTGTATAATACTCATTATTTTACTGAAAACGTTTAGCGTCTGCTTGATAGCATCATTATTTTTTTTAAACAGGAATCAATTTATTGTCGTTATTATACAAACAATAAATTAAACCATTAAACGTACGTTCAAAGATATAGGTACCTATGGAACCAAATAAATTATCTTAATAAAACAATAAATAAATAATAAATAAATATCGGACCGATCAAATCGATCTAGTGCCATAGTAAACTCTAGTAGGCTTGTGCCATGGGCACCAGACGACGATAAACACACCTGTATTAGAGAAATACATACTTAAATACAAATAACATCCACGACCCAGGCACAAATATTCTAGTTAAACACGCAAATATTTGCCCTTGCCGGAATTCGAACCCAGGACCGTCGGCTCAGTAGGCACCTGCTTTACCACTGCGCCATCCTTATCAATAATGATGTCCCTTATTTTTTTTAAGTAGAATGACAAATCAAGTCGAGATGTATACAAACACAGAACTAACGGTTCTTCACACAATCAATTAGCTAGGGAAACAGAATCACGGCTCCCAATATGCGTGATATCCCCACGGACTGTCATCCATCCTTCGTCGGCAAATGGCTGGATATCATTAAGGCATGATTGAGTATATCTAATTTCACAAGTGCCCTTTTCTCAAGGGCCTTCTCCGAAACAATAACGTAAAGGTGCTACCTCACTGCGAGAATAAATACATATTAAGGGACAATCCATACTAATATTATAAATGCGAAAGTGTGTATGTCTGTCTGTCTGTCAGTTACCTCTTCACGCTTAAACAGCTGAATCGATTTTGATGAAATTTGGCATGGAGATAGTTTAAGATCCGAGGAAGGACATAGGACAGTTTTTATCCTGGAAATTATCCCTAAAAAGATTGAAAAGTGAGTAAGTAATTCATGATGACATTGATGACCCTGTAGAAAATGTAATGATTAAACCCAAAGCACAATTGCTCTTACATTTGCTTAGGCGCTCTTTTATTAATTAAGGTGATTAGGTGGATAACTATCGTGTTGTACGAGGTTGCTTCCATACTTCCAAGTTCCACGCGGACGTAGTCGCGGGCAAAAGCTAGTCTTATATAAATCGACCTAGTCCCAAATGGGTACTAGACGACGATATACGTAATCTCTACTTGTTTTTTTATGGGCGCGCGGCGGCATGCCACTCTGGCGCCATCTGTTGGTCATAATTTCCTTTGTGCTCGCATCACGCCGAAACGGCTGGACAAATTTTAACCAATTTTGGTACAGGGATAGCTGGACATCCAAAGATACTTTTTGTCTATCTACAGTAAAGAAATAAATAAACACACGAAGTTGCGGGTACTTCCTAGTATATATGTATATGTATAGATAACATTCATGACCCAGGAACAAATATTCGTGGTCATCACACAAGGATTCGAACCCAGGACCGGCTCAAGCAGTTGCACTATAATCTGCACCAACCGCGTCGTCATTGCGTCTGAAATGTAAAGATCCGGGGATTACATCCGTGAGAGGAAAATTAAGCATTATTAATTATTAGGAATATAAAGTATTGAGTAACCGTTAATAAACTTTTATAGATAAGATTAAACTAGATTATTTCATTTCACAAATTACATTACAAAGCCTAACGACAATATTATACAATTTATATCATGACGAAACCATTGAATACAGAAATTTATTTATATTTATCAATTATTTATAATCGTAAAGAATAGGCCAACGATTAATAATAAGAAAAAATATTGTTTGCACTGTCAAAATATGTTTAATTGTAATGCTCGAAACCGAATCATAAATTTAACATTACAAGCGAATGCTCGTTAGTCAATGAGGTAGTGTCGTAACGTTATGATCAAAATTTAATCATACATGTGAATTATCCCGGTGACGGACCAACTTTATGCCTTATGAAAAGTACTCCAGACGAAGGGCCGATATTATAAGCGCTCGTTTCTGCTTTAAGATTGTTTTCTTCGCCTTTGTATTTTTTTAACATAATATCCTCCTTCTTTTTAGGGTAAGCGTGGCTGCGTTATTTACCTGTTTAAGTAGGGCAAGTTTTCGTAACGTGGAAAGCTAAAATTAATGTTACATTTTACCTAAACAACTATTTAATTGAGTTATTTTTGTACTCTAAATATCCTTCAGCACTTCCTATCCACAGATTTCTAATAAACTTTAGCATTAGACTGCCACTTTAACTTTAGTAGTTAATTTAGTATTTATCTCCTCTTTTAAATTTTATATTGTATTGTTTTTTTTTTATAAACTGTTAGACATAAACTTTTATAATATGAATATGAAAAGATAGCGCAATTTTATCAATCGTGATTTTTGTTTCAGTTTATTATAGGTTTGGGTATTCCAGTAGATTTAAAGGAGCAGGCGGTAACTGTCGGTACTGTCATCAAATTTCAATATGATCTTCCTACAAACAGTACAGAATACACCAGTAGAATATATGGCTTTGTGAACACCGTCTCAAGGGACATGGATGGAGATGGTTCTGTTACTGAAGATACAGATAAAGATGCGGAATCAACGAAAATAGATGATAATAAAGATAATGGTAAAGAGGAAGATTCTCAAGAAGATGCTTTGGTTGATATCACATTCGACGAAAGAAGAAGACGATCTCTAATGTTCTCAGAAGGAGGTGTAGTCCAGGATACAAACGAGCTATCTTTAGATGAAGCTATCCGCCGACAAGAACTTATAGATCAGAAAGCAAGGCAAGCAGAAGAAGATGAAGAGCCACAGAGAATGAACAGATGGGATTTCTATAAAATTATAGAGCATATGTCTGAAAGGTAGCTAGGTTATCACTTTGTTTCGTTTTACAGTTTCTACAACGGCGATCTTGAAAAAGGACTGTCACTTCTTAACCCAATTGACACGTTTTAGTGCTAATGGATGCATTTTAGCGCGGTTGGGTACTAAAACTTTCACAAAATCATTTACTGATATTATTACCGCTATAGTTTACTAGTATTACGGGTTCATTTAGTAGGACAAATAGCAACTTCGTTCACAGTAAGTTTTTTCTTTACCGTAGTGGGGTAAAACGTATTCTATTACTTTCTATGGATTTCTAGTTACTCCTTTACCAAAATTGGTTAAAATCCATCTAGTGATTTTAACGTGATGAGACGACAAACATTTTTTTTACCAACAAAATAAATGGGGCAATTAAGTTTTTCTTGAAATTTTAGATGTACTATTTTATGTTTTTATGTAACATAATGATTGTTCCAAGAATACAGCCGTCTGCAACACTGAGCTGTTCCAAAAGAAACCAAATAATCAGTTTTTACGATCCTCAAATTATAATCGAATTTTGCATCAAAAGGAATGTTTTCCTTTCACCTTTCCTTTTTGGTGTGACTTTTCCTGTTTGGCACTTAACTTGGAACAGCAATTTAAGACAGAATAAGAAATCAGAATTTTATTGGCAGCATTAATATAAAAATTGGGCAAGTGCGAGCCCGACTCACGCATGAAGGGTTCCGTACCATAATCTATAACAAGTTTGTTGTATGGGAGCCCCCCTTAAATATTTATTTTATTTTATTTTTAGTATTTGTTGTTATAGCGGCAATAGAAATACATCATCTGTGAAAATTTCAACTGTCTAGCTATCACCGTTCTTGAGATACAGCCTGGTGACAGACGGACGGACGGACGGACGGACGGACGGACGGACGGACAGCGAAGTCTCAGTAATAGGGTCCCGTTTTTACCCTTTGGGTACGGAACCCTAAAAATCAGTAAACATTGTAATGAATGTTTTAACACGTTTTTCTATTATTATCTTATGACACGTGGGATTAAATCGATTTGAGACTGTCTCATTAAGATGTGTGTATCAGAAATCTCACCTCAAATATGATATGTAAGAATAAATATGTCACGTAGGTGTTTTTTCAGCAAATATTGAAGCGCCTATTGAACTATAACAGACATTTTACCAGTTGTCAATCTCACTGTTATACGATTTAATAATAGGGACAATTAGCATCAAAAGTAGCTGACTTACGACTAACATCACAATGCGCGCAAAAATTATCACTTACTACTTTCTCTTGTTGCTGGCTGTACTTACTCGTTTGAGGTCAATTGTAATTTTTTGACCTACCACAGTTTTTAGGATGTCTGTTTACCAAGCCATAGATTTTTTGTAAGAGAGACCTTGTTTTATAATACCGTGTTTACAGGTATGGCTACTCGGGAAGACCCTGCCTGCTCCGCACGATCTGCGAGGCAGCTGAGATTCCCTTCACGCATGAGAACGGGCTGCTTGGTGAAATAGCGCACATACTATTCACGTAAGTACTCTTTCATTTCACATTATTATTCCTGAATTCATCACTATCTGAGCCATGCTGCCAGCTGTTGTACCTGGCCATGGACGACGTTCACTGCGTTCGAAAAGATACGAGGAACGGTCTTCTCAAATGAAAGATTGTTTAATATGTAGTTATTTGTCATAATACATTTAAAAAAAGTTACTTTTGTTTTATAATAATATCACTTAGGAAAAGTTAGATAGGTGTTAGAGCTAGAGGAAGATTGCCGATAAGATGGAGCGACCAGATCAAAGCCAGTGTGTCGGCTACCGATGCTCACAGAAAGTGGCTCTACGAGACGAGTGGCAACTTGTTGTCAAACGGGTCACTCAAATAGAAATACATTGGCCACGACCACTCTAAGGTGTACCGAAGAAGATGATGATGTTCTAAAAACGTTTGTCGATATAAAAAGAGTAAACCTTTAAACTGTCAATTCCAGGCCATCGTCAACGAAGGACGAGCTCTCCCACCACACAGACAACGAGTACCACGCTGCAGAGCGGCTCGGGCGCAGTGCTGATGGCAACTGTGAGAACCTCTTCCCCGAGTGCGAGAACTCGGTTCTCGAGACCTTTACGGAAATCGGCGGGGATACGCTGCACAAGTTTGGACTGTATTAAATAAATCACATTTAGATTTTGAAGTATTTTCATTTCTAATAAAGCCCATTATAGTTTATGATCTGTGGGTCATAATATCAACCAAAATACTACTCCCCAAGGTTATTCAGTGCACCGCTCTAATCCAACCGCTTCCTGCGATTCTGCCTAGAATCTAGATCGTAGATCCATCTAAATGTAATATTAATAATCAAGGTCACGCTAAAAGATACTGGAAAATTCTCAATCGGTATTCTGTAGCAACAACCGTAACTTGAAATTCTGTAACAGTTGCAGTTTAAAAGATGACCTGGTTATTCATGGAGTAATACCCAGAAATGTTCTCTACACTTGAAAGACTTGTACATATTATGGCGGTCAGGATTATCATGTATGAGATGCTATTTTAGGGAAGCATATCCAGCATTAAATGACTTTTTGTATCAGATTGGTGCCATGATTAGTTGATGGAGATGACGATAATGATGATAATGGTGATGATTATAATAGAATTGTGGAAGAACTTCGCTTCTTAATCAGTATAAAGCTGCAGAGCGGCTCGGACGCACTGCTGACTCTCTTCTCTTACAACCAATGAGTGCATGAACTTTCACTATATTATATTTACACCCAGGAAAAATAATAATTGAATTAGTGTTTGTGTTTATCTTAGATTAGATCAACATCGTATTTGATCTAATCCCCAGTTAAATATGCATCCATCGTTATAATATTCAAATTCGTTATCTATTAGTGCGTGCGTCAGTAAACCATTACCTGCGAAAAAGCCTCAAACTTCTATAGCCTCAATAAACAGGTACATTTTAACATTAGGGTTGATGTTGCCAATTACAAATTAATTGTCATAAGTATTGATAAATTAATTGTCATAATCATTTGATCAAATAACTTGGCATCACTACTTCTATCATATAAATTCATTTCAAAGATGGTTTTCTTTCTCGTTTCCACCGCTTTTGATTAAAGTTCTCTGTATTGGAACCGACTGATATTCTTGATATTATTAATGTAAGAATGAAAAATTAAAGTGTTTTAATTTATTTAATCTTTATTAAAAAAAGTGTATAAATGGCGGACTCAATGCCATTTTCCAAGGCATTTTCTGCCAGTCAACTATTGGGCTTAACAGAAAAAGTCAGTCATCATACTTGTCTTCATTTTCCATCAAATCAGACCAGGGTCAAACCATTTCGTCGTTACGTTTGATTCAATCACAATCATTCTCATTACAAAAGTATAAACTTATGAACTATGGCATTAATTAATAATTTATGGCTAAAAAAATTATGACACTAGGATTCTTCTAAAACTTTAGTGAAGAGATCAAGAAGTGAGATGGACGTGCAATAGAACATTCCGGAACAGTCTAGATGATTCTGCCCGTGTTGCAAAGCTCGAATGTACGGCAACGCCTCTGGAGTTGGATGCTCAGCGATGTCGTTTAACGGACTGGAAAATAGAAAAAAAGCAAGATTAAATAAACAACAAAAAATAACCAAGATCAGATGGAATATAAGGAACGGTGAGGTACACTTTGAAGCAATTACGATATAATTGAATCAGTTCTCTTATTTGATTAATTTGTATTCGAGACGTCAGGGTCCTTTTTTCTCATATTCTAGACAACAACTATCAATCAAAACCAAATCAATATTTAGAGGCTTTAGCTATGAATATCTCTTGCTCTTCAAATTTGTTTTACCCAGCAGCATCCAGCAAAAGATTAAATAAAATAAACAAATAAATATTGAGGGACAATCATACACAAATCGACCTAGTCCCAAACTAAGCAAAGCTTGTACTATGGGTAATAGACGACGATATACATAATATATAAATACATATATAGATAACATCCATGACCCAAGAACAAATATTTGCACAAATATTTGCCCCGGCCGGGATTCGAACCCGGGACCGCCGACTCAGTAGGCAGGCAGATTATTCTTTGATATATGATCAGGGATTCATAATTAATAAATTTATAGATTTTACACTGTTCCTACCTTGTTAGGCCTTCAACCAGGGCAATATGCTTTTAGATCAAACTGAGCTACCATTTCATCAGATCATTTCAGATCATTTGTGTGCTCCAGATTAAAAACGTCATAATATATAATGTTCTACCATGAACAATATTCTTTAAGATGACCTTCGACTTGGGGGAATTAGACTTTTATAATCATCACTTTAATTAAACCATAGACATCGACGGCTAACTTCTATCTATAAAATCGTCTTCAAGACGCAGACATTTCCGTTGTGGTTAAGAATTGGGAACGGCTTATTTCCAAGAGTTGTTTGTGGACCGGCTGGATAAGTTTGTTTTGGCATGAGTCTCATATACGTTTTCTGAGGGTATTGATGAGATACTAACTTCAGTATAAAAGTGGTCAGCTCATGCAGTAGATCATCTTCGTGCTCGGTGTGCAGAGGCTCGGCTCCCAGTTGGCACAGGGTCTTCAAGACGCACGCGGTTCCGTTGTGCCCGAAGCTGAAACAAACATTCAACCTGGTGGAAAAGACCGAGAATCGAACCCGGTACCTCTGGATTACCGGTCCAACGTGTTAACCTTTGCACCACGCTAAAGCCAGCTAACCTTTCGAATTTTTCCTTATGCTTTGTGCGGCGATATTTGCATTGAACTCAAACTCAAACTCATTTTATTGGTGAAGCAGATCACAGGTCATTTTAGTTATACACAATTACAAGATTAAAATTACGATAACATTTACAAAAAATTACGGTCTCAATAGAATTACTTATTATTATCACAATTTCGGGAATAATGTCAAACAATACATTAAAATTAATACTCAATTTAAAATAATATTGATTTACACAAGTTTACGAGTATATACCAAAATTCATTATTTAATTATTATCGATATAATTTCCAGTGTCCAAAAATTCCTCGACGCTGTAATACGCTCGCTCGATAAGCCATTTCTTTAATTTTAATTTAAATGTCGCTAAACTTGTTGCTGCAGTGATTGTTTCTGGCAACTTATTGTATACTAACGGCCCCATGATGTGCGGCAACTTCCGATATTTAGTGAGTCTTCCAGGGAGTGACGCTAGCTTGTGGGCATTGCGAGTAGCTCGACCATGTATCTCTCCACGGGTGCGATATTCAGACCGGTGTTCAAACACATACAATGCCACCTAAAGGATTACGAGAGACGGGAGAGTCAAAATTCCCAGTTCCTTGAAATGAGATTTCACGGATTCATCCTGCGGTATCTCTACCATCGCTCTAATGGCTTTTTTGTGCATTCTGAAGACGCGTTCCCATTCTGCCGCGTTGTTTACCCTTATGTGAATACTTTAATAATAATATCTTAGAACGAGCAAGCGAGAGAGGGCACTGTTTTGGCTATGAACGCGTGCCAATTTAGCCCGAACAAAAGCTCGTGTACCTTATCAGCGTGTGTACTTGTGCTTTAGGGTGTTATCCAAAAAAGTCTACCTGAAGTCTTATTTTCAGAATATGGTTTTATTTTTTAGCTCATCTTATCGGAATCGTTGTGAACATTCAAAATATCTCCAAAATCAAAATGTCCATTCCAGAGCGTCACGTTTTGTTTTCATAATCATAATACACTTTGGAAAAGTATTTTTTCTTGTATAAGGTTTGAATGTACAAATGATTTTCAGAAAGATAAACCTATTAACAATTTTCTTAAAACCAGTTTATGTTTTTAAGAAACGCCTCCTATAAAATAAAAGGCGATCAAGTAAACATTGAATGTATTGACTATTGAAGTACCGTTTAGTAATGAAACAACCGTAGACCTTCGTTTATTTATTTTGCAACAACTACTAAGGGCTGTTACGGTAAACAGTAATAAATTACAGTGCGACATTCGGAAAATGGGAATTGACGAAGGCAATTTATGCGCAAATTGCTTTCCAAGTAAACAATTGTCAGAATACGATAAATCATGCCCGTGAATGAGTGATTTTGCGGAATTTTGCGGTCATGTTTTTTGTTACGAGCCGCGAGTTGGTGCAATTACCCAAACCAATTACCAATTGGTTTTTTTCATTTGTAGTTTTATTCAATTAACCTTCAGTGATACCTTAAAATAAAACTTAGGGACGAAGTAAAATATCTAAAGAAAATAATACTAAAATCATCTTCATAAATTAATAACAATTACATTAGAAAGTTTTAAAGTTTCATCAGACAGCCAGAATTGATCACTTTATTCTTTATCTATAGCTCACCCAATGAAAGCTAAAAATTGTCAAATAGGAAAAATAAGTCGTATAGAAGCGAATTTTGGTAACGTTGTAGGAAATGGTGTTTTAAACAACCTACTGAACGCACTAGTCGATGGTTGAAAAATTAAAAGAAATGACCACTATTTTCAAAGAGTTTTCAAGTGGTTCCACTTTGTGCAATTCCCGTGAAAATTAAACGCAAATAACGCAATGTAGCTTGGTATTTGGTCTTTACTTCTATCTAATAGAATTTCTAAACACCTCATCGTAAAGTCCTGTTTCTAGGTTATATCATTTAAGTCTCCCTTGTTACGTGACACTTAGACATGAAACTAATAACAATAAGTAAGTAATAGTGTTTACTTTAATCATGTATGCTGGTTTTTCAATAGGTTCTATACTTTTTGAGCAAAAGATGTTACTCGAATTTGCGCATAAATGCCGGCTTGAGGAGCTTCAGATTAAAATGGCGCTAGTCACCTCGACGTAGTACAAGCCGCACCGTATAGATGCATACTTGACGCCGTACAAATCTTTCAATTGTACGAATGAGGTAAGCTAGTGGGAGGACAAAATGCTCAAATGCCCACAATGTCATTGAGTGTATGCGATGTGTCAGTACTCACTTATCCAAAGTCTCCTCCACATATTTGTAAAAGTGGTACAATCTTGCATCATTCTCATAGTCCCCTTCCAGCTCTCTTCTCTTCCTCGATAGACCATCGTAGCCTCCGTTGGCGTGCAGGATATCTACAGGGATCTGGGTGCGGTTCCAGGGTAATTGGAAGTTTGCCTGGAAGGCCCAGTTCACATTCACAGTCTTGATGGGCGTGGGAGTTCCTACACCTATGTTCACCTGGAATAAAATTATTAGGTTGAATTTATTTATTGTATAACCATAAAATAATAAATGTAACTAAAAATACCGTTAATAAAACTAAACCTAATAATAAAACTAAACTAGAGAGCGATAAAGTCGGTTGCTTTTATCACGCGATAAATAAGTGACAAAGCATCCATTACGTATTGACAAGGTGCGAGTGTAAGTATAACAAATGCTTTGTCACTAATTTATCTCGTGATAAACGTAACCGTTGATGTATTTATATTTATTATGTTTGTATTTATCTATAGAGTTAATGTATGTCGTCGACATCGTCGTCTATAAATTATAACACAACCAGATCTTAAATTGGGACTACTATCGACGACGAACGATCATTTAGTGACCTGAAATTAATATTTTTTGCACAACGTCGCAAATTAGGAACAACGGCTGCGATACGAGAAATATATACACTCATTGGAAAAAACTCAATGAAAAGAGTCATCAATAAAATTTATCAAGTTATCAACATATCAAAAACTTCTTAGATGTTAAGAGCATGCAGGCACATATTTCACTTCATACTAAATTCTCATTCTGTTGCGTATACTCGTATTCTTATATCTGAATTGATTTTGCACCTGCCATAACAATGTATGTTTGTGACCGATCCCTTAATTGGAGCCGTTGAATTCTAGTGATGCAATTACTTTATTTAATTTAAAAATAGAACTCGATGGTCGGAGCGTTGACCGAAAAAGTGGTGGGGTGGGACCCAAAATGGTCGTTCCGCGGCAGACAGTGAAATGGCATCTTGTAATGCACTTTAGAAGGAATGGTGCGTGCAGAGAATTAAGAAAATTAAGAGATAAAAAGGCAGGAGCAATGAATCGGTGACTGTAGGAGCAGTCGCCATTAGATATATCGCAGTAAGCAATCTTATACTAATATTGTAATGCGAAAGAGTGTATGACTGTCTGTTACCTATTCACGTTTAAACCGCTGAGCTTAGTAAGGAGGTAGTTTGAGTTCCAAAGAAGGATATAGGATTTTGTCCCTCAAATCATCCCTTAAAAAATAGGACATACTTAGGCTACAATTTATAGGCATATTCATTCATTAGAAGACCAAACAGTACGTAAGTTCGTATGGGCAAATTTCATCCTTCTGCGCGAGCAAAGCCAGAATGAAAAGCTGGTGCATTTATAAAATCATATTTAAACACGACTCTTATTCTTGTTGCTTGTTCAGATTTTCTAGATATGTTGAAATGTATTCTTTAACCATCTTCGGCTGCAGCTATCTCTACACCAAAATTTGGTTAAAATCCGTCTAACTGTTTCGGGGTGATGAGGAGACAAAGACATTTTTAAAAACAAATGACTTTTTACGGCTGACGCCATGCGGCTTTACAAATTCCGATCCGCGCTGTTAGGTTTTTTTTTCTGAAGAATTGACTGTTCTCCATAGAAAAATGATTTTGAATAAAAAATGTACATTAGTATAAAGAAATTCATCATGATTCAGCTGATAGACGTCTACTGCTGGACAAAGACCTTCCCCAAAATTCTCCACAACGATCGATCGTACGCCGCCCTCATGCAATTGTAATAGTGTATTTTTCATTCGATTACGGTAAAAAAAGGGAAAGTTATGACTTTTATCGTCAAAGAAGTTGCGGATACCTTCTTAGTCATCTCAATGTTTAACAAAATGTTTCAGAGTCGGAAAGATTAATATTGACAGAGTTTTAATTTTCTTACAACAGACCTAAGCTAATTTGTTCTCTAGAATGGATTTAAAGTAGGCTTAATAACGGCATTGACTTATATACAGATTGAGCATAAATTATATCATTATTATGATTTAAGATCCTCAATAAATTATGCAGATTTGGAATGAAACAGAATAATCTAATTATTTTTGTGATGACAAAACGGAACATTGCACCGATTCTCTAAGTCATAGAGTAATTGATGACGTCAACTGCGTCTAATTTAGCAGTTACTGTAAGTACCTACACAGTAGCGATGAGTCAGGCACAGGATCGACGAGAGTGACAGAGAAGGGAAGAGACTACATGCAAGATTGGATATAAAAAAGTCCAATATGATGATTATGTTGAATTCTGAACGAGTCATTACTAGTCATCAGGAGTAACTGCCGCAATAGCATTACGTATGGCAACAACAGCCTCCTAAAAGCGTTGAAAGGGCGTCTCGACTGTCCCTTAACCAAATACTAGGTAGAAGTAGATAGATATCGGTAGGGCCAAGTAGAGCAAAAGTTCTGTTTGCTCCTGTGGCACCGTGTAATTTGCTTTGTAATGGTTATACATATGTAATGTTTAATTAAAACGAATCTTGTACTAATATAGTCTTGTATTAATTGAGTCTTTATGTGTTACTTGCGGTTGAAGTGGCAATGGGCAGGCCATGTAGCCCGGAGAATTGACGACCGTTGGGGCAGCAAAGTCCTAGAATGGCGACCACGTATAGGATATATGTTTGTTTGCTATGTTTGGGAAAATGTTCGGGTAACCCACAACGCTGAGAAACCTGGGTGCTCTATTCATTTGAGAAAATTGGTGTAATTGTTACTTACTTGGAACAAAGTGCTATTCGGATATAAAAGCTGCCTCCGATACCGATGTATGGTTTCTTCCATCATCGTCGTCTCGCTCCCTCTTACGACGAATGACACGTAACATAATACACTGATTATCATCAAATTAGTCTTCATCATGATGCTTCGTGCGAAGAGATTCAAGGGGGACTGAATATGCGATGAACTGCGGATGTTGCTTGGGGTGCTATTACGTGATGATGGCAATTACGATGGCGTTTACCTTTGCTTCACGATGAATTAATCTTCAATACTTCTAACTTATCTATCGATTAGTTTACCATAAAACAAAATACCGAAACAAAGGTAAACAGAGCATAAAACGGTATTCAAATATTAGAGCAACAACAGTAAGGATTAGATTATATGAAACAATTTAAACGGATCATATCACCTATATTCATTATGAGCCTTCCTAACGTTCCAGTAATTTTCGATCACAAAACATTACTTTGACAACAGTAAAGAGTGGTTCTACATTTCAAAAAACAACACTGAAAATCTACGACGGCAGAAGCTATAGTCTTAACATAAGAACACTCACTTTACAAAACATCTAGTATTCCAACTGTGATAAGATAAAACTTGCTCAAGATAACTAAAATCCCACTTGAATGTTGTACTGCATAGCTAAGCCGCTTATGTACCGCGCCTGATTTCAATCCGGATATTTGTACTACAGGAAAATACGAAGAGAATTTACGCACGCGAGCCACACATTTTGGTACAGAATTATTAAATCGATGCATTTAAAGATGCATTGGAAGGTGTTCTCTCCCAAACGCTACTAATAGCAACATCTACATGTAATCAAGCAGTGAATTTTTCTCGTGACCAGCCCGTTGTTGGATAAACAAATTAGAGTTCTCAGACCATGTGACTGGGGTATTTGGATGGCGTTAGTAAGGGCGAGGCCACACCGGAGTAGATTAGGGCGCTGGAATGGTGTTATCATATGGTGACATCATAATGCGTAATGTGTGGGCGAAGGATATATTTTTTTTGCAAATTTTTTTCGCTACTTGTGAAGGATCATCTATATGTCTATATACTATAAAAATCTATTTAAAAAAAAACAGAAGGTAAGAAATAACTTTGTATTGATCTTTACTATTAATTTGATGGCAGTACTTTTATCAATTTAATTCCACTAGAAAGCCTTGGAGACTGGAGTCGTGAGGAGTGATATCGGGTATTGAACCACTCCGGAACGATTGAGAATAACTTTCGCACGCCCTGCAGGCTGCAACAATGGCAGTCAGTAACGATTACCTTACCAGATGACATAATTATACCTCCTCTTCTCACAGAAGAGAAAGAGAGAGAAGCACAATTATAGGGCTTGAGGCATTTGGTGTTCACTTGAAAAATAGTGTTATGTTTTGTTCAGGCAGCGCAAGGCGTATCGATACGCATTTTTTTATTACCAAGGTTAAGGTTGTGAAATATTTTTTATTATTTATAATTTGCGTTAGGGTAGGCATGTAAGGTTTGCAAAAAATATATAATTTAGGTTTGTTTATTAAACCATAAACATTGACTTAGCAGCCGTGTCAGTATTTTTATAGAAGTTACTTAAATAGTAGGTAGTCTAATTCGATATTGTGCGTATCAAAAGTATCAGAACCCAACTAGTCAGATCTCCCGTATAAATTAGATACACACTTAAAATCCTTAGTGATAGCAATATAGTAAACGAGGACTTTAAAAAGTAAGTGTGAATTGTGGACACACCCTAACAATTGCACTACGTGTCCAGGTCCGTTGACGCTGCCACACCAGCGGCCCCGTCATTGAACAGCCGGCTTTAGATAAAAAATGTAACGCGCTTTAATCAGCCGTGAATGGATGACTTTAATGTGAACCATGAGGTCAGTGCATGATTTGTTAAAAACAAGTGAAGTGAGTGTTTAGGTTTAATCTTGTGCCGTGGTGTTTATTACGATTGAATTGCAACCGGTACCAAGGTAGCGCAAGAAAAACAAAAAAATGATCGGAAATTGATTGAGTTAATTACTCCAAACTCAATTTCTGATTGGAATTCAGATCAAGGTCTGAATTTAGTTGAATTTGTCATATTTCTAACAAAGAGCCTCTAATGATTGAAAACTAAGATAAAAATACTTGAAAACCAATGTGATACCTAAACACAAAAGACAGTTCAATAAGCTTTACGCCTATCGATTGAGATTATTCCTTGACAATTACTAGAAGACATATCCGTGTCATTTGAAAGATTGGATGTATGTCGGTAGTATTTCAACATTTTTATTTTAAGATTTGTTATAAAATCTAGCAATATTACAAATATCACCCTCCTTCACCTTTAAAATTTTACAAACAATGAGTATAACATGACTTATTTCCTTAACACTAATTCTTTTGATTTTTTTCTCGATTTCAGGTTGTATATCCTGTTGCTATGTCTGCTTACGTCTCTGTTAAATGTGAATAGTTCAGAGAATAATCTGGAGAAGCAAGACTTCAGGGCAAAGAGGCAAGTCAACGCACTGCCGTTGATTTACCCGTATGGAGGTACTTATAAGGTAAGCATAAGCAGTAAGTACTTGTTTGTGATATTCTTAAAAACACACCTAAAGCCATATTCCACAATAATCTAGTTAGTTACAGCTGATCACACGGATGTAGAATGTAGAAACGTTAACAAGTTTTATAATAATAAATCATCAGAACAGAAGGCCTTAATTTTATTAACAACTGATATTAACCTATATTCGAGCCTTTGTTACGCATTACTATCGTGAACACCGTGTTTTAAAGGTTTTTCTTAGAAATTTTGTATTTCCATTAAATAATGTCTCCGGAATCGTTATGTGCCTGGGTCAATCAACTTTTTCGTTGTTAGTTGCTATGATGATGTCCCCCGGGACACTCTTCACGAAAAACTTTATCACGAACGACTTAATCACGAAAACTTTATCACGAAAAACTGTATCACGAATAAACTTTATCACGAAAGACTATATCACGAAAACTTTTCCACGAAGACTTTATCACGAAAACTTTATCACGAAAAGACTTTATCACGAATAAACATTATCACGAATAGACTTTATCACGAAAACTTTATCACGAAGACTTTATCACGAAAACGTTATCACGAAAAAT
Organism: Apotomis capreana; assembly: GCA_947623375.1. Lineage (NCBI taxonomy): Eukaryota > Metazoa > Arthropoda > Insecta > Lepidoptera > Tortricidae > Apotomis > Apotomis capreana. The sequence continues at coordinate 25,600,246 of OX392508.1, forward strand.
CTTAATCACGAAAACTTTATCACGAATGAGCTTTATCACGAAAAATCTTTATCACGAAAAATCTTCATCACGAAAACTTTATCACGAAAAGACATGTTTATGAGCTTAAGTAGCGGAGTCCCTCGTATCCATTTTCTGACACTGCGTATTATACGCAGACAATCTTGTAGAAACATTACGTCCTGTTTCTCCTATGTAAGCCTTGCCACACTCACAAGGTAAAGATGGCAGACGTCACTACTTTGAAAAAGTCGTCATGGGTGTCGTTTTCTAGGTCTTTGGGGGTGCAAAATTTAAGAAATGGCATCCATTTTGGAAATAAAGATGGCGGGCGTAACTTTTGGAAAAAGTCGTCATGGGTGTCGTTTTCTAGGTTTTTGTGTGTGTAAATGTCAAAAATGGAATCCATTTTGGAAATAAAGACGGCGGGAGTTTTTTTTTTTTAAATTCGTCATTGGTGTCGCTTTCTAGTTTTTTGGCGGTGTTAAATTTCAAAAATGGCATCCATTTTTTAATTAAAGATGGTGGACGTCATGTTTTAAATTAATAGTCATGGGTGTCGGTTTTTGGATTTTTGGGGATGTAGATGTCAAAAATGGCATCCATTTTGGAATTAAAGTAAGTGATTGGACATATTTTTTTGAAAACGTCATGGGTGTCGTTTTCTAGGTTTTTGAGTGTCCACTTACTTTAATTCCAAAATGGATGCGATTTTTGACATCTACATCCCCAAAAATCCAAAAAACGACACCCATGACTTTTTCCAAAAGTTACGCCCGCCATCTTTATTTCCAAAATGGATGCCATTTATGAAAACTGCATCCCCAAAAACCTAGAAAACGACACCCATGACGACTTTTTCCAAAAGTTACGCCCGCCATCTTTAATTCCAAAATGGTTTCCATTTTTGAAATGTACACCCCCAAAAAACTAGATAACGATACCCATGACGACTTTTTCAAAAAAGTGATGTCCGCCATCTTTATTTCCAAAATCGATGTCATTTCTGAAAACTACACCCCCAAAAACCCAGAAAACGACACCCATGACGATTATTTCAAAAATTACGTCCACCATCTTTAATTCCAAAATGGATGCCATTTTTAAAATGTACACCCCCAAAAACCTAGAAAACGATACCCATGACGACTTTTTCAAAAAACTAACGTTCACCATCTTTAATTCTAAAATGGATGCCATTTTTGAAATCTATACCCCCAAAAACCCAGAAAACGACACCCATGACAATTATTTAAAAAAAATGACTAAGATATTGCAAGTACTGCGACATTCGTCAGCGCAGGGTAGGGGACGACAAAAAGAACCGAAAAGCAAGGACTACTTACTAACAAAGAAAAACCAGCCAAGTGCAAGTCTGACACCCTCCGAGCGTTCCGTACAATTTTTTATTTATCTCTTACCAACTTACCTGTTCGGGCCCTGTTAAATTAAGTTTGCACCTCACTTGTATGCGGCGCCATACGTACTAGGTGTAAACTTAACTTAACCAGCCATAAATAATTTATGACTCATTTAATGTCCCATTTTTGTAATCTGGGTACTCCACCATTTTTAACCATTAATACGAAGATCAAAATTCAAATTCAAATTCAAATTATTATTTATTATCCATAGATTGTTAGATCAAAGATTAAAGAAAAATTGAAAAAGGAACTGCCTGGTGGAAAAGGTACCGGGTTCGATTCCCGGTCTCTGATGGTTTAACCCGGCCAGTAAGATGGAAAGTGGAAGTGTTTGTATGGAACCCTCGGTGCGCGAGTCATACTAACTCTTGGTCAGTTATTGTAAATAAATATCAGTATCTGTACCACAAACGATAGGTTTCCGAATGAAAATAATCCACGGAGCAAATTATCACGAAAAAAAATATCAGTTTTCGTGATATAGTCTTTTCGTGATAAAGTCTTTTCGTGATATAGTCTTTTCGTGATAAAGTCTTTTCGTGATAAAGTCTTTTCGTGATAAAGTCTTTTCGTGATATAGTATTTTCGTGATAAAGTTTTCGTGATAAAGTCTTTAGTGATAAAGTTTTCGTGATTAAGTTTTCGTGATAAAGTCTACTCGTGATAAAGTCTATTCGTGATAAAGTTTTTCGTGATAAAGTCGTTCGTGAAAAAGTTTTCGTGAAAAAGTTTTTCGTGATTAAGTACTGACACGATTTTAATGATTATTGTCACCTAAGCTACTGGACAGAATAACAACAAAGAGTTGATCCACCCGTCTACAATAGTGAGACAGAACGTTCAAGTAAATGTCTTAATGTCTATGGTTCTCCTGAGTATACTTACAGCTGGTGTACCAATGTATCATCATCAGCCTACCTCCATGCACTGCTAGACATAATACTGTCATGGCATGACTATGCCCGTGGTTTTGGAAGCACGGAATGATTTGATACTAGGAAGACAGTAAGCGTCAAATTATTCGTGCTTTGAAAACCCAGGGCTATGGTCATAACATTGAGTTCCACCTTGCATTTTTGCTATCGATTGTATTAACAGAATGTAAAGTTAAAATTCTCCACTGTTCCAGCTTATCCTCGGCTACACGTCCCCAATCAAGAACGATGACATGATCAGCCTCATATTCCTCTGCAACTTCCAATATCAGTACATCCAGTTCACCAACTCCTCAAACCTGTCGCAGTACTACCTCATCAACCAGGTTTCTAGGGAGCAGAGAGATGCTGATGTCGCGGCACGGAAGAACGAGAGACTGGTGTTCTACAGAGCTGTTGCTGAAATGATGGAGGCGTAAGTTCTTGCTGCGTATTGAATTACAGGTTGTGAACTGTTCACCGGAACTCTGTCTTCTCGCGTACATATTGAAGTTTAACGTATTGTTTGTCATAAAATCGTTAGGCATAATTCTGATATTAATAACTTTACAAGAGTTATAAATTTATGAAATATGGAATGTATAATTGTTTTTAATGTGGAAAACACACCACAATTTTTATATTAGGTAAACCATTGATACAAATTTCAAAGCACATAACAAAAAAATAGTTTTAAAAGTAAAATCTACAACCAAACATAGCGTTAAAATATTATCCGTCAAGGATGCCGTGGCAATTGATGATGATTATGATAAGGTTTGGTTTGTTTTTTTGTAGTTTAGGTTAGTCCTATTGCGAATGTGTTTAATCCTGAAATCTTAACCTGTTTCAGAGAAAGGTAATAATTTAGGCTAACAAAAATTATGCCAAATGACAATTGACTTAAAATTTTCGCAGCCCTATATTACGGACTCGGTGCTACCTAAATAGCCCTGTACATTATTTGAAGATTTTAATCGATCCTATTTTAATTTGGATCACATCTTTATACGGGACTCAATACATTTCGAGTGCTCTAAGAGTCATAAATATTGTTAATGTTTGACATTCCTACGGAGCGCTGAAAACATTCCATACAAATGGCTACCGGGACCATGACGTCATCGTCTCTTCAAGGTATGCTCAAGTGTATGGGAAATTAACTGATCTTTTTATCTTCAGGAAAGGTATAAACGGGCAAGAATGCGTGCTTCGTGCTATCTGCGAAGCGGCTCAGTTTCCTGTCGAAGAAGAGGGCTTTGTGGGAGAACTTCTGCACATATTACTTACGTAAGTAGTTTTGAAATGCAGCATGAAATCCAGGCAAAGTAGACGACGAAAGGTCTTTGCATACTCTCTCTCTTCTTGACTAGGTGCTCCACATGGTTATGGGGTCACCATTCCTTATCTTCTTCCTCCACTTCGCCCTATCTCTGGCGTCGTCTTCGGAAAAATTCCGTTCCTCCATATCTGCCAGCAATATGTTAAATTTATGCTGGTGGTATTAGAGTTCTCTCTAAATCTTTTTCCGGAGACAGACAAAACTTCGTTGCCAACGTAATCGGGTCCTCTCCTCTTAAAATGTCCATATAGCTTTTCGCTGATGTCACGGACGTTTTTTTTAATATAAGGCTGATGACGTTTATTGTACAAAAAACGTCATGTGCAAAGAACCAGGACATTCAGTTCGAATTTGATTGCATTTTAGTGTTAACCATTGAATAGAATATATACTTTTTATTGAGGTAACTATTTTTCTAACCATGCGAACGTTATTCCGATCACAAGGGTCACGAAGGTTAGACATTGCTCCAATGATTATCCAAATCAAGGACCATGAGCTGCACAAAAAAAAAATACAAAATAATTTGTTTGCTTACCAATACACAAGTACATAAAGTATGATATGTCTAGCGGATCCCAAACTAGGCTTAGCCTGTATCTTGGGGTCCTGGAGTTATCTATTTAAGAGTACCTATCCCTAACGCTGTAATAGGAGAGAAGAGAATCGCTATTATATCAATTTATCGACGACATGGCTGGCACAGTTTGTAGTGCACCTGCTTACTGAGCCAGCGGTTCTGGTTTCGAATCCCGGGTAGGGAAAATATTTGTATAATGAGCTCGAATATTTGTTCCTGGGTTATGGATGTTATATGTTAAGTATATCGTCGTCTAGTACCCATAGTACAGCTTTGCTTCGTTTGGGACTAGGTCGATTTGTGTATGATTGCCCCTTAATATTTATTTATTTATTATCAGGCCAGACTACGGGCAGTCTCCCTTTGAAGACCAAGATCCAGACATGGAAGCCCTGGCGTCGTACAAAGACGCAGCGGTGGCGGGGCGGCAAATGTTTAGCTGTCCCTACATCTATGCCGGCTGCCCCGAGGGTCAAGGGGTCTTGGAGTTCATCACACAGCTACGGAACGAGTAGACTGGCTTTTTATAATAAATCCTGGGTAAAATAAATTAAATGGATGGTTAGTAAGTTTTTATTTTTCCTATCTTGACCGTCGACATAAAGTCAAGTGCTACATTTGTGTTGCAATAATTAAAATAATTCACAAAAAGTTTTTTTTTGTTCCACCACCAACAGTTTTTTCCCCAAAAATGGTTGGAAATGTTTACTTTATTGATAAAAAATCAGGATGCAAAGCAAAGTCATTATTTATCAGTCAAAAATTAAAAAAAAAACCTTGCCGGCTCGGTTCGCTCGATAAAAATGTTGTATGAAATTCCTTTATTGTCGAGCTACAAACTTTGATAAAAGTTAAGATGGCCATATCAAAAAAACGCATAGGTCCTAAATAACCAAAAAAGAAGATCAGTAGCTACGACTTATCGCACCTTTTTAGTTACCTCAAATAGCTTATGGTGTTTTCGAAAGAAAAATACACGTCTTCTACTCGTAGTTTGTTATTAAAAAAATAATAAGTTTCTGTCAAAAATTACATTTTAGTGGCAAGCTTTTATGGCCGACTGTACTTTTCTTTGAATATCCATCAAATGCTCACTGAGATGATTCTAAAGAGCCCAAGTTCGGTAGGATTGCTTTTTCTATTATGGAGTTCCTATGGCCACCTTCCGGCTCCATCATCAGATCAGCCCCATGGTACCATATTATTGTATTGTCATCATAGTTAAGTAAGTATGCAAAATTTCAGCTAAATCGGTTGACGATATCTGCTTCAAAATTGAGTTGCAAGATTTCACCCGAACAAACATAGGTACTTTAAACATACCATGCAAGCTAAATAAAAGCTTGTAAAAAGGGGGCAATTTTCTTGCACCACTTTTGAGAAAAGCACCATATTTGTCTCAGCTGGAAGGGCAAAATTACTGGCTTCGTATTAAATTAGCAATTGCCTACTCTTCGATTCGACAATAAAGTACTATGAAACACTGAAGCTTAAAAGTGCCACCTATTATATAATTATTTACTATATAATTTATAGAGAGCGGTGGTAGCCTAGTGGTTAGGGCGTGCGACTTTCAATCCGGAGGTCGCGGGTTCGAACCCGGCCCGCACCAATGAGTTTTTCGGAACTTATGTACGGAATGTCATTTGATATTTACTTCTCGCTTTTCGGTGAAGGAAAACATCGTGAGGAAACCACCTAAGCCCAATAAGGCCTAGTTTCCCCTCTGGGTTGGAAGGTCAGATGGCAGTCGCTTGCGTAAAAACTAGTGCCTACGCCACATCTTGGGATTTAGGTAGCCGACCCCGATTGAGAATTCATTCTCAAAAAATGGGACAAAGGCTAGGAGGATGATGATAATTTATAGATGAAAATGAGTTCAACTTATAGACATTCCCTACTAGTAAAACATCTACGAAATGCTTAGTTCACACGCTCAACTGGTTAAGAAAAGTCGACGTTCGAACGATATTTTCTGCAGCAAGCTACGGATGTCCGATGCAAGGAGACAAGTGTCTCCGCAGGGCGTTCGAAAATCGAACCACGAAAATGAAATGTCAGTAAAGTTCTTGTACAGATATTTATAAATTATCAGTTGCTTACATATTATTATTGTCAGCCCTGCTCTGATTAATTTTATGATAGAACAGAAGGTGCCTGCAAGTTCGTACGCGTAATTTTTTTATAATATAATCGGGTAAAAAGTATCCTATAACCATCTTTCGATGTTCAACTGTCCCTGTACCAAAATTGGTTAAGATCCGTCCAGCCGTTTTGGCGTGATGCAAGGTTAAAGGAAATTATGAAAACAGATGGCGCCAGGCTGGCATGGCGCCGCGCGCCCATACAAAACAAGTGACGATGCTGCATTACGCTATTAAGATTTTTCCTGAAATCATGACCGCTCTCCATAGAAAAGTGATTGTCAATACAAATGTAGAATTTTGTAATAGTTTAGATTAAACGTGTTTATACGGGGTGACAGAGCCCCAAAGTAAACGTTGCTCAGTCTGACCCTCCCCATCACCACCTCTTTTTAGTCGCGAATGGGAGTGCCCATTAAATGGTTTAAACTCACGTTAAAATTGTCAAACCAGTGCAGTGAGCGTAGCAGCACAGATAGCCTGATGAAGAGCTCCATATGAGTTCGAAAGATGTCGGGCCGTTCCTGACATTTTTTACGAGTTTTACCCGTTTTTATAATTGTTAAACCGAGTAATCCAATTAAACGAATGAACCGCCATTTATGATTCAAAATAAAACACCAGAATGCACATAATTGCATTATTCAGCAACAACTGTTGTTCTCCATTTCTGCGTTGCATAAAATGAAATTGTCAATTTGATTGAAATTCACAGTAATTTACAATTTGTTCCGCTGATTGTAATTTTTAATGATTTCTCATGCACGCGGTTGTTTATTTTAATAGTGAATATCAATAAATCTCGTAATGATGATGATTGTGGTATTGTTTGCGTATTGTGAGAAATAATATTTTTTTGGTTCTGTGAAAATAAAGTAATGAAATTGGTCTAACAACACTATTTAAAATTTTGAAATATATTCTCAATTATACATTTATGAAACATGTAATGTCCACACCACAATTTTTATGCCAGCTCCACATGTTTGGCAAACAACGGCATACATACAGGACGCAGTTATACGTTAGAGAGAAACGGAACTATGTCGTGCTCACTCTAACGTATAACTGCGTCCTGTATGTTTGCCGTTGTTTGCGAAGCATGTGGAGCCGGCATTATATTAAAACATTAATACAGGTGTAAAGCCTTTCAAATACACAATACAAAGATCAACACACAAAGCAAAAGAAAAAAAACCGAGAGGTTGCCTGGGCGTTAGGGTGGCGGGTAGGTTAACGCGCTGGACCGGCAATCCAGAGGTACCGGGTTCGATTCCCGGTCTCTTCCACCAGGTTACGTGTTTCAATTTTTCTTTAAGCTTTTATCTTTGTATCAATGTGTTTGTGTTTGTGTTAGAGGGGGTGATGAACACGAATATTTGCCCTTGCCGGGATTCGAACCCGGGACCGTCGGCTCAGTAGGCAGTTGACCGCGTCGTCATCTTTATCATTCTTCCTACATGAAACTAAAGACATGAGCTTTACGCACTCGAGTAGAAAGGTACATTGATACAAAGATAAAAGCTTAAAGAAAAATTGAAACACGTAACCTGTTATATTTGTGTGATGAACACGAATATTTGTGCCTGGGTCATGGATCTTCTATGTATTTAAGTATTTATTTATCTATATAAGTATGTATATCGTCGCCTAGTACCCATAACACAAGCCTTCTTGAGCTTAATTTGGGACTAGGTTGATTTGTGTGAGGTTGTCTGATATATAAAAAAAAAAGATGATCGAGAATCTATATTGTACGAAAGAAAATGTGGTATAACTTTTACAGTGTACATTTTATTCTGTTTTTAGTATTTGTTGGTATAGCGGCAACAGAATTACATCATCTGTGGAGTTCAACTGTCTAGCTATCACGGTTCATGAGATACAGGCTGGTGACGGACAGCGGAGTCTTAATAATAGGGTCCCGGTTTTTACCCTTTGGGTACGGAACCCTAAAAATAAAATAAAAACTTGCATTATAATAAGTTATAGGGGCGGGCAATATCGGATATCAGGCATGCCGCAGGTTATTTTGTACTAACTTAGTTTTATTTTTAGGGTAGTTCTACTATAAGTACTATGGGCTGCAGAATTGCATGGCCCATTTATGAATGAATTCATTCATAAATGGGCCTATCTTACCCGTCCCCATGGCGCCTTTAACGTGTAATCAATATGACGGGTGGGTCCTTACCGTTTTTCCGTACAGACCTTCGGCCCGATCTCAATTAACTTCCAATTATTGTTAATTTACAATTAGATTGCTGATTTGTTTCCAGTAGGAAGTGATTGATACAATTATACGGAGGTTTATTATTGGATATTGTTTTATATTTAAATTATCGAAAAGGAATACTACAAAATGCTTGTATTTAGCAGGACATCAAAACATTTTTTTTATTCTAACCTAAACTAACCTATGAAAAACTTGGTAGCGAAATGACTTGGCATCTATGTCAAGTTATCATTTTAGCTGTCCGGAAAATAATAACCCGAAACAAAATAGTATGACCGAAACGATGGCTTAAAGATGTGGTTGTCGAAGATCATGAGTATGGATGCTCAACGAAACCAGCGCGCCACCAGAAAGTGACAGTAGCACCCCCTTGAACCAATTTTGGCGCGCTATAACTTGGGAAATTGTTTAATTTAGGTAGAACAAGAACACTTATCATGAAGGTCCCAGTCGACGTCATTTGGGTCAGATGTCGATTGGCTAACAACCACGTACGCATGGCCGAAATAAGACGGACTGATAACCTTGTGAGGGTAGGTGGAGTCTACTACTTCGAAAGAAAGAAAGAAAGAAGAAAGAAATCACATTTATTGCAGCGAAGAAGACGCACCACCATTCATCATTTCAGCCATAGGACGTCCACTGCTGGACACAGGCCTCCTCAATTGCCTTCCACATGGGCCGAATAGAAGCGACCCGCATCCAGCGAGTCCCCGCAACCCTGACCAGGTCGTCCGACCACCTTGCGGGTGGCCGTCCTACGCTGCGCACCACCATTACAAAGAACTTAAAAACTCAATCACTTAACATATAAACTTAATTTAAACAGAAAATTATATAAATGTAGGTAGAGGTTAATGGTACTGCCATATCCACCGCAAAAGGACACCACTCAGCATAATGCTGCGACATCGGGGGAATGTCGCAGCGCTGGTCTTCCGTAGGGCCTGAGGTAGGTAGCCGAGAACAGCGACAACAAGTCGGAACAGTAATGTCTACATTACGTATTGGTACTCGTTAGACGTAAAATCGTATGTTCTATAAGTAGTTAATAAGTAACTTTTCGCTTCGCTTGTTAATAAGTAATTCATCGTTAAGAAATCGTCAGTGATAAACCGATAAAAAAGTTTAGTAGTTGCCAAAATTTGTCCCAATACATCTCGTGTTACCATTTTGGATATTTACTCAGTTGCATTCAGTATACACAATATAATTCTATTCTGCAATCAAGACTTCATAAACTGACTGGCCTGAAAGCTATTAGGTGAAGCTAGCTTTACTAGAGGCCGAAGCTTAGCTTTGCTTAGACTAGAGGTCGAATTTACGTTGTAATAAAACAATTAACCAAGCTATAACTTCACATATTCTCCTACATAGCCGAGATCCATAAAGGACGATAGTTAGTAGTGATTTTGTATCCCTTAAGTCCTTTTATTTATAACGGCAGTAGTGTAAGAAATATCTAGTAAAGGATAAACGACGCCCATAGGGCCCGAGGCAATCGCGGACGATTCTCGCTGAATTATGGGCTAGGGTAGACCTGTGGCGATGTTCTATAATTTACGTTTGGAGCTGTGGTAGTAGCGGATAAAAATAGACCAATAATCTCTCAGATTTGCACTTTTTGTGGCTTTAGTAAGACGCAGGTTTGGTTTATTTTTCCGCTCCGTTTCATTGGACAAGCTGCCTAACGTGCGTGGAATGTTTAGCCTACGTGACTAGAGGATTACAATGCGAACGAAGATCATTAAATATAAGTAACTATGGAATTCAATTGAGGTATCATCAATCATCATAACGGTACGTGGCAGATAATTTTGTATGTATGTGCGTATTCATCATGTATATTAACATAATTGTCACCGTCCTAAAACGTTTATCCCTTATGAACTGTGTAGGTATAACGTGCAATCATCGTCTCGGGGTACCAGCCAACCAGCTTGCATCCATCGTCTCCGGGTACCAGCCAACCAGCTTGCATCCATCGTCTCGGGGTACCAACCAGCTTGCCTCCATCGTCTCCGGGTACCAGCCAACCAGCTTGCCTCCATCGTCTCCGGGTACCAGCCAACCAGCTTGCCTCCATCGTCTCCGGGTACCAGCCAACCAGCTTGCCTCCATCGTCTCCGGGTACCAGCCAGCCAGCCAGCCTGCCAGCTTGGATCCTTTGGCTCAACTCGTAGTCGTGCTGAGCGAACTGCAACTTTGTCCGGGTATTATTTTTTCTTTACCGGGGTCTGAAAAAATATCTTATGTATGTATAAACATCCTTGGATGTCCAGCATGTCGCTTTCCCTTTATTGGTTTTTTTTTTCCGTCTAGGCGTTTTGGCGTGATAAGTTTATTTTTACAAATATATTTTTACCATCACAATGGCGCTGTACAGTTGGCGCTTAGGGAATGCCAACCGGTAATGTTTTGTATGAAAAATACCGAATTCTATATAAATATTTACCGGTTTGCATTCCTTATCGGCGCTGCGCGTCCATACAACTCCTAAATATTGACCCCTCTATGGAAAAATTATATTAAAACAATTTTAGAATTGTATAATAGTATAGAAGTGATATTTAACCTAAAGCTAAGTATACTTACGTCTAGAAACACGAACGAAAATAGGTGAAAACCATTGCTGGGTGGATATATTTTGTGCTTACGCTGCTGCCAGCGGGCACTGCCAATGATACTTAGTCAGGTCATAGAAGTCTCATTTATAACGCTCGGCCAATTTCAAGGCGTTTCTAGGATAATTTCAGGGCAGTAATCATGATATTTAATTCTTTATTTCAGGCTACGTGGCCTCGTACATAAATATCTATACTTTTCTATTACTATTCTATTATTTCAGGAAAAATCTTAACAGCGTGATGCAGCAGCGTGGCGTCAGAAAAAAACGACATCTGTTAGTAAAAAAAATTGTCCTCTCATCACGCCGAAACCGCTGGACAGAGATGTTAACCAATTTTGGTACAGGGATAGCTGGACATCCAAAGCCTAAAGATACCTTTTTTACCCGACTACGAAAACATATTAAAAGTGTGCATATAAAATAACAATATCGTATTTTAATTAACTAGGTCGATGCAGAGTCAGCCACCGGCTAAGCTTGCACCATATATTGGAGCGGAGTTTTTTTTTTTTTTTTCGAAATTTTCTCTTCGTCACGACCTAGCGAAATTTAATTTGTGCATTTTAAAACAAAAACGTCTAGCATCGGTTTTTTTTTTTTAATTTATTATGCTAAAAAAATACAAAAATGGTACATTTTATGTTTCGCCAAACTGCAATGCAGTTTGTTGGCGAAGACCGCACTCTTTATACATTACTATAATTTATACTGCTATGATATTTATTTATTGTTATACCTACTCTTACTATTTTAAGTATTTAATACAACAGTTTCACTACAACTACATAATCTACGTTAACTATGGTTGAGAACGTTCTGAGATCTGCGCATTGTTACAAAGTCCATTCGAGTCGATCCATGGGAGCTTCGCTCGCTTCGCTCGCGCCGCTCCAATAATAAAGAAAAAAATATAGGAATCAAATAGAATTCATGAGAAAGCATGAAGGTTTATCACAATTTATGTACTCTTAAACTAGACTACTCATTGAATGAGGGTTTCATAATGTCGGGGGTGTTAAAAATGTTTAATTTAGGTTATTCTTTAAAATTATTCTACACGGTGATAACAGCAGCATTACACTCGTAGCACCGAGCAACAGCATAAAAACAATACTGTCGCTACCAGGCTTATCAGGAAGTTATTTTGAAAGAAATAAAACAACGTTCTGTGTTGAAATGAAACTTTCATTTACATCTACTTATATTTTTTTTATTATTTAAAAATATCGATCAGTCTCTTTTGTTTGCCTAAAAATTAAAACTACTTATAAGTTAATACGCAGCAATCGTTGTAGTGATATCCATCTTCTATATCCCTTGAAGTCCCAGCTTGCACGATATTTGCCAGTTGTCAACCCCCGAAGGCGAAGGAGGGGTGTTATAAGTTTAACATGTGTATCAGTATATATTTTGTGTATTTGTGTCTGTCTGTGGCATCACAGCTTACAAACGGATGGACCAATTTGAGTGCCTTTTTTTTAAATCGAAACTTTTCCGTCGAGATAGTTCTTAGCTGGGTCTATAAGTATTGATTTGTAGAAAATTTTTTCGTCGAATGTTTCATTTCGCCGAAAAATCATTTCGTAGAAAGCCATTTTTCTTTGCAACCGTCATCTATTTGAGAGTGTTATAAAACAAACCTAACCTAATCACTAGGATGATATTTGCAAGAATTATGAAAAATGTATGACTACAGAACGATAAAAATTCTATGAAACGATTTTTCGGCGAAATGATACATTCGACGAAAAAAATTTCTACAAATCCAAGGGCTCCCTTCTTAGCTACATGGAAAAAGGACCAGTAGTTTCCAAGATTTTCTGTTTCAATTGGAAGAGGTGACTAGATCTTAGCAATATAGAGAATTCCAAATTTTGTAATACTTAATGGTTCAGTTTTAGTAGCATTTTCTATATCACTCATTGAATGAGGGCCTCATTATGACCAGTTGCTTGTGTCGGGGCGGTTTTAAATTTTAATTTAACATCGTCCAGACTTTTCATTGCCTTTATAAATCAGTGTAAGGAGACACTTCAAGCAGAGAAAAGGGGCACATCGACATTGATAGTTCACAATCATCCTCTGTCACGTTGTGCCATTTGTTGGTTGCCGATGACTGCTTTCTGTAAAAGTCAGAAGATACTATTAAAGATTATTTGTGTCTAGTTTGTGAAAAATCCATACTGTCGAATTAGTTAGGCTGTACTGTAAGGAAAGTTTTGTGTAAATAAATGGTCTTTTCCTTGAAAGCTAAATAAAATGTATTTTGTAGTTGAGAGTTAGAAACAAATTATTACTATGTATAATAAATAAATAAATATGGGACAATCTTACACAAATCGATCTAGTCCCAAACTAAGCAATATTTGTACTATGGGTACAAGACGACGACGATATACATAATATATAAATACATATACGAGTATAGACAACATGCATGTCCCAAGAACAAATATTCAAGTTCGTCACATATTATTTTGCCGAGATTCGAACACATGACCGCTATCTAAGCCACCAGCCGCACCAAATATTATCAAAAGTATGTGTAATTTTTTTTATAAAAATTTGAATACTAAAAGCAATTCGTATTTCATTGATCGAGCGAGCAAAGCGTCTCCGTTTCAGCTTGGCCAAACAATCTTTCGTATGTTCGTATGTCCAGCTCTTCTCGCCTACACGCTGCATGTCTCGAACCGATTTTGTAAGCAGGTTCAATAATATTATGTTTTTTTTTCGACGATTTACTTTTCCGAAATTTTTCAAAATGTTTGAGATTTGGGGGTTGAAAACGTAAAAAATATTTATTTTTTCAGTAATTTCGAAACAGCTCACAGATCCACTGGTAAAAGTAAATTAACTAGTATTTATATATGCAGTAGTCGGCACTGATCAAGATGTGTTTTCACTCACCGGAAAATCATTTTAAGTATCCTATGGTACACCCCCGTCGGTTGTGCTATAGCTAGCACCTCGCAGATCGCTCGCCGCACGCAGTGGTAACCATTCAGCCCGTTCCTGTAAATTACGTCATCATTTATATTTACATTTTTTTTTATTGAAATTAGTTTTTTTTAATTGTAACGCGGCAAACTTTCATGGTGCCCCACTGGCCGCTTACAATCGCCGTTTAAAAAATTTAGGCGTTCGACGCTCGTGTTTTATCTTTTTCGACAGACACGTTCTGACTTGCGACGACCGAATTTGAGTCTTGGTAAATAATAACTATTCTATTTACTGAGACTCACGCAAGTCTATAAAACAAGAAGCAGACGATAAAAAGTACATGGAAAAAAATAAAGCTTCTACCTACTACTAACAATCTTCTTATGTATTTTAAAAATCCTATTACACGCTAAATGAATACTTGGACGATAAATTGTAAACACTTAAGGCCAAAACACAACTACAAGACACGACATCACATCGTTGGACGACGCGATGTCGTGCCATGGAAATGCATAACTCCAAAATGAACTTTATCTTCATGTGACAAGATGCAAAATTAAAGTTCATTTTACAATCTCACGACGTCGCATCGTGGCACGATGTCGCGTCGTACCACGATGCGATATCGTGTCTTGTAATTGTGTTTTGGCCTTTAGTCCTCCTCTCCCTAACATTGCAGTGCCCAACAGGGCTCACAATAATTTGTAGCTTTAAGTTAACATCTGTACCTACTTTTGTCATATTGCAATAAATTATTGAGTATTTAGTATTGAAGTTTTCTATATACAATTCCGTAGATCATGCACATAGTGTACCTGTCCATCAGAGTTTCTAGATTGCTGTAGACTGTTCTTCGTTGCAGGTGGTGGTAAGGATGGAAAGAATCCGGGGGTTCGTCCCAATTCATACGGAACCCTATCGCTTGTGCGAAGATCTGGTTCCACGGCACCATGTTGGCTTTCACGTTCAGACGATACTGGAAACCAAAAGTATAGTTTATTCTCTATCTGTTTGTAAACACTTTATTGTACATAAAAACAATTACAAATACATCAATTACAAATGACATAGGTACAAAGGCGAGGTTATCCCTTTATGGGATAAGCTTCTAGTTAACCTTTGAGCAATTGAGTGAGTACGAGAAGAATATAGACAAATGAACACCGTGTACAAAAAGGTGTTAAAAATAAAATAATAAAACTATAAGTAGGTAGGTACCTACACTAATGAAAAAAGTATTTCATTAATAAATTATTAGTATAAACATACATACATACATACATACATACATACAAAGATGCATACATGGAAAGACTAACTTCATTATATTCGTCTTGAGCGATGGAACAGACGGAGACTTCCTAAGGGAGAATGAAAATGAAATGAAAATGAAAACTTCTTTTTAAAATCTTCGTTAAAATTCTTATACGACGATGTAAATGTAGAATTGTGTATTTTACTCATAATGTGACCGTACTCCCTAGCGTCGGCTTGGACGATTCGGATACACATTTTCTAAACTAAGCTCATCCACTTAAGAACAATACCATTGAGTGGTTAACCACAAATTAAGATATCGAGCTCGTAGTAAAAGCAGATTGTAACCACCTTGGAAGGTTAATAGATTATCGACTCTATTTCCTTGGACATTAGACTACAAAATACACACACAGAATAATGGTGATCATAACTTTTTTGGAATTTTACAACCGCTCGACTCTCAACAAGAACGTACTCTCTAGAAAAAGGACTGTGAACTCTCATCATCAACCATTTTAAACCTATTCAACAAGGAAAAAGGTTTTTTTTTATACTTGTAGAACTACAATTTTCTGTAAAAAACTTTTTCTCAAACATGCAATGAAATATTGTCTTTACGTTCCTTATAATAGGCTCGGAAGTATCGCTTTTTGGGCGCAACACCTCAAGAGGACTGTAAAAGGATTTCATACTGCTTTTCAGGCCTAGGCCTGCAAAGTAACTATTTTTTGGTTTCAACAACAAGGTCATTCACACAGCTGGCTGGTTTGACAAAAAGCAGGTTTTGTTTTTAAAGGTTGGTTGTTAGACTAAAATGTCCTATTTGTCAATTAATAAAATGTTGTTCTTTGAAGCACATTTTTTTATTTCATTGTATGTTTGAGAAAAGCACTATACATGCCTCGTCGTGAAAACGGATTCCCGGCCTCGTATCACTATCCGTATATACCTACTAATACTTGGCCGGAAATCCTCATTTTCCCGGCCTCTGATGTAATGTACTATTACGCAGTCGATTATATTATCGATTAGTATTACGGTCACTGTAAAATCTAAGTACTGTAATTGATAGTACTATTATTGATTTCATCATTAGCACCAATCATCGTCACATAAGACGAAAGACGTCTTGTTGTTCAGCGCTGGTAAAAGCCTCCCCTAATAACTTCCTCCACGACCGTCGTGCGAATTCAACTTTCTACATACGCTGCCTCTTTACAAAGATTTACAACGATTTATCACATCGCCCATCCAATATAATAGTGGCTTTCATCAAATCGTCCATCCAATATACTTAATAGTGGCTTTCATCACATCGTCCATCCAATATAATAGTGGCTTTCTCAGGCAGTTGACTTAGGATCTTTCAATGTTTCAATCTTCAGATCAACCGTAATTACATTGTCTGATCGCAGGATTACTTAATACAAAAATTAGCCCCAACAAAACAATTTTGATGAACAATTATCAAACTATACAGCTACCTGTTGTTTATCGGTTTACAGTTTAATTTCCCTAAAAGGGTTCAAGGCTCTAATAAACTGTCGGGTATTATTACATGATATTAAATGGTAATGAATTTGCGTCGATAAATTTTCAACAATTTGTATCAAAGGCAATATAAAGTCTAATTTAATTAGTTTTAAGAATTCACACATAAAATTAACAGCTAATTAAATAAACAAACACATTTATGTTCACAGAAGTATCATATGAAAACTCGTACATTATTTTATCCGAAAAAAAACTTACATGACAATTGAGTCATAATTTCACGTTTCTGAGGAAATTTGCTGAAAATTATAGAGGATAGGAGATGAAAAATGACAGGTCGCCTTATACAACTTGATGCTTTTATTAATAACATCATAAAAGGAAAGGTTGAAGGGAAGCGAGGAAAAGGAAGGCCAAGAATAAGTTACATTAAGCAAATTAAAGAGAAGGTAGAAGTCATGTTGTATAGGAAAGTTAAGGAAGTGGCTATGAACAGAGTTAGATGGAGAAAACTACACACTTGATGAGCAACACCGACAAGTTTGACTCTTAAAATTATGATTGATAATATTTGAATCACAAAAAGTACTTACGAAAAAATGCGAAATGTTTCTAAAACTCAAATATCTTTTCACTCTTTTATTGTCACTGTTCGCGTCACCATTATCGATTAAAACAAATACTATTAAAACAACATAGCACAATGCTATAATCTGATACATTTTATCCATTTTAACAACCTCACTGTACTGTTCAGTTCTCTATACTTAAACAACTGTCTTACTGGGTCAAATATTCGTTCTGGTGTGGGTTCAAATTGCTTAGTACAATATGTTACGAGTCCAAAAATCACGTGCATTTTAGTGTAACATAGCGGGATATAATTATTATGTCCTCGTTACTGAAAAGGATGTAACTTGTTGTGTTTCTTAATAATTGAAGCTGTTTTGGTTGTGGATTGAACTGACAGTATTGATTTAAACGACAGGGCAATGTAGATCGCCCTTTTGGTTGTTTTCAAAGTAGTTTCTGGATAAAGTCACTATAGTCTCGTGGTAGTGCTGCTGCCTTCTGAGCCAATGGTCCTTGGTTCGAATCCCGGCAATCAAATATTTGTTGGGTGAACTCGAATATTTGATACGGGGTCAATTATGTTTTCTATGTACTTATTTAACTATGTATATCGTCGTCTTGAGACTCTGATATAGGAGTATAACTCCTTAACGGTTAGGAGTTAGGGGATACTTCAAACAAGGCGCATGCAAACAAGACCCCTCGATCACCCCGCTATGTGTATTTTATTTAGTTCACTCAACCGTGTACCTACAGATTACATTTGAAGTGGTTTGACACCGACTTCAAAATGTGACTCAAATGTAATCTATACATGAACGGGTTATTTCTGGCTTTTGTTTTTTTTTTTGGTCGGATCTTTTTTGTCAATCGTTAATACGTCTTGTCTCGTCTTGTCTTAAACCTAACATTTCCTTTGTTGGTTACGTTCAGCTTTTTTATACCACTCACAAAATGAGGGTCTTCATACTGGCCACCTATACTAGTGCCGGGGGTGTTTACTATACTGTCCCTTTTGTGATCGCTTGTTGGTGAACAAGCTGAAATTCACGAGCCACGTGCGCACACAGGGTGTCACCGTTGACGGATACGTCAGGGAGGACATCATCATCATCATCATCATCATCATCATCAATCATCATCATCATCAATGTTTAAAATAATGCTAGGTTATTTCCATAGCGGTCACAAAGTAACGTAGGCCTTATTAACACAGCGGCTTACCGGTCAAAATCGTGGTCACTTAATCGCCTCGGGGATTACAGGGTGCTTAAGAAAATCTCGCGCTAATCCGGGGATCGTGTAGTTTTAGGTTTTTTGTACTTTTTGGCCGTGAACGTAAAGTTTTTAACCCACTTCAAAAAAAGGAGGGGGTTCTCAGTTCGGTTGTATGTTTTTTTTTTTTTTTTTTAATGTTCGTTACCTCATAACTCCGTCATTTATGAGTCGATTTGGAAAATTCTTTTTAGGTTTATGAATAAACATTTCAAGGTTGGTCCCATAAAATTTTGGTGAAGATCGGATGACGAAATCCATGAGGAATCGAAGGAATTCCTGAAATTTTATAGGCACTCATAATGTTTTTCATATATTTTCTAAAACTATTTAAGTATTTGCATACGGTAGTCATCATTTTCCAATGCTGAACTGATGATGGAAGGTACAACTCCTTAACGGTTAGGAGTTAGGAGATAATTCAAACGAGATGCATGCCTTCAAGAGCTCCCTGATCACCCCGCCATAAGTATTTTATACTAATCACTAAAAAGCGAAAAAAAAAATTTTTAACAAAAAAAAGAACCGACTTCAGTTAAACTAAAAAGCCAAAAATAACCCGTTCAAGTACAGATTACATTTGACTCACCCTTTGAAGTCGGTGCCAAACCTCACGTAAACTTTAATATATAAATATAATAACTGAGTGGTTTGGGATCGATTTCAAAGGGTGAGTCAAATGTAATCTGTACTTGAACGGGTTATTTTTGGCTTTTTAGTTTAACTGAAGTCGGTTCTTTTTTTTGTTAAAAATTTTTTTGTATTCATCAACACATAAAAACGGAATTAAATTATTTAATTAATTGTATACATTGCATGTTGTGACGCTTAAAGACTTCTAGCTTTTACATCTCTGAAAAATTTACTTTATTTTGTATAAATAATTACTGTAGACATTGATTGGAGATTCTTGTACTATCTCCTCTACATCATTGAGGTATTAATACGTCAATGCTCTACATGTATCAATTACCTAATTAATATAATTGTAATAGTTTCAAATATAATTTACGAAAAAATGACTTACTGTTGAGTTTTATTCGGCTTTCTTCTCAACCTCCTCTTGTGAAATACCAGTAGATTTAGACATATGTGAAAGTGCCCCTGTGGAATACTCACAGAATAATCGTTTCTTCAATACTTTGAAGCAGTTAAAAAACTTCTCCGTGTAGGTACGCAATAAAAAGATATTTCAATTATGCTGCATATTTTGACACTCGCAAGGGGATCAACACCTTAAAATTTATATTGTTTGCGTTTGTTTGTTACTTCCTTCAATTTGTTCTCGGACAATGGCTTTCTGGAGTCATGTTTACAATATAATCTCTATATGACTCTTCGGACGTCTTAAAAAAATTCAAATATACCTCCTGTTGATCTTAAATCCTTA
Organism: Apotomis capreana; assembly: GCA_947623375.1. Lineage (NCBI taxonomy): Eukaryota > Metazoa > Arthropoda > Insecta > Lepidoptera > Tortricidae > Apotomis > Apotomis capreana. Next base: position 25,620,453 of record OX392508.1, read on the forward strand.
AATGTTGCCAAAAAACCGAAATGGTTTTCCCCGGGGGCTACAGTCTTCGGGGGCACCCAGAGGGGAGTAAGTACGCCCGTGTGATGCTACTGACATCGCAAGCGCCCAGAGGTGGCGGTAACTGCTATTAACATCAGGCGGGCCGCATGCTTGTTTGCCTCCGTCATAGTATAAAAAAATGTGTATCATATACAAAATAATTCATTCACTTAACTAAAATGATTAAGTCTTCCAACGAGAAACTCAGAGAACATTATAATAGCTAACTAGTAAAACACTGCGGTGTATGACATTGATAAATTGTCTTTCTGAGCTCACCGAACATTACTCATCCGCGCAAGATCGCAGCTTCCAAATGCCGTCTTATCATACATTTGCAATTGTTTATGAACCAACTTAAAAAGAGGTTCTAGATTCAGCGCGTATGTTTTTAGAGACAGCCCATGATTTCACCATAAAAAATGATGGGATGATGGGTGTGTACAGTCAACCAATTTGATTTCTATAGGCCACTATAGAACTTTGTCACAATGACAATGATAATTCCATCCCTCATTAAAAATAATGAGACATTACATGTTTCATAAATTAATAAAAATGAAAGATTTTTCTAAATAAAAAAAATAATCATTAGGCAAATCAATTTCATAAAAGCATTAATGTTCCTTAGCGTTAACTAAATTTATAGTATAGAAGAGAAAAATCGAAAAAAAAAAATGCTTTGAGCGGGATTTGAAACCACGTCCAAACGTTGAAATCTTTACGGTAGATGGCGCTACGATGCTGCCCTAAGAAATAGAAATGAAATGAAGAAACTGGTTGAAAAATTCGATGCTAGTGGCTTAAGATAGCTTTGTAACGCAACCGTCTAACCCGAAAAAAAAACAAATTAAAACGGGTCTATCGCGATATTTCATGCACACGCCGCACATCTGAGACCACGGCGTAAGATTATGAAAGTAAATAAGAAATATCCCGATAGACCCGTTATAATTTTTGTTAATTATGTTGTACAAACCGCAAAAGTATAAAGTATCAAAAAAAATAATCTTTCGCTTCTTTAAACATTAAATAATTAAGCTATTTGCAGGCTTTTTAAAAATGCAACTCTTTGCCGGCTCATGTGTTTCCTCCTTCTTAAAACATGGGACCCTTCAAACGAAGCGTGAAGAAGCATCTCTCGGGCCAGCATGGCAGTGTCAACTGACATGGCACCGTAGATTTCTTGCCAGTTACCATTGCGACTTGGGCCTTTTTGCTTACCATCAGGCGAAGCGGAGCTACTATGTTGTGCTGTTATAAAAAAAAAAACTCTAAATTAAGTAGCATCTCTTTTGACCCTTAAATGCATAGTGTAATAGTGTATGCGCTCACATAAACAAAAATGGTAACTGGTTGAAAAATAGAAACATTTATTTGAAATAAAATAGTCTATAATATTGTATTTTTTTAATTCATGCATTTAAGGGTTAAATGCCTGGATCGATTTCAACTGTTTATTTCGGCACACTAGGCGTCCGCGAATGTTTTTGAAATACTGTTTAGCTAACTGCGGAAGAGAAAAAGTAGGTTAGGTTTCTATCATCTTTAGGACTTTATTTTCCTAAAATAAAATATCTTCGCTCCGGTCATCCTGTAGATATCTCTAACGGTTTGTCCCGCGCAATGTTTGATCATCGTGATCACCGACTTACACAAAAAAATACCTTAAACCATCCTTTAAGCCACACTTCTTATACATACTCGTTATATCGTTTCTGCCGATACTGTTATACTTATCTGTGTAATCATGGCCGTTTTAAATATCCTATTATTATGTATATTAGTTAATGTGGCTGTGAGTAATGGATATAATGATACTGGTACAAGTTTAGATATTGATAGTGGATCTAAAGTCTTGTCGCGGAGAAAGAGATTTATTGTGTTTCCTGAAGGCAGTTCGCTTCAACTTGGTAAGTGTTTGCTTTGTTTATAAAAGGCCTCGGTTACATTAAGCTTTTATCAATCGAGCATACAGAACGTAAGCTGGCAAAATGCGATTCGCGTGTTATACCTGTTTCGCTCGCTCGTACGCGATCCAGATAGCATCCTCTCAGTTTTCACCAAAACTCGAATCGCAATTTGAGAGCTTACGGACTGTATAAGATTGTCAGAAAGTGACGAGTGCTTTATAATTTATCGATCAGCATACAGCATCTAGTACGTGCTTCTAAACTATGACACGCGACAAACGTTACCCGTCTTTTTCCTTACAATATTGTGCGAGCAAGACGGGTTGATACTGCACGTCTAGCATAACTTTGACTCGCGACTTCTTGTCGAGCAACAAATACTACCTGTCTCTTTTCTTTTAATACCGTGCGAGCAAGACACGCTGAGTCGCGCGACAAGGAAAGTCTCGGCAAGATTTACTTTATCGCATTAAGAATGTTATTATCATACGAAATATATCCATTTTGCTATTCGAGGGCCATAAACCAGTCGAAATTTTGTAATAGTAGAGTTGCTAAGCCGCGAAATTGTGGGCATCGGGTTACAAGCATGAAATTTCTACCACACATAGAAAGTTCCACGGTGATTATTTTCAGATGTGGAGGGAAGTCAGATTCGTCCCCTGTGTGGTGGGAGAGCGGGGTGAAGAGGACTCTTTTTCTTTTTTTTATTACTGATCAGTTAAGGCTTTTAGGGCTTGTGCGACATCGTTTTCGTGTAAAATAGACATCAGTTATTAATTTTTCATGTTATTTAAGAATAGTTTCATATAAAAATTTGGGTTTATTGCCGAAAAAGTAAAAATCATAACAAGGTTTTTTTTATTCATAACGATAAATTAGTTATCTATTCTGAATATTCACAATTTAAAAAAATATAACTAAACAGCAAATTTAATGTTGTTTTTAAAAATTTATACATATTGGGCACATCTGATACAAAAAGTACCTTGAAAAAAATGTTGATGTTAAGCCTAGCCTGCGTGTTCTAGTACATTTTGCTAAGTCGCGAAATTGTGTACATCGGGATACAACCACGAAATTTCTACCACAGATAGAGTATTCTGCGGTGATTATTTTCAGATGTAGAAGGAAGTCAGATTCGTCCCCTGTGCGGCGGGAAAGCGGGGTGAATAGGACAAAGGAGTCCTCTTTTTCTTTTTATATTACTGATCAGGTAACGCTAGTAGGACTGGTGTCGTATCGTTTTCGTGTAAAACAGATATCAAGAATTCATTTTTTATGTTATTTATTCATAGTACCATATAAAAATATGGTTGTATTTCCGAAATTATAAAAATCACAACAAGTTTTTTTTATTCAGGGAGATAAATTAGTTATATTCCCTGAATATTTACAACTAAAAAAAATATAACAAAATAGCAAATTTAATCTAGTTTCTAAAAATATATAAATATAGGGCACTCTTTATAAAAACAGTAACTTAAATAAATTGTTGATGTTGAGATTAGCCCGCGTGCTCGTGATACATCAGCAAAAAAAAATTGTTTTAATTACATTAATTTGTTTTTCTAGGACGTAAATAGTAAATATTATATGTAAAAGCATGTTAATAATCATTATTTAATGTATTTAATGAAGCGAAATAGGATGCTTTCGGAGATTTACGTTGGTTACGCCGACGTAAAGATATATTTTAAGCTACTGTTTGTATGAGAAGTGCCCAACATTAATATTTTTTTAGAAACCAGATTAAAATAATAATAATAATTTGAAAATGTTCACGAAATTGAACTAATTTACCTCACTGAATAAAAAAACTTGTTGTGATTTTTACCTTTTCGGCCATTACACCCATATTTTTATATAGAACTATACAAAAATAACATAAAAAATCAATTTTTGATATTTGTTTTACGCGAAAACGATACCAAACACGCCCTGGTAGACTTAACTGACCAGCAATAAAGAAAGAAAAGAGGGATACTTGGCCGTATTCACTCCGCTCTCCCGCCTCACAGGGGACGAATCTGACTTCCCTCCACATCTGAAAATAATCACCGTGGAACACTCTATCTGTGGTAGAAATTTCATGCTTGTAACCCGATGCGCACAATTATGTTAGAAAATAGCGGACTAACAACTCTACTATCAAAGAAATATTGTATAAACTTAGACATGTTACCTCTCCTGTCGTCAATGACCCATGCGCTTACAAATTTTTATTTCAGCAATTTGATTCAGCTTTTTGAATATCTCAATGAGAAAGAAGATGTGATTAGGGTAATGGTAGAAATGTGTCTATCGCTAAATTATGAATATAGTGGCGATATCTCGCGCGATGTGACGTAACAATTGAAGTTGGTGTATCAAAGTACAGTCAGCAATTAAATACTTGTCTCAAAAATGCATTGATTGAAACTTATTTGGTTCAAATGTTTAAGATGAAGCGAAAACTTGAAATATTTAATGGTTCAGGCGGGGTTCGAACCTGCGACTCCAACGGCTTTCTGGGCCAACACGGGCGTCCTACCTATTGGACCACAGAACCTGATGCGCGAGCCATTGAATTTTTCAACCAGTTGCTTCTGTATGCTTTTTTCGCTTCATTGTAAACATTTGGTTTACGCTAGCAAACGTTACTGCTTTAATACAATAATATTTTTTTTTTTATTTCGATTCGTATTATTTCCCAGTATTCTGCAACTCATTCCCCACGATCTTCGCCATTGGCGACATCTTTCTTTTCGGCTACACCGCAGCGCTGGCGTACGAACTACCGCAAGACCCGTACTCTCCGTATGACCACCACGCCGACCCCTTGCATCGGAGAATGGACGGCAAGATGATATACTTCACAGATCACAAGGGCAAGGTGCTTTGGGGGAAGAAGTATGAGAGGTGAGATACCTACGTTGAACATATTGGCAAGCCTTGTATATGTACGTGTACCTATGCCATCGTCGACATCTTCCTTTCATTCATCTTCCATCTTCCAATCGTACTTTCCGTTCGCTGACCTGCTTGTAATGTATGGATGTTTATAAGTAAAAACTGATAAATAGATTGCGTAGACAACCTTACACAAACTGATTAGCGAAGAGTGCTAATCCACAGATAGCTTAAAAATACTTTTTACTGAACTACCTACGGTAAAGCCAAAACCGACAAGAAAGCATCATCCCACATTCTATTTAAAATGAAACTAACGTACTCCCAATAATTAAAACCGACCAGTTAGACCACTATACTCAAACCACTTAGAACACTCCACATTTCAGGAGGCCGATCGTAAACCCGGCGATGGCGAAACGGAGCGTGAACAAAAAGGAGAAACTTCCTATAGACAGGAAACTGATGCACGCCTCGCAACTCAAGCGGGGGTTTTTGAAAAGCGAGCACACGAATTCGGAGTTTCACAGGAGTAGCCGCGCCGCGCTTTACCCGAAAATTGAGGCGGTGCTGCAAGCGTATGTATTGGTTTCTATTTTGGTACAAATCTACGACATTGTATTGTCTGTTGACCACCAAACCTCGTATCTCAGATCAATCTACAAACTAGATACGTGGTTTTGAAGAATAGTGGCAGAAGTTTTAGTGAGTTTTGATTGTCACCAGGCAATATTTTCACATTAAGCCCCTTTATTTCATACTAGGATGTGCCCGCACCATCGTCTGCGTTTTTTTTTACCGTAGACGGATAAAACGTATCCTATAACCATATCTGGATGACCAGCTATCCCTGTACCAAAATTGGTTAAAATTCGTTTAGCCGTTTCGGCTCGGAAATTATGACCAGCATATGGCGCCAGGCATGGCGCCGCGCGCCCGTATAAAACACAAGACGATCCTGAATCACGCTTTTAAGATTTTTCCTGAAATCATGACCCCTCTCCGTAGAAAACAGATTCTCAATATAAACCCAGAATAGACATGTTGACTAATTTTTTTTGAGGATGTAAATCGATTCTATTTTTTATTGTGATCAAATGTCTATATGCGACTGCCTACACTTAAACTGCTCTAAAAGTCAGAAATGACCGTCAAAGTTCAACATTCCTACGTAGCGCTAAAAACGCTCCATTCCATACAAAAGGTGTCCAGGCTAGTGACATCACAGGCCGGTATAGTTAGTTACCAATAATTGTATGGAGAAATCAAGAAATTTGCCATTTACACCGTGAAAAAGTGCGTTTAAGTTCATGGTTGTCATACAATTACTGTTTTGTACAATTATGAGAATTCTGAAAACATTTTCAAAATTTCTTTTGGATTAAAAAAATATCATAAAATTTGCGTACCTTTGAAGTCACATATTTCCAAAAAATATTTATTTTTCTGGATTTTTTTCTTTGTTTCGTGATATGTTTAGCTAATTTTATTCATATAACTACAGTACGCTGTAGAATGTACTATTACAGACGATAAATGGAAAATAATTAAAATTAATTCCAATCAAAACACTAACTCGATTCTTGGTGGAATGATCGCGTAACATACGTACAAAAAAAAACAGTCTAATTAAGAACCTCTTGTTTTTTCGAAGTTGGTTGATAAGAACATTAGGTACTTATCAATGTTTCTTTAATCTTTGATCTTTGTATTAAAGGCTTAAATAAAAAATTGTGGTGTACCCACATTAAAATAAATGAGACATTACATGTTTCATAAATCTATAAAGAACATTACTGTTTAGCATGGGCAGCAACGGAAGAGACTGCGTGTTGAGGACTCTGTGCCAGGTGGGGCAGACGCAGCACCATCCGCAAGGGTCGTTTTTCCAGGAGATCATGAGAGCAGTGTTCACGTGAGTATAGCATAGATTAGTACGACTCATCATCTGTGGTTCTGCAGCCGGGGAAAGGCCAATGCCTGGTCGAGTAACTTCCTACTTTTTTTTTATATCAGACAACCTGACACGTATCGATTTAGTCCCAAATTAAGCTCAAGAAGGCTTGTGTTATGGGTACGAGACGATGATATACATACTTATATAGATAAATATATACTTAAATACATAGAACAACCATGACTCAAGCACAGATATTCGAGTTCATCACACAAATATTTGCCCTGGCCGGGATTCGAACCCAGGACCGCCGCGCGCCAGCTCAGTAGGCAGGTCTCGACAATCCGAGCCAACCGCGTCGTTCATTCCATTATATTATGTGCTTTTTCTCTCCAGCCGCTACTGCCTATACTTTTGAAGGTATTTTTAGACGCCGTCCAACCATCGAAGTCGTTGCATGGCAAGTCGCGTTGTCGTACCGTGAATTGATTTTTAACCAGGTATTTTTATCGGTATTATCAAATAAAAGATAATAAATAAAATATTACCACATTTTTCCATTTTCGAAAATATCCCAATTTATGATTGATAAATTCATTTGCAAGTGTCTCATTCTTAATGAGCGTAAGGCACCATTAATTGGTCACAGCCCGGAAAATCATACAGTCGGACTATTCATTACTAAGGTGGATTTAGTATGGAAATTGTACAGTGGTACGCGACTGTCAAATTTTCTACCTCGTGACGTCATGTATCAGAATCAGAACTTGTTTATTTTCATAGTTTATGTTTACGAAATGAAATGAAATGAAATGAAATGAAATAATTTATTCAGTAAGTAGGCCACAGGGGCACTTTTACAAGTCAGATTGTGAATCTACCGGCATTTCGCAAGAGGAGAGCGCTGTTGAGAAGAAAGCCGAAAGAAACTCAACAGTAAGTCATTTTTTCGTAAATAATACTTAAACGATTACATGATACATTTGTGTTATAACTAATTACACTGGTACACGTAATGGAGATGTTAGATACTCCAAATCAATGTTAAGGAACATTAAAATAAATTTTAATAAATTGAAAATATTAAATATACCCAGAGATGTATAAAGTCTCTGGGTGTCACAACATGCAATAAAATATAATTACTTAATTAATTTAATTCCATAGAGATGTATAAGGTCTCTAGGCGTCAACGTGAATAATTTAGAAAATAATTATTAAACCTAAATTTCTTAGAGATGTATATGGTCTCTAGGCGTCATAACATGCAATAAAATATTTTAAAATTATTTAATTTCCTCAGAGATGTATAAAGTCTCTGAGTGTCATACTACACTAAGCTGTTTCTTAGAGATGTATACAGTCTCTAAGAGTTCAAAAAGTTAAAATCAACATTGAATAACTTCAATCGAGTACAGGATGAAGTTTCTCACATTTGCTTAATTTAACACTAGTATGCGGTTGCTACATATTTAATTTGGCCCTTGCTAGCATGAACAGACCGGACCCCACAAACGGCACCCGTTCACGAGTATGACGCATATCTCAGCCATCGCCTCCCTCAACCATATTATAGGGAAGGCTGCGACCCGATCAACGACGCCACCGTAAGCAAAGACCTTTAAGCGAGCATGACATGCTCAAGCTGCCGGGCATACTTGACTAATACTATTTGCCCGGTGAGAAACAACAAATTGTGCTCTCATGTTACATTAAAAATTTCCCACCAAAATAATGCTTATTTAAAAATTTACTATTGACACAAAACACTAAACTACTGGCTTAAAGGCATCACCGTCGTTTAGAAAGTCATTAACAGTATAATAAGCTTTATTCAATAAGTGACGTTTTATTTGCGCTTTAAATTTGCTACACGGCAATTTTACTACATCAATAGGTATTTTATTGTAGAAGCGTACACAGTTCCCCACGAACGACGAGCTAACCTTACGGAGACGGTGGGCAGGTATTGCGAGCTTGTCCTTACTTCTCGTATTGTAGTGGTGAATGTCACTGTTGAGCTTGAATTCATGGAGATTTTTCCGCACATACATGATATTCTCAAGAATGTATTGAGATGCTACGGTGAGAATGTTTGTTTCCTTGAATTTCTCTCTTAGTGACGTACGACCTCCTAGTGCATAAATTGCGCGTACAGCTCGTTTTTGTAGCACAAAGATGGTTTGGATGTCCGCCGCTCTTCCCCATAATAAAATTCCATATGACATAACACTATGGAAATAACTGAAATATACAATCTTTGCCGTCTCGACGTTTGTCAGCTGCCTGATTCGCCTAACTGCATAGGCCGCGGAGCTAAGCTTACCTGCAAGAGTGGCTATATGCGCACTCCATTGCAGTTTAGAGTCTAAAGTAACACCCAGGAATACTGTTTTTTCTTCAAATTCCAGTACTTCGCCTTTCAGTTTTACCTTGGCACAATTGACTTGTTTCACATTTGGTAAAGTAAATTTAATGCACTTAGTTTTCTTGGCATTTAAAAGTAAATTATTTGCAGTAAACCAATCCACAATAGAGGACAGTGCATCATTAATCACATCGAAGTTGTTTTCTTGCCTTTTTACTTTAAAAAGAAGAGATGTGTCATCTGCAAATAGTACTATATCATGTTTATCTCGCACAAGGTTTGGTAAATCGTTAATATACACTAGAAAAAGAAAGGGACCCAGAATTGAACCCTGAGGTACCCCCATAGCAACAGCTGACCCAGTCGATTGAGTCCCATTGATATCTACCCGTTGCGTTCTGCCTGAAAGATATGACGAGACAAGGTCAAGGGCATTGTTTTTGACTCCGTAGTGTTCTAGCTTACGTATTAAATTCTCATGATCAACGCAATCAAATGCTTTGGATAGATCACAAAAAACTCCAATAGCATCTTGAGCCTTCTCCCAGGCATCAAAGATATGTTTAACTAGTACCACGCCAGCGTCAGTGGTAGAGCGACCTTTAGTGAACCCGAATTGATTGCTGTGGAGTAGGTTATTTCGATTGAAATGAGATATCAGTTGATTTAGAATAATCTTCTCAAAAACTTTGCTTAATGCTGGTAGTATTGATATTGGTCTAAAATTTGTGGGGTCTGATTTTGTACCTGATTTGAATAAGGGAATAATTTTGCTATGCTTCATCAAATCAGGAAATACTCCAGTATCAATACATTTATTAAAGATATCAGCTAAATATGGTGCAATAGATTCAACAATTGAATGTAACACTTTCACAGATAGGCCCCACAGATCCTCAGTCTTCTTTAAATTTAGCGATTTAAACGCTTTAATAATAGTGGTAGGGGTTACATAAATGAATTTAAAGATAGTTGTACATTCTGTTACATTCGTTGTTATTTTATGTCCCTGCTTCCGTTAGTGTCAGGGGTGTATCAGCTTGCTTAAGTCTAGGTGTGAGATCAGTGCAAGTATGGTGTACTCTGATTTATGCTAGTCACTCTATATAAAGACAACTATCACGTATGATCCATTGTTGTGTACTTACTAACTAACTTACAATCTACTACTAACTAACTTACAATCTATGCGGCCTAGGGGCTGTTACTCGTTTGCTAAGCTGTCGCCTGCGGTCTTTATTATTGGCTACGTATGGAATATCCCCAATTCTATGGTTTGTAAGTAACGGATTGAATTGGCCATAGCCGAGATAGGCGTCCCCGGGGGTTTCAAGATCCGCTATATTAAGCTGTTTTAATCTCTCTAACATATCCTGATGCAAGTCATGTACACGGATGTGCCATGGGTCCCAGTCTAAAGTGTCCCACAACATTTCGGTCGGTATGCGTTGTGGGAACTGTGCTGCAGTTTTTAAAGCCATTCGGTATTGCCGTTCTATTTTAAGCAAATTGCTTTTGCTGTATCGTGGCAATAGTTGCACGGTGCCATAGTCAAGCACCGGTAGCAGGCATGCCTGAATAATAGCTAACTTCACTTGGATGTCTGTCTTTGCATAGTAACCGATTATCGGGCTGAGTGCTCCACGTATTCGTTTCGCCTTAGTTGTTACTAGATTCGTGTGCGGTCCCATCGTCATTGTCTTATCAAAGATAACTCCGAGGTATTTTAAGTCTTTTTTATACGGCAATGTTTGGTATTTTAGTTTAACCGTGGGGATATACCCCCTCTTCTTGGTGAACATGATGCACTCCGTCTTTTCGACATTGCATTTCAGCCCCCATCGTTTATAATAATCAATAATAGTCTCTGCTGCCCATGTTGCTCTAGTTGTGGCCTGATCAGGACGGACCGCTCTGTTTAGCACACACAGATCGTCTGCGTACTGCGACAGCTTAATGCCTTGTAACCGATCATTATCGTCACATATATCGTGGACATAAAGGTTGAATACAACAGGCCCGAGTATCGAGCCCTGTGGTACCCCATGCGGTACGATCATCTCTTCTCCCATGGTTGTGCGAAACTTTCCTCGCACAGTTCTGTCCATCAAGTAGTTTTCCAGAATTTTAATGATATTATTATCAACATTTTTTGTATATAGCTTCTTGATAAGACCACGATGATTGATGGAATCAAAAGCTTTGCTTAAATCTGTAGAAATCATCGCTACGCTCTCTTTTGCGTCGAGCGCGTCTGTGACGAATTTTCCGGTGCGAAGTATTTGAGTGCCAGTTCCACGTGCTTTGGTGAATCCATGTTGGAATGGCGGCTGGAGTCGTTGACTAGTTTCTAACAGTCTCGCCAGTATTAACCGTTCACACAGCTTACCCATGATGTTGAGAAGAGTTATAGGTCTGTAAGACGTGGCTTCTTTGTGATTTTTTCCTGACTTGTGTAGAAAAATGCATTCTCCTTGTTTCCAACGGCGTGGGAAATAGCCAGTGGTAAGCACATAATTCGCTACTTTTTTATAAGCTTCAAGAAACGACTCACCGCCGAATTTCAGAGCGTCTGCTCTTAGTTGGTCAGGGCCAGGTGCTTTTTTATTTTTAAAGCGTCGCAGTGCTTTCTTGATTTCGTCAGTTGACGTTGGGTCAAGAGGTTGAAAAGGTGTAGTCACCTCTGTCCCTTCGTCTTCCGGTGAAATGTTTGCTTCCTTAACGATAGCCGCATCGACCAGTGTGTCGATGGTTTCTTTTTCAGTCCTGCAATTTGTGATCTGTGGTAGCTTCTGTGGTGGCATTTTCATGCTGCGCTGAATGCGCCATAACCGAGCACGATTGTCTCTTGGGTCTTCGAGGATTTTTAGCCAAGATTCCTCTCGTAGAGTGCTTAGAGCTTTAGAGACTTCTCGTTTTAGTCTATTGTGCTCTTGACGTAAAACCGGCTGTCGTACTTGGTTATGGCGCAGTCGCCAGGCTTTGTCCGCGCCGCATTTCTATCTTTGATTAGTTGCTCAATGTCTGCGGGTAGATGATCTCGCCTACGATCTTCTTTTAAAGGTGCGAGTTCATTTAAAGCTGTTGTGAGCGATATTTCCAACCGATCTATGTACTCGTCACATTCTGCGTTGTTATTAATTTCACCGAGCTGGCCCATGGTTTCGCTGAAAATGTTCTCGTATCTTTCTGAGAGGCCTTCGTCTTCGTAGAGAGGTCTCATATTTCTTACTAATTTTACTTCTCGTCCGACCTCTATATGTAGATCTAGCAACCACGGTAAATGATCAGAGCCGATAGATTCAATTGGCATCGCTGTGAGCCTGTTGATATTCTGAGCCTCGTGTGTAAGAATCGCAGTATCTAATATACCGTTACCTTGGCTATTTGGTCTTGAAGGTAGGCCGGTATTAAACAAGGAGCATACATTCTCTTGTAACAACCGTTTAACAAGTGTACCGAGTGCTCTGTCCCGGGAATGACCTAGTATTCTCATTTTAAGGTTCATATCTCCAATCACGACAGCACTATTTTCCATGAGAATTTCTTCAAATTCGTCACGTGCGTGATGTTGATTTGGAATCGGTATGTAGATACCCTTGATGTAGATCGATTCTCCGGTTGTGTTATTGACGACAAGGCGGATGGCAACTCCTTCTACTCTCCTATTGTCGTCTTGCCAGTTCGTTGTGAGTTGGGTTTGCGTCCACCTGAGTCCGCGCGCAATGTACATGGCAGTGGTAAGATGGTCTGCTTTCGAATCTGTGATTTTATCGTAGCCTTGAATGTTGTATTTCACTTTATCAAAGTCTAACTTGCATTCATTTACCACGATGATGTGCGGCCTGTGTTTGCTTGCCAATGTTTTGAGTTCTTCAATTTTTTTCCTCAGGCCTTGGGCGTTAACGTGCAAGATACGTAGTTTTCTAAAACTCTTGTCGCTGCTAGAAGTCGCCATTTGTGAGCTCTAGTAGTATGTTACATAGTTTTCTCATGGTATCTATAAGCATCATTTTCTTATCTGATGGCCGTATGGCTGTTGATGTATTTGTAGTTGGGTCTAGCGGTTGTTGATTGGTGGGTTGGAGCCGTGTTCTTCCAAGCTCTGGGAATTCTGCGCCTCTATAGGATTGTGTTAGAACACCAGTCACACTTGCATACGACGAACCGTCTCTGACGTTAGCAGGTTTTGTTATAGCTCGTTTGGCTGTAATGGTTGGCCGGGCGTTATTTGCTTCTCGCGCTGCATGCAGGTCCGTTTGCCTTTTGATTGCAGCCTGAAAATTGTCACATTTCACTTGATTTGCTCCGTGGCCTGGTTTGTGACAAGCAAAGCATACGTCGATTTCCATATTTTCTTGGTTTAGCATGGTTATAGTTGGTGGACATTTACGTCCGTGACACGCTGTCGTTGAATGGTCAAAAAGGTAACAATTTTTACACTGTACTATCCGTTTCGGATCTTTCTTGTATGGCTCCGGCTTCATCTTCATTGCCCCAAAGAAATGATCCGTGGTATTCCTCATTGCTTGCGCGACTTCCTCATAGCTGTGCGATGGGTCGAAGATCACCAGCTGCAAGTGGTCCTTTATTTTCTTAATGTTGAGTGGTCGAATGCCAATACATCTCTCCATCTCATCAAGCTGTACTTCAAGTGGCTCATCATAGGTGTTATTACGTAGAATGACTCTTGTTGCATGCTGTTGTTCCCCTTTTGGGACGGGGGCTAGAAACCTTGATTCCTTATTCAACTCGCTGAGAGCGTCGATGACTTTTTTACGGCATTCGCCATTTCTCGGTTTTATGTGGATCTCTTTTTTATTTGGCGTGATGCCGTAACAGCAGTTTAATAGGATTGCAATATCCCTTATTTTCTTAACTGCTTCTTGATTACCAACCAGCTCCTGATCAGTGATTCGGATCATAGGTATGTGTGTTGGTGGTTGCTGATCGATGGCAGGCTTAGTTTTGGTAACTACTGTTGTGTTGGATGTCGATGGGGCGTTGGTTACATTCATCGCCACTTTCTTAGCCAGGGCTCCTTCATTGCGGTCAAGTCGAGCACGCTTGAGTCTTTTGTTTTGTCCTTGGACCCAACCATCACTGGATGTCTGTGTTTCGTGCGCATTTTGCTCATCGGCTTGCGGCAAGAGCTCGTAGCGGTTAGTGGTGGGGACTTGTATAGACATACCGCCGTTCTTTACTTGTGTCGGCCGACTACGTGAACGTTCCCGGGATTCAGCATTAACTGTACTTTTAAGTGATTTTCGTTGTTTTTTGTTTTTATCGATACGAGTTTGTGGGTAGATCATATAATCATTCACAATTTTACACTCACAAATCACTCGCTCCTTACTGATAGAATCCAAATCAGGTATGATTTTTATGTGGAATTGCTTGTTACACTCCCGACAGTTTTTGTTGTTTACTTGGCATGTAGCCGCGTTGCATGAGATAATTCGTATAATGTGATTACAACCGTTTAATTCGTCTTTTTCTATGTTGGGAACAAGTTCCAAAAAACATTTAACACTTGTTTCTTTACGGCAATCACTGCACTTTAGTTGTTTAATATTAGTCTGGTCACTATGCCACTGATAAAAGTTTTTTACGTTGTTTACTTTCGAGCAGTGCCAGCATTCCACTGGAAATCTACCCTCAGAGTCTTTTAGGATTGACCCTACTATTTTATTGTTCACTTTGCACTTATTTTTGTTGTTTAGAGGAGTACACATGTTTATAGCACTATTAGTGGGACTATGTTCCTTAGTTTGAGAATTTAATAAGCCTTCCGTATCTTCCGTGTCCATTTTTCACCATTTATACATGAACGATAAGCGGTGTAATGTTCACTAATTGTTGCGCAATCGTGCACAAACGATACGCAAGCGAAAAATAAAAACAGCACAGTCTAGGTACGAGTACAAACGGGGCGCAAAACACCGCTGAACCCGTCCGCCCGCTACGGCTGCTCGCAGCGAACCCCTGACGTCATGTAGAGGGCCGGCTCTTAAATGACGCTGCTTTCAAATTTTTTTTTATTGTAAAAACTAGTCTGTATAATCAAATAACAATAATAGTAAATAGTTTTAGGTTCTGTGATGATAAATTAATGAAATAAATGTCAGATTTAGGTTCGAGTCTTTCTGGTGGACATTTGTGAAGGATTCCATTCCACGGCCTAATTTTCTGATAAAATGCCCGTGGCAATAAAGAACGTTCCCTCTTCTATAATCCGATGTAATAGGAACATAACCTAGATTCATACAAGCTCTTAACTTTTGACCACCGGAGGGACGAATTTCGTTTTTTGAACTGACAATGACCCTAAGCGGAACTATTTTTGAAAATTTGAAATGTCAATTTGTTAAAAATCAGTATATCCAGTGTGTATTAACCCAATGAGTTAATATCTTACAAATTTGATTCCAGTTTACCAAAAGGCAGCGATTTGGAGGAAATGAGGGACTACGACAAAGCACACTCGGCCGTCGACTCTTGCGCAGAGCTGTACCCCGACTGTGACGAGCCGCCTGCAAATGATATACCTACGTTTAGTTATTGATATTACTTACTATCTCGGTACACTTACTATTTTAACGTGATCCTAATCGCTTCAAATTGTATGAAAAAATAGAACAGTACCCCTAGCGGTTACTTTATAGAACTAGAAAGAAAGAAGAAAGAAAGAAAACACATTTAAGAAAGAGAACTACAATTCTCCATACAAGTCGTTTACGCATTTCTTCAGCGAGTACAGACACTGTAAGCTCATGATAAGTGTACTGACACTGAAGTCCAACGGGTGTGACGACATTAAAAACCATCCGATCACCTTAGAATAAATACGTAGAACGAGTCTTCATACAACAGTTTTGCAAAAGATGAAGCCGCTTTTGGTTGTATGTGTGCGTGTCTACGAACCAATCATTGAGACGCGTTGCTTGTGAGCTTGACGTTGTGACAGATGCGCACACGGACGAAACTTAGCCCGTGGCTAAACAAAACATTCAAGCGCTGACTTAGGTTTCTAGGCGTATTTATTCTGAGCCAGTCACCCCCACGATGATTTTACAGTTCTTTAAGGACTTCGTTGTCCAGAGGGTTCTATAAGAACTGAGGTCCTTAACTGACTGGAGGTCCTCAGCCCGATTGCGTTTGTTATAAAATTAGCTTTTTTATGAATGTTCACTAGGAGGCGCCACTATAAAAACCGGCCAAGAGCATGTCGGCCCACGCTCAGTGTAGGGTTCCGTAGTTCATCCTCCACAATAAACTTGCTGTTTTAAGCCCGAGGTTTAAGTTAAGAAAGATTGTAAGCTCTATAAAAAGGTCGTAAACGCCCCAGAAACTGTAATCACTTATTACCTTCTGGAAGTCAACTTACGTCCTTTTAAAGAAAAAATATGAAATTTGGCGATAACTCAAAAACGGCGCGACCGATTTTGTTCAATGTAGTTTTTATTGAAAGTACTGATAAGGTCTCATTTACATGAATTTTTCCGTTTTTTTTGACCCGTGGTTGAAAAGTTAGAGGGGGGGGGGGGGGCACAATTTTTTTTGTTTTCGGAGCGAATATTTACAAAACTGCTGACCTGATCAAAAAATAATGTTAGAAGGCCCCTATTATTTTTACAAGACCTATTCAACGACACCCCACACACCAGCTTTGAAAAGAAAAAAAAAAATCACCCCCACATTAGGTGTCCGAGAGGTACCCGAAAAAAAATTTTTTTTTGAATTTTTATTATACCGTTCTATCGGCGTTATACATACACATACGTATACCAAATTTCAGTTTTCTAGTACTAATGACCACGGAGCTAAGCCGCGGACGGACAGACGGACAGACGGACATGGTGAAACTATAAGGGTTCCTAGTTGACTACGGAACCCTAAAAGTAGCAGGGGAGCTCCATACAATAAATTCAGATTGTGTCGTGTATCGTTTAATCAATCCTTCTACGTTGTTATATCTTCAATATATGCGGCAGGAAAGTAATATCAGCTCAAACGCTCTAGGAATCATCCATTTATACATTTATGAAACGTACACATTTTTTTTTATAAGGTACCATTGATACAAAGTCCAAAGCAAAAAGATTTTTTTTGAAATGCGAAACCTGGCGGAAGTTTCGAAATGTAATGTATTATGTTGTAGCTTTGATCTTTGTATCACTCGTACAAATTATCCATTTGTTAAAATTATATTAAATTAATCGAATTATAGCTAACCTATTAACGTATACTGAGCAGCGCAGTTTCATTGATCTAAGCTAAACTTTGTGCTGTCTAATAAGAGAAGAACAACAAGAAAATACATATACAAATATGGATATATCAAATTTTGTAAATTTATGAACAATGTAATGACTAATAATTTTTTAATATATACACCACATTTTTTACAGTGAACCATTGATGCAAAGATCCAGGTTACGTGCCAGGTTACGCGATTCTTTATGTCTATTTTTTTTTCTTATTTATATATAAAAAATATATATACAATATACAATTACATTATAACTCGCCAAACTGTGATGTTTGATGGTTTTCTTCGTCTTTGTATCAATGGTTCAATAGCAGATTTTGTCAAGAAAGTTATTTCAATAAACTGTCTCTATTTTTACCTACCAATAATTTAATGATCTAAGTATACTTAACGTACCTAATCATTAAGTGATATATTTCCGTGCTTTATATGAATGTCAAAAGGCTAACACTAAATTATTTCCTAGAATTAATTAGCCTTATACCCAATACGACACTAGTTTTGTAGGAAATTTCTGATTTTATCGTGGATTCCAACCGGTGAAACCAAGGAAGTACTTTTATAATTTTATTCTAATATACAATAAAAAAAATTAATGAAACCGTTAGTGTGGTGGAGAGGTTAACACGTCGGTCTGTTAAACAAGTGCCGGGTTCGATTCCCGGTCTAAGATAAAGATAAGATAAGATTTTTTTTAATCAATTGGGATTCACTAGAACCACTTTTGCATCGTCATTGAATATATAGCTATTACATTAATTGATGCAATAGTAATAACATTAACATTAACACACAATTAGGTACACAACATTTCCAAACATTTGCAATATTTCCGCGGTAATGCTTTGTCAAAAGTAAGCTAAGTGTTAAAATACATGAAAAATTATGATAATTAAAATTATTTCAACCTTTTTAATTACAAAAGGAAACCAGTCTCTTCCGCCAGGTTATGCATTTCAATTTTTATTTATGCATTGATCTTTGTATCAATGATTTAATAAAACCTTTCATAATTTCAACTAATTGGAAACATATTTTTTATATTTTGAATTTTTTAACACATCACCGAATGTTCCTATGTAAAAGCATTAATACATACTCATAGATGTGTAAGTATTTAAGATATACACTGTAATAAAATGTACTTATTATTTAATATTTTTTATTAATAAATTTTACTATTTTAATTTTAATTTTGTTATACTAAAACGATGCAAAGCTGTATGAAAGTAAAGACAATAAAAACTCCCATCTTTCATTCTCGAGCACGCGGTCGCCTCGTGTTTAATTTACCTTTTTTGTTTTCAAACCTAAGTACAGTTTGAAATTCTACACGAATAACTGTGAATCGGTTGACACAAAACTTGTTAATTGGAGTCTCATTTATACTCTCCCAGCATGGAACAGTCTCGTCCACATTTCACAACCAGCAACTGCTGTGAAATAAAAGTCTTGAGTATGTAATCTAAAGTTTTAATCATGGAAATTCAGTGGATTTTTTTGTCGGCTGTAATAATCGAATGTGCAGCATTTTCGAATGAGACAGTTGCGTCGAGGGTGTTGTCAAGAAGGAAGAGGTTTCTAGTGTTTCCTGAAGGCAGTTCGTTCCAGCTGGGTAAGAAAGGGACATTATTTATAGAGGCCATTTATTTAACATACCTACTTCCGGTTCCCTCAGAAATGGCGCGATATAAGTTATCTTAGTCGCGTTGAATGTTAATGGGTTTTCTTTGTGCGCTCAACAAGTTTGAAAATAGTAAAGTGCCACTTTAAAAAACATCGTTGATAAGGATATGATGTTTGAAAAGGTAAGCGCGTTGTTGAAAATTTACAATGTCAATAACCAAAATTTTAAAACACCCTCGATGCAAGTAGCTGGTCATCGTATGATTCAATGAGTTATATAGAAAATGCTACTGAAACTGAACATAACTACAGAATTTGGAATTATCAGCATATATTGGCTGAGATCTTGTCACTTGTTCCATTTAAAGCTGAATATCTTGGAAACTACTGCTCCACCAGGTATTTCCACCAAAAATAGCTAAAAACCATCACAACGGACTTGTCATCTTTCGTTTTAAAAAGAAAATCACACTCAAATTGACAGACACCCTTCTTTTCGTGTGGAGTTAAAAACACTGTTATTTTCTAGATGGTGTCTTTGTCACTGTCGTTTGTAAATGTTATTTTGAACGTGCAACGAAAGAGATTATCTCTGAATGCGCGGCTTTTCGAGGTATTTTGCGTTCCGCTCTCACACACACACACGTGGTGGTAGTTAGAATGTCATTAGCAGTTTACAAGTTATCACGAGAAGTATTTGACGTATGTGACATTTTATTACAGTGCACTAAATACGAGTCTACTTTGGGATGGGTGTGTTATGATCATAGCATGGGGTTTTTGTTGGACAAATGATTCAACACTAGGCACTAGGAAGGCGTCAAGTCGTTCGTTACTGTTATGATGGGTATAAGAACGTTTCATAATATTTCATTAGACAACTGCGTCTGATATCTATGGCGTCGCATATAAATTAGCTTTATTGCCACCGGGTTGTTAAAGTGGTAATTAGAAGATGTCTCCGATTCGCTGTAGATTTACTTAAGTTTGACTGTCATCAAAAACCGTTTGATATATAACAAAATATGATGGGATTGTTTCTCTGCCTTCAAAAATGTCCATAATGGCATCTATCTTATAAGGATAGCTTACTATAACCATTTTAACTTCTAATACATTTACACCACAGGTAGTATACAGATAGTATTTACCTATATCAATTTAAAATCCTTAGTTACCATTCCATACACATTATAATAGCCTCTTAGACAACACAATTTACAATTTAAATATATATTTTAGGAGTTATCGTAAATTTAAAAGACAACTTGCGAATAAACTGAAGCAAGCGGGAACTAACGCGACGCGGTTGATGCAGCCAGCCCCGCCCGTGCTCCTTCGACACTGTCTGCTCTTCTTGATACATAATTTTTAATTGCCATTCCTAAACCATTTTCCAGTGTTCTGCGTCCAAACCTCGGCACTCATCCCTATTGGAGACATTTTCCTCTACGGCAGCACTGCGGCCATCGCATGGAACCTACCCACTGACCCCCAGCTTTTCTACATGCTGAAGGAGCAGACGAGGGTCGCTCAGCGCAGGGGCGACCATGAGAAGAATATATATTATCTGGATGAACAGGGGAAGGTTATCGCGAAAGTACCTTATAAAAGGTAAGGAAAATTTGCCACTTGCTGTACCTAGTTAATTGCACATAAATGATCACTCAGGCTTCATTGAATCGTTTGGAGCGTGTTCTTAATAACTGCATTAGATTCATTTTTGGACTTCGTAAATATGACCACATATCAGATTTTCGCCGTCAACTTAATTGGCTTCCCATTCGTGAACGTAGGTCATTACGAGTCTTATCCACTCTTTATTCCATTTTATTTGATCCAGCTGCACCCGAGTATCTTAGATCTAAATTTCAATTTGTATCTGCTCGACCCGGTTGCGTCCTTCGCACCTCTCGTAAACTCATGCTCATTGTCCCTCCTCATCGCACCGGTTTTATGTCAAATTCTTTCACTGTTCAGGCAATACAGCTTTGGAACGATCTCCCACTTTCCATCAGGCAAGCACAAACAAAGCAAACCTTTAAGCACATGTTGCGCAAGCATCTCACCAGTAAGCTCCTAGACTGATTGTCGGTTATGATATTTTGCACTGGGTACAAGAATTAATGTTTATGTAAGTATATTGTATTGCATATTTGTGTATGTTTATTTATTGTGTTCATTATATTACTGATATATAATAAGTTTCTCTTTTGGTATAATGTTGATAGTTGACAGGCCCTGCACCATAATATGTTTCTGTTTAGCCCAATGGTTGACTGGTAGAGAATGCCTTATGGCATTAAGTCCGCCATTTGTACACTTTTTGTTTTGTGCAATAAAGTTTAAATAAATAAATATAAAAATAAATGCTACATCGAGCTTTAATAAAACAAAAAAAATGCATTCTATTCAATGATAAAAAATCGTTTTAAAAAATTAACAGATGAACCATTGATACAAAGAAGAAAACAATATAAAATAATCCAGGTCACTTTCACCAGATATTGTTCCCAGAAGGCTGGCAGTGTAGCTTCTTTAGACTTTCGTAAACCAAGCGTTCTGATATCTCTTTAAAGAAAATCTTGGCGCCTGGTACTAACTTGATAAAAAATAAAAGAATACTATCTATCTCTCGATTAATTGTTTGTGAGATTTATGAAGCTGTTTTCATTCGTTTGCCTCTGACTGTGTATGTGTTTCTTATCTGTCTTGTATATTATGTATGTATTGGAATGTAAAATACACAAAATTAAATAATGTTTCATAATAAATATATGTATACAATAATAATCTAATCTGTCTAATATATATTTATAGCGAATAAGTGACTTGTAATTAACCTACTCAATTACCAATAAATGATGTCTATGTCTATATATTTATATATGTTGAAGTAGGTTAATATATATATTATATCTATTTTTGTATGTGTATATGTTTACCTCGTTATCTGTTGATAATTATTTTGGTCTCCCGTCCCCTTCTGCATCACCTACTCATTTTGTGGTTTATACTGATCAACTCCACTACCCAAAGGTTATCTGGAAGAGATCGCTCTTTAGCGATATTAAGACCATCTGTTGTCTGCCGTTATTAATATTATTGTTTTTGTGTCTAATTTATAAACTTTTTTTTATAAAGCATTTTGTATTTGTATTTGATTTTTATAATAAATATTGTTCATTTCACGTGGTTTCAGGAAACCCATCGTCAACCCAGTATTTGCCAAAAGAAGCGTCGACAACCAATTATCATATAGAGAGAAGATAAAATTAAAAATAGACCGAACAAAGATGCACGAGAGACAACTGAAGGAGGATTTTCTGAAGAAAAAACAAATGGACCAAAACTCTATCGAGTTTCATAGAAACAGTCGGTTGAATTTGTTCGAAAAGCTGGAAACTTTCTTCAGTGCGTAAGTACTCTACAACAGAATGAACCAGTGTTTTGTATATTAGGAGGTATTCTAGAAAGATCTTAGGACCGTGTTCTGACTAGTAAATAATTGTTGTATGGTTGGTGAACTTGATTGATGAAAACAATAAGTTTTTGTCTAAATACTATACAATGAGGCTGACATTTTTTTAACATGCTCAAACGTGACTTTAACATGTCCACGAGACCAAGATAATTTTTTACACGCTTATTCTTTTGTACAATAAAGTGTTTAAATGCATACATACATACATCATTTCTATTGAACCACTATACAAAAATCAAAGTATAAAGAAAAATTTAAAAGCGTAACCTCTCCGCCTGGGTACTTATTTCAATTTTTCTTTGTGCTTTAATCTTTGCATAAATGGTTCAATTACATGTTTCATAAATTAAAACAGAAAAAAAGTTATAGTTAAGTTATATTAAAGTTATATGAATTACAGAGAAAAAAGTGATTAAAATAGACAGGCATAAAATTCGAAAATTTCAAAGAGCATGTACATTTTATCGAAAGAAAGAAAGAAAATACATTTATATATACATGTATACACATATATATCGATGTGCTGTATTTAAAGTAACAATTATGTGATCATTTCAAAATTGGTAGAAATTCGTCGAGGCATTTCTGCGTGATGAGAGGACAAATAAATTATGACCAACAAATGGCGCCGCGCGCCCATACAAAACAAAAGACGATTTGCACCGCGCTATTAAGATTTTTCCTGAAATCATGTCCCTTCTCCATAGAAAACTCATTTTCGATACAACAATAACAGTATTGTACATAGATGACCAAAAAAGTGTTAGGTTATTGCTAATTTACGGATTTCCCGAATCGCGATAGCTTACCAAATGAAGGCCCCAGAAAACTAATGATTACTTAATTTGGACTTAGAAAGTAACTTATTTTAACAATCGGCTAGCCAAAACAAGTTTAAGGTAACTTTCCGAGTAGCACTCACAATTCACATAGTTCATAGACTTTATAAACATACTCGTACAATAAACTATTTACAAGTAACAAGTTCAGCATTAAGGCTTTCGGAACTCGTGAAGTTTTTTCTTTGAGTTTAGTGTTTTCCGACGTTATGGTTTCTTAATTGAAAGATAGGAGGATGATCTTTTATTACTTTTAGTTTTTATTACATTTTTTTTTTATTTCAAAAACTTAATAAAATCGCGAAATTCAATTCAACGTACTATTATAAAATTCAAAAATTATTTTGAACACAATTTCAGATAAAATCTTAACAGCGTATAAGTATTTGTATGGACGCGCGGCACCATTCTTTTTTTATTTTATTTTTGGCCATCTGTTTATAGAATTTTCTTGGTCCTCTCATCATGCCGGAACGGATATACCCAGTAGGGAACGGACGAAATTGAAAAAATAACTTCATTTTTTTTATAGGCTGGAATAACCTTTCTTAGAAAAAAGTTACAGATATTTTTTATAGCCACAATAAATAAAAAATGTATTTGTATATTATTTTTTGCCCCGCCTTGTATGGCATTGCAATGCCAACCTAATCCAATTGTTAGTTTTTTCGACTTAGCTGGTCCTCTCTTTTTAGGGTTCCGTAGCCAAATGGCAAAAAACGGAACCCTTATAGATTCGTCATGTCTGTCTGTCCGTCTGTCCGTCTGTCCGTCTGTCCGTCTGTCCGTCTGTCCGTCTGTCTGTCCGTCCGTATGTCACAGCCATTTTTTTCCGAAACTATAAAAGCTATACTGTTGAAACTTGGTAGGTAGATGTATTCTGTAAACCGCATTAAGATTTTGGTGCAAAAATAAAAAAATAATAATAAATATTGGGGGCTCCCCATACTTCGAACTGAAACTCAAAAATTTTTTTTTCATCAAACACATACGTGTGGGGTATGTATGGATAGGTCTTCAAAAATGATATCGAGGTTTCAAAAATATTTTTTTTCTAAACCGAATAGTTTGCGTGACAGACGCTTCTAAAGTGGAAAAAAGTTGGTCCCCCCCCCTCTAACTTCTAAAATAAGAAAATGAAAAATCTAAAAAAAACATATGATGTACGAGTACATTACTATAAAAACTACCAACGAAAATTGTTTTGAACGAGATCTAGTAAGTAGTTTTTTTTTAATACCTATTAATACCTAACTTTGCACCTAATTTATATGGGGCGCCATACATACCAGGTGCAAACTTAACTTAACCACTTAGGGATGGAAAGTGTTTGTACGGAACCCTCGGTGCGCGAGTCCGCCTCGCACTTGGCCGGTTTTTGGATTTTTAGTCATAAAATTTAGGCTATTTTTATATGTATTTTTTATTTTATTGAAATAAATACAAGAAAGTAACTTCTAAAGAAATAGTACATTTAATAACATATATTACCAGCTTGTTCAATTCTAAATTTCTTAATGCACTTCATTTAGATGCTTGCGATACCGGGATGATGGTTGTAGAGTCCCTAAAATTCCTGTATTTTCTTAAATATCCTGGCACTGAAAACTAAGGGTTCAAACAAAAACGCGTTCCACAGGTTGGGCCAGGATGGTCGGCAATGCGTCCTTCACAAACTATGCCAAGCGGGGCAGCCCTACAGGCAACAGGGCACATTCCTTCAAGAAACACTCAGAGCAATCTTCACGTAAGTTGAAACAGACATAAAAAAAAGAGTATGTATTTTTGTGGACGGACCGAAGGGATGGAAAGATACACTGTGTGCTTCCGATCGCATATTTGGAACATATTTGGAAAGTGAAGTACATAAATCCTAATTCTAAATAATTACATTATTAACGTCGACATAATAACTAACCTAATTACATTAGTCAAACCCGCTCGTTATCGTTTCCGGTGCGAAAGTGCCCATAATGCTCACGGCATTACCCCGCTGGATGGCTATGGACAGCCTCTGCACCAGAAACGATTCGGAGCGGGGGTCCTCTCCCTTTTGTCTAAGTCGACGGCCTATGTCACGCACAAATTGCTTCGCATCAGCACCCCAGCAGCCCGCCGTTTCCACCGCAAAAGGGACGAAAATATACCCCGAGCCTAAAGGAGCATACTTTTGGCGCTTCACCGCCGCCTGCGACTCGGCCGCCGCTCCGCCCGCACGTACTGTGCGACTGATATGAGAGGCGGCGAAGGTGCTGACGCACGTAGCGTCCCAGATCAAGCACCGCCCTCTCTCCCATGGCACCAACGTTAGGCCATCCGGCCGCTTGCCGTCCGTGCGACTAAGACCCGGAGGCTCGAGCACAGACGGAACACCTGCCGACCTGAGCGCCCTCTGGACCACGTCGTTCAAGGCATGGTGACGCGGATGTCTCCCGACGCATCGCCGGCAACTCAATGCATGATGACCGTCAGCTCCCACCATGGAACCACAGATGCATACGTGTGGTTGACATACATCACAGCCCAAGCGGAGAGCGACGGACACCCGCAACGAGTCACCGGCGAGTAACGTGCCCAGTTGAGGGGAGGGTAACGCCTGTAGCCAAGCCCCCGATTCCGCCCGCGACACTGCCAAAAGCCTTGCGCGGTCCACACCCGTAGCGTTTCCAACCAGACCGTCCAAGGTGGCCTTACACCCTACGTCATCCCACGCGCGCTGGAGTCCTGGGTTCTCTGGGACGGACGCACCTGGATTGACAGCCAACCATCGCCCAACAGCGTCGGCCACATACGGTATGCTCACCCCGTTGCCATCTAATGTTAAAATCTCAGCAACTAGGTCAGCAACCCCATGGGCCGACGCCAAGAAGGCCGGCAGGCTAACGTCCCCTACACGCCGCACCCCAATACCCCCGTGACGGATGGGCAAACCTGCTTGTGTCCACTGAATGTCATTCAAAGACACATTGATCACCGACTCAATCGCCGACTTAACGGCCAAATCGAAAGTCTCAATGTCACCAGGGAACAACCAAACAGGGGCCGTGCGCAGCAGGTAAGTGATCTTGGGAACGGCGAAACACTTTTGCATCAAAACTAAGGCCACGTGCGGGGCCAAACCCTTGAGACGTTCGCCCGCGAGGAGAAGGAGATCCTTACGGATTTTGAGTGCCTCAGGAACTGCAGAAGGAAAAATTGGTGCACCCAGTAGGCAAAAAGAATCAGCGTTCAGTTCCTTGAGGCCCGGAAGTATACCTGAGAAAAAAGAGAAGAGAGAAGCTGATCGCGGCCCACAGGGGAAAAACTCACACTTGGAGGTATTCACTTCCAAACCCATATCCTTCAGGAGCGGCAGCAAGACGAGCAAGTCTTGTTCCACCTCTTCTGGCTTGCCCCCTATGGTACCATCATCGAGGTACCAGACGTTAAGAGGGGACTTCAGCTCGGTAACGACCTTCTGGATTGCAATGCTGAAAGTGAGTGGACCCAGTGGATCCCCCTGCTGAGCCCCCACTTGTGACAAAATAAGGTCATCCCCGTAAAAAAGGTTGGACGGTAAAGAATAAACCTGGTGAAGAAAAGAAAAAAGCGCAGGAATTTTCTCCCTAACCTCACCCAGCAATACGTCCCTCTCCACTGTGTTAAAAGTGTTTTTTAGGTCAAGTTTTATAATGACGCTCCCGGCATTCTCCGGCTCCAATGCAAAAGCACGTACAGCATGTATCGCCGCTTCGCACCCCAATTTCGTCCCAAAACCCACCTGATGCGGCTGCAGATAAGAGGCCATCTCCCCCCTCACCGCCCGGCACCCAAGCTTGGCCACAAGACGACGGAATGTGCTCCCCACGGCTATCGGTCTCAGTCCCCCCTCTTTCTTATTTAACGCACAAAGAGTAGCCCCATACAAATAGGGGCATACCTGAGGGTTCAGCTTCCCACTAAGCAAAAAATTGCATAGGTTGGTCAGTGCTTCCATCAAACGCGTTCCACTGTCACCAGCCGCGCCTGACGTCAGCTCCTTTAAGTGGGCAGGACGGATTCCATCCAACCCCGCAGCTGAACCACTGTGGAAAGAACTAACCGCCAGAGATACATCATCCACTTTGACTGACAAGGCAGGGCAGCCAAGGTGCAGCTCCGCTGGGAAACTGAGCGGACGGGACGGACTCGGATGCTTAGACTGCAACGCTGCCAAAGTGCCTGGCCCTGCCGGAGCGATTGTGTCCTCGCTCATTAGAAGCCGAACAGCTCGTCTCAAATCTCCCTCGTGGACCTTGGCCTCAATCGTCCTATTGAGAGAAAACGATCTAGGTGCCACAGCACAATCATCCGGCGACAGGTACGAGAAGGCCTCCACGTTAGCTTTGACCTTCGCAGTCAAAGAACCCGTACCCCCCGCCTCAGGAGTCCTCAGGGCCCTGTAAGAAAAAGATCTAAATTCTAAATAATATAATATATAACGCATGTACAACTAATTATAGCCCCCTCTACTGGTTTGGCTGGGGACTATACCTATACTTAATGCTCACATTTACTTCGATAACCAAGCCATCTAAAGTTAAGGCTGTTCTTAATTTCTTGACCTTTACTACATCTAACATCTGTTAAGAGCTAAACTCAACAACGAAACTAAGTAAATATGTTTTTAAGATGTCTTAATGTGGGTAAGTTAACACCACATTTACCACCACAAATTAGGTAAGGTAAATTAACGATACAAAGATCAGCACGCGAAGTATCAAACCGGACTGGTAATCCAAATCTTAAGACATCGGACCGGTATTCCAAAGACACCGGATTCGAGTTCTGGTGTGGACCACATATTAAGCGCAATTGTTCTTTTCTTTGCGTGTTATCTTTGTATCTACTATAAATAAATTTTATAAAAGTATTGAAGTTTATTTCTCTATAGAGATTGTACAGCGCTATCTATTGACAAGTTTCCTGCTATTGTTTGATCATTAACTTTATTAAAGGTTACCAAAAGGTTCTGCAGAAGAAGAAGAATACGACAGGGCCCACACTGCCAAGGAATGTGACACTCTGTACCCTGGATGCGAATACCTCCAAGACTCGATGGAATCCTAATGTCATTAATAAAAGTTTTGTGACCTTCTAATAGCCGTTTCTTTTTTTGAAAAATTCCTTCAATTTAAAGGCATTTATTTTCAATGCTTTTCAATTGATAAAACCATCTTACGTAAGAATATGACACCTCTTTTTGCGTCGGAGATGAACTTTTAGACTCTTGTGTACAAACATTATTTGTTATTTTGGGATCATACTGATTAGCCACTTTTCCTGTGGACGATTACACAAGTTAAAAGAGATTGGGCATGTGTATTTTACTTACCCACCATAATAATTATATATTATTGTTTTATCATGTAGACTTTAAATAGATTATAGCGTATTAGGATCTAAAAACAGGATTTAAGAATTGATACAAAGATTAATGGCAAATTTTTATGTTGTTGTCGATTTCGTTTTTTTCTCAGATTTCTATAAAATTTGGTGAGTTGGTAAAGTTGCTTATTCTGAACAAGGTAAACCCAATTTCACGATATGTCCTACAAAATTTTCCATTGAGTTACAAAAATTGTAAGGATTTTTTAAAGTAAATTCCCTATTTTTTACTAAAATTTTGTAAAATGCATAATTCGACAGCAAAATAAAAATTGGCCCATGGGCTAATTTCTGTAATATATTTTGTGTAACTCAATGGAGAATAACTAAATTGTAGGACATATCATGAAATTGGGCTTACCATGGTCAAAAGAAGCAACTTTACAAACTCACCAAATTTTATTGAAATCTGAGAAAAAAAAAGAAATCGACAACAAAATAAAAATTTGCCCTTAAATCACAAAGAAAAATTTAAATGCGTAACCTGGCGGAAGAGACCGCAAATTGAACCCGGTACCTCAGATTCACCGGTCCAACGTATACAATATAAAAAAATGTGGTTTACCGACATTAAAAATCCTGAGACATACTCGTATCAGGTTTCATAAATTAAAAAATAAGGATTGTTTATTCTTTTATTGATTGTTATACAAAATATGATACCGTAAATTTCCAAATTTTTTAAGTAAAATTAATCACCATTACATGTATATTATACAAAGATAGAAACGGTGAACCAGACTTTGTAGCTTAATTGGTCACAGCGTATCGCCCTGGCATGGCATAAGATATCATATATAAGTATATCAGTTCAAATTCAAATTGTTTATTGTCAGAAAGTGAGTATTTGTAAAGGTAACAATATAATATGTTGAATGTTCGTCACAATCAGCCAGAGTTTGGCGCACAACACAATGGTAGATATAAGCGCACACCACATGTCAATTAAATAAATTATACAATAATACAATAGTCAAAATAGTATGTAGTCAAATTGGTATACATAATAATAAAGAAACTATGTTATAATAATTAAATAATGTCAATTGTAGGTACAATACAGAATAAATAGCGCCGGTTGTATGTGTTACTTACGTTACATATTTCAAATTACCAAGACGCTTCAAGAAATTCCTTAATATCATAAAACATTTTATTGAGGCACCATTTATATAATTTATTCTTAAATTCAGGTAAATTCAAGGTCTTTAGTTCATTCGGCAGATGATTAAATAATTTGACTGACATATGTAATATGCTTTTACTGAAGTGAGCTGTATTACATTTTTGGTAACAGAGTCTAAGGCCATGCAACTCGGATGTTGATCTAGGGTTTGATGTCATGATTTTATAATTGTCAATATTGGTTCTTACAAAAATACATACCTCATAAATATAGAGTGTGGGCAAAGGCAGTATGTTTAATTTCCTAAAGAAGGGTCTACAGGATTCAGTACCACTGGCGCCGCAAATCGCCCTGAGACATTTTTTTTGCAATGTGAATACTCGGTTGGCAGTTGTTGCATTTCCCCATAAGATAAGGCCGTAGCGCAGATTGGACATGATGTGTCCGTGAAACGCCAGTAGAGCTGATTTCTGCGACACCACTTGTGTTAGCCTCCGCAGAGCAAACACAAACCTATTAAGTCTACTAATTAGTTGGTCAATATGCGCTTCCCAGTTGCAATGACAATCCAAAGTTACTCCAAGGAATCGCATGGTGTTAACGCTTTCTATAGGTATTTGATTATGTTCAATCATTATGTTCCTCGATTTTCCTGGTCAGAGTCTAAAAAAAATCTCTGTTTCTATCTTTGTAATTGTAATATACAAGAAAATAAGGATTTAAAGCCTCTTAGATCCACAGGAAAGAGATATAACTACAATGCTGCACATGTCAAAAAAAGAGAAATTTCCGTATTTTCAATTTATTTTCGGAATTAATTGAAAAATTTGACTCACCCTAATTCTGTATGACCGTTTGATATGATTAAACGGAATCGTGGCCGGTCATATTAAATTTAAAGTTAAGTTATTATAAGGCATAAATTACAACGACCCGTTTATAATTGAACAGTGGGTTCCCTATTATTAATTAATTGCTAAATATACCTCATGTAACTGCGCAAAACGTGACAAAAAAATACTTTATACAATTTACTTACCATTTGTAAATCACATTTTCTATAGTATCCAGACGAAGACACAAAAATAACTGTCTTGTTTTACATATAAAAGTTTATTTGGTTGCAAATAGTAATTACTCGATGTTTTCTTTCACTATGGCAAGATTTTCATAGGTAATATTTTTAATGAAATCTTTGGTATTTTTGTATCGAATAACTTTTATAAAATCTAAATAAAATGATGTTATCCAAGGTGATTTAATAATGAGAATGAACGCATTTGAACTGTCGCTTTAAGTTTATAATTTAGCAGACTATCGGTTAGATTTGTTCTACAGTTTCGCAAGTTTGCAACAAAATGATTACTTTGTATATCTTAGCTCTATACATCTTCCATATTTAAACTAGGTCTTAAACCATTTGTCACTAAGTTCATAACATCCAAAATACCGTTGGCTATTCGAACCTCGATTGTTCCTCGACTAAACCAATTTGAATGTAGACTTTAACAGTGTGCAAACAAATTGAAGTTAATTTGTCTTGTCTTTGTGCTAAAAGCCTTTACAATGTTTCTAGATGACGCTAAAACCTGTTGTGCTTCAGAAAGTACTTCATTTATAACTTACATTTGTGTGCAAATGTGTGTGTGATATCTACGGCATTATAAATACGTTTAAAACAATACACAAATTAAAAAAATGCAATTTAAAATAACGATATTTCTACTAGCGGTTGTAGTCTCTGTTTTAGCTGAATTGGAATCTCTTAATAGTTCTATATCAAATGCAATTGGTGCTGGTGAAGGGAAAATATTATCAAGAAGGAAGAGATTTTTGATATTTCCTGATGGCAGCTCCTTTCAACTTGGTAAATATCCTTTTATTTATACGATGTTTTTTCCCTATAAAGTGCTATCCATACTAATATTATAAATGCGAAAGTGTGTCTGAGTGTCTGTCTGTCTGTCTGTTACCTCTTCACGCTTAAACCGCCAAACCGATTTAGATGAAATTTGGTATATAGATAGTTTCAGTCCCGGGGAAGGACATAGGATACTTTTCATCCCGAATAAATGTAGTGTTCCCGTGGGATGAGCGGGTAACACCGCGGGGCACAGCTAGTTCTTAATACAAGTTCTACGAAAGAAACTAAGAAGCGCAATGTACATACATTTTACTACATATAGTACTGTAACATGACTTTTTATAAATACCAGTGGCGTGGTATCAAACTGATGCAAGCCTGGGTAAATTTCAATGATTTTATCTTTATTAACAATGAAAGATATATTATTACTTATGGAATTATGACCTTGGCTGTGAGACAGTTAATGACTAAGGTACACTGATAGTCAATGCAACTTGTATGCACTCGACAAAATGGTACTTTGAGAATGGTACTCAAATGTCCTGAAGTGGACAAGCCGTAATAGGTTGATAATTTCACAAAACGTTATCAATCCTGCATATTTCATTTTCAGCACTGTAATAATTATGTAAAATTCCTCTACACAAACCTCTCTCTCTACACACAACTATCGTTAGCTATACATATAAATAGCTAACGATAGTTTAGATATATTTTTAATAATTTTTATACTATACGATAATAGCATCATTTTATATTAACTTCAACTTTTTAAACTTCACTTCTTCAATTTTTCTTTTCAAACATTTTTCCAGTATTCTGTACGCAAAATCAGGGGTATCTTCAAGTCGGTGACATAATTTGGTTCGGTACCACCGCCGCCCTAGCATGGGAACTGCCTACGGACCCCTCGGTGTTCAATGCGATAAAGTCCGAGTTGAGAGATCCGTTGCTAAGGCGACAAGATGTGAACAAACACATATTGTTCTTGGATGAAGTTGGTAAAGTTATAGCCAAGGTGCCGTATAGAAGGTAATTTCGAATAGTATTGTCAATCCTGGGGGCCTGTGATGGTTGCTTATATCACGCGATAAATAAGTGACAAAGCATCTGTCACGTTTTGATAAAATGCGAGTGTGAGTGACAGATGCTTTGTCTCATATTTATCACGTGATAACTGCAACCATCATAGACCCCTGTTGTACAGGTTACATTTAAATTATGATTATAGAACCGTTAGTCATGTTATCTGTCCGCGAGGCATTGCACAACGCCGAAGACCGCAGCAAGTGGAAGGCGATCGTCCACACAATAATTCGTGGAGATCACGACCCTCAGCAATGAGGAACACGACACAAGGAGGAGGAGGAGTCATATTATTAAATGATTACTGATTTTTAACGTGTGTCGCAGTTCCATATTTAGTTCTGCACTTTTAGCATAGGTAACTGTGACACTCTACTCTTTGTCGCTCAACATATACTTACAGTCACTTTCCTTTTAATAGTAAAGTTCGGTGAGTGACCTTACAAACGGTGCGGTAGTTTTGAATTTTTGATATGTTGTCTAAGATGTTTAGTCAGTGTTTAAAAGGCAAAATGCACAATCCTGGTTTATTCTTGTTACATAGACAAAGGTTTCATCGAATTTTCAGTTTATCGAAAGCATTTTTTCTGAAACTATAAAATATTTTGCAATGTTATAACAGAAACCTAACTTGATTTATAGGTTGACATTTTCAAGATTTCTGAAAAAATATGACTTCCGGGGAAATCTTTGTCTATGAAGTGAAAAATTCTATAAAATGAATAATAGTATTTAAACGTAATTTACTCTGTTGCAGAAAGCCAATTGTAAATCCGGCGTTTGCGAAACGAAGTATTCAAAATAGGGATGAAAATATTACCATAAAGAAGCAAGTTTCCATAAAGAAAATGCATGAATCGCAGAAGTCCAGAAGCTATCTCCACAACTTAGATGAGGCGAGCGCGAATTTCCATAGAATCGGCCGACATAGTTTCTATAAAAAGTTGGAGACTTTACTCGGAGCGTGAGTCTACTAAAATACATATTTGAATTTGCTTTGGATTTGTTTTGAAATATACAAATGGCGAATTTACTTCTATAAGATCAGCCGGGTTAAGCGTTCTACGCGGGATAAGATAAACATAATGAAAATAAGACGCCGATGCCGGGAAAGAAAAGGGCTTACTGGATGAGTAGTTATAGATAGCTAACCGTAGGGAGGCTGCATAGTGATACGAAGCCGGCAATCCCTTTTCACGGCTAGGTATGTGGCATGTGTTGTGATTTTCTCAAACATATGCAATGAAAAAAAAAATACATCACTCAAAAAAAATCGAATTTAGCTGTTTAGCCTGTTCCCGGCCTAGGCCTTCAATTTTGTATGAAATTTCTTTACGGTTCTCTCGAGTTGTTCCGCCCGAAACGTAATACTTCGAAGCCTGTTATAACGCACGTTATGACGATATTCCTCTGCATGTTTGAGAAAAATACTATTATTATTAATTTATTGTTATTTTGATGTGCTTTTATTCCTTAATATTATATAGGATACTTGCCTTATTCCCAATAACGCCTACGAAGCTGGTACCTATATGCTTGTAACTTTGTACTAATTATCACACATTCTCCAGGCTAGGATACTCCGGTCGTGAATGCATCCTACGGATGCTGTGCGAGGTCGGGCAAGCCACGCCGAGACAAGGGACCTTCCTCGAGGAAATATTCAAGGCAACGTTCACGTAAGTTTGCTCAAACTATTCCCGCAAAGTTTTAACCGGTTTAAGAAAAGGACGTTAAACTGCGTCTCTTGAAAGTCGACGGGGAACTTTAATTTCGCTTTCGGGTTATTTTTGTTGGCTTCTTAAATGTTATTAGCTCAATTTTCATTTTCCGTGAATTGTATAATCGAAGTTTGTCTCGAGAGATGTCTCAAAACGCTGTTATAAAATCAAAACGAACATTTAATTCCTTTACATCGTGAATGTGTCTATGAGTGATTCGTCTTATAATAATATAACATGTACATATTTTCATATGATAAGAGACAGAAGTATAATGTAATATATATTATTATACTAAATTTTTTTACCATACCTTTATTTTAACCGCATATTTTTGTCTTCATTACCATAGTCGGGATAAAAACATGTCCCCTGCGCCACTCTTTAAAATTACGATTAAAATTATGACGTCGGCGGTTATATGTAACAAGAAAGTTTTATTGGCAACAGTTACAAGCCCATTCTTATGTTGAATATATCCTGATAATACCAGCTTTATAAATAATCTACATTTTTCTACGAAGTTTAATCACTATTATCCCCTGGGCCACGGGGCAGAATAACAAACGGAAAAAATAATATCAACGATCAAAGATCGACACAAAAGGCATAAGGAAAATTTCGAAAGGTTATCCAGCGTTTGGGCGAGAGGTTAACACGCTTGACCAGTAATCCAGAGGTACCGGGTTCGAATCCCAGTATTTTCCGCCAGACTACGCATTTCATTTTTTCTTGAATGAATGAATGAATGAATGAATGAATGAATGAATGATCTTTGTGCTTTGATCTTTATATCAATGGTTTAATATAAACCAAAGAAAAAAGTTGATCCACTCTTTTATGTATATAAGTGGTCCTCGTATTTTCAGGCTACCTAAAGGAGCCGCTTTTGAAGACGGACTAGAGTACGACAAGGCGCATAATAGTGCAACAGACTGCTCTAAAACGTATCCGGAATGTGAGGATTTACAACAGTAACGTTAATACTGAGCAGGGTGGGTCACTTTTGTATGGGAAGAATTCAATACTTTTTCTACTAGGCATAGCAAAAAAATATATTTCATAATAGCATAAACTAAATACCAAAATTGGATTGTAATTGAAGTTTATCTTATGGCTCCGGATTCATTTTTAAGTTAGTATAGAATTGCCCATATTTAATAAGCGTTATGAAGTCTGGTTTTATTATTTCAAATTTGGCTCAATATCTTAATGTATACTTATAATAATAATAATAAGCCTTTATTCTGAATAAGAAACAATGTGTAGTTAACAATTGGTTTTTTTCTTTAAAGTATGTCTCTCTTCTCAGAGTGCCTGTTGGCATAGGCCTCCTCCAACTCCTTCCACTGTCCTCTATCAAGTGCTACCCTAGTCCACTGAGGTCCTAGAGTTGCCCTAATATCATCTTCCCAGCGTCTTGCTTGGCGACCTCTTTTCCGCCTGCCGTCTCTGGGGTACCATTGGGTCACTCGTTTGCTCCATTTCTCTACCCTGTCGCGTAGCATGTGGCCTGTCCACCTCCATTTCTGCTGGTCTATTCGCTTGACAATGTCCGCTACCTTAGTCCTCGATCTTATATCGGTGTTCCATATTCTGTCACTTAGTCTTACTCCAAGCATACTCCTTTCCATTGCTCTTTGACATTTTGCAAGCTTATCTCGGTGTTGAGCTGTTAGTGACCAGGTCTCACAGCCATATATCAAGCAATAATGTATACTTACACTGAGTATAATCACAAAACGAAATGTATTTAATAAAAAAATAATATACAAAACCACTTTTTTTAGTTTTCCATACATTAGGATATTTTCTCATGAGTAATCCGGAGGCAATAAATTATATGTATCAATTAATGGCACCAAATGGCACTAATTATCAACTGTGCGCGATATGAAAAAAAAATGACCCACCGTAACCTAATACTGAGGTTTAACAAAATTCTTGTCATTTAACGCCGTATAAACGATCTTATATTTTACGCGTATAAGTGGCCGATGTATGGGGTTAAGCAATAAGTAGGTACTGAGCGTGTATATTTGGCATAAACGCGCTCATCCACCAGCGAGGCGAGGCATGACGAGGCGGGTTAAGAATTAGAATCGCTAACCCATTTCTGCCTTAATAGTTGATTGTTTAACGGTGAAGCCAGCCGAGCGTAATTTGAGTCACGTAATTTCGGTCGCGCCATACATGTCACGTGATCAAGTCACACTAAGTATGGTGCGACCGAAATTACGTGACTCAAATTACGCTTGTCATGGCTTGCTCTAGCAAGGGCTTAAAATAAACCATTATGACACGAAGTCAAATATATCTGAGTGTCATTATGGCGTCAAACAACGTGTTAAACAATTTAATTTTCACTTTAACTGCAAGGAAATAAAAATATTTCACAATTGTTAAGTCGTCAAGAGCAAAAAGTAATTGATGTTTTCAATTATGACAAGCGGGCAAAGACAGTTGTACATAATCAGGGGGGTATTCGACCAATTTTAGAGATATAATGGAGATCTCTCATTTTCATCGCCATCCGTCACTTTTGACGTGTGCCTACTTGACAAGTGGCGATATCGCCACTTCGTCAATTCGGACGCGCAAAATTTTCGTTTCCTTTGTATGTGACGGCATAAATAACAGGCGCATACTTTAAATTGACCGCATAGTACGTGAAATTGGTCCGTTACGTTTCGTTCAAAACAGAAATTTATATACATGAATAACATTTTTGACAATCATTATCGCCTTCGTATTTCCAAAATTGAGATGAGATATGTCACTTTTAAGCTCATCGCATTTAAATGACAGTTCAATGGCGATATAACTGTTATCTAATGGAGATTTGACGTTTGGAGATATCTCCAACGGCATTCTCGAATTGGGCCCCTTAATAACGCCTAAGAACATTAGTTTGTAAACAGACGTCTGATTGCATCCAACGTTCTCTTAGGTGTTTTTTTTCCATTTTTATATAGAGGGCTGCCTTAGAATCTATTTTGGCCGATATGATCAGGTTCCAAAATTATGTAGCTGGCCGTTACCCTTTTTTTTCGTAGAAATTTTTATAAGGTTTCCTTTTAGATCCAAGGGGCTAAAAAGACCCTTTAATCCCGCTTCACGAACCTATTTTTTTTAGCAGGAGAAGTACTTTCATAGCTATTGGCGGAGCAAGCCCGTGCGTTTGCTATTTATAAGTACAAATTTTAATTTTCGCCCTGATCCGTCTCGCTCTGCCTCGCCGGTGGAAAGCAACATGAGAAAAAACCAAGTCAATGTAATAAGATTGTTTTTCTTTTTCATATCAATGTGCTCAATTATTTACTAGCATGATTTTGTTATATTAATGTTACTCATATTCAGCATAATAAATCATATTTAAAAAGTATAATTATAATGTTGTTAATTTGATTTCCTTTAAACAAATTGAAATTAGTGACCTAATATATTTTTTTATGTCTATAGTAACAATACGAGCATAACTATAAGATCAATATTAAGACTAAACATATCATAAATTGAAGATGCATTTGTAGTCTTTTTAAATCAAATATTAAAACACATGCATTAAAAAAATTTAACTTTACGTAAAACTGAGGAACATCATAAAGAAAATAATTTCACGAACAACTTCTAACCGAATGAAAAAATTGCGCCAAAAATATTCAAAAACTTTTACCCGCAACCTAATTAAGTTATGCGATCCACCAAAATGCACCAAAAACCCTCCATAGCAAAACTAACTATAAAAAGTATCACATAGGGTTCACATCCGAGAATAAGGACAGGATGTACACCCCAGGCCAAAAGTATGGAAACAAACTTTTTATTACAATACAAAGCTGTGATTTCCTTATGAAATATAATTATTACACTAACTGAACGAATTTACGTTATTGACTTTTGCATGTTGTTTATTACATGCAAAATCAATAACGTAAGTTCTGCTTATTTATAAATTGCTAGTTCAACATTTTGTAGAATGGCAATAAAAAAAGGCGACATGCAACCCGGAATTAGGTGAAGTCTATTTTTTTACAATATAAATAAAATTTGTTTAAATCAAAGCCGTTTCAATATTTTAATGTTTTGGGATGGCCTCGGCATTGGGTTTAATATATATATTTTAAATTTATTGAAAGGGCTTTGTTTGTGTCTTTGTTGGTGTCTATCGATTCTATTTTTATTTGGGAGTATTCTGAATAAATTTCAAAATTTCTTTTTTATTAAAGAAAACATAATTTGCGTAGGTACCTTTGTATTCACATAATTAAAAAATATATTTTATTGTCTATATTTCCTGACATATTGAGCTAACTGTACCTATTTATCGTATCAGTGGACATCCCCTATGATAAATTATTTTTGGAATGTGGTGGAAACTGTAAATTGAAAAAAAAAAAAAAAAATGTTTCCATACTTTTGGCTCGGGGTGTAGACAAGAAATTCCAAGAAGGTGTAAGGCGTGACAAGCTAATGAGCGCAGACGGCAGTGCTCTAATTCTTCGAGCAAACAGAACGGGTCAACGGACATGCCTTGTGATTGCCGCGTTGGGCTTGAGTGGATATTCTTTTTGTTTTATAGCTGTGGCAAAGTGTTCCTTTGCGCTATGAAAATGCTGGGAAGAGTTTAAAGGGCTTTTAAGTTTTATCTCAAATAAAATGTAGTGACTTTAAAGATTGGATAGGAAAACTTGAAATCATTGTCAATTGTATAATAAGAGAAGTCTGGTTACTCGATTTAGCACGAATGATTGCTGCTAGATGATGCTGATTATAATATAATTTGCTATGTGGCATTGCTTGATCATTATAGGCATAATCGTCTATTAGTACAAGAAAATTAAATTGAAATGTATGGAAAATTTGGCAAAATTAAAGGACAACTTTTATCTATCAGGATATGTAGGTTATAGAGCCAAGTTTAATTTTATCTACTCTCCCCCCCTCTCAGGGGTGAGCGTCACACCCCCGCGCCCTCGAATGTGTCCCGGAGCGCGGTATTTTCCACTTTAAAAGAAAACCGTGTACGATACATACAAAGTGTATAGGAACGAAATAATCCTGAATAAAACCATACTAATATCCATACTAATATTATAAATGCGAAAGTGTGTCTGTCTGTCTGTTACCTCTTCACGCTTAAACCGCTGAATCGATTTTAATGAAATTTGGCATAGAGATAGTTTAAGATACGAGGAAGGACATAGGATAGTTTTCATCCTGGAAATTATACCTAAAAAGATTGAAAAGTGAGTGAACATTTCTGTTTGGGTGCGGTGACCCTGTAGAAAATGTAATTATTAGACCGAAAGCACAATTGCTCTTACATTTGCTTAGGCGCTTTTAATAATCCCTTTTATCAAGTTCCACGCGTACGTAGTCGCGGGCAAAAGCTAGTTTACTATAAACCTTTCATACATACAAAAGCGAAATCACTTATACAATCAGCGCAATCTGTTATCAAATACTAACGTTTTTAATTATTGATATTTTTTTTCTGCTAAAAGGTTAGTTATCTCAAAAATTTCACAGTTCTCGGCCAAAATATGTATGGCAAGAGTAAAGAATAGAAAATGTTCTTTCTAAAAATGTATAATTTATTTCTGTTACTCTTTCATTTACCGATGCAATGCTATTTTTAAAATTTAAGTCATTTAACCATTATGCGAAATATAAATATTCGTACTAGTTAAACGGTGTTACTTTCAATACCATAGACTTCTTATATGTTTTTCTATAATCTATGAGTATTGAACTATATTCTGTACTTATCTTTTTTTTTGGACTCACTATTTTAGGAAATAAGGGGTGTGTGGGGAAATCGTCAAGTTTTGCTCATTTTCGTAAATCACTTCAAAACCTGTTTAATTTAGAATTATGAAATATATATATTTGAGATGTTTATAATGTACCCTTTCATTTGATATGTCACACGATATACTTTGCCATTTTTTTTTCTAATTTAAACTGAGCCTATTTATTAAAATATAAAGATATTATCCAAAGGCACTATCAGATTAAACTTGCCAGACATCGACAGAAAATAATATTTTTAACACACATTACTTTAAATCCACAATATTCTAAACGACCAATGAAATCATTCGTTTTATAACGACCGGTAAAGCACGCGTCTTTCGTAGCTTGTTGTTCCTTCACATGATAATTGTTCAACGCTTAACATTTATCACTTGTTGTGAAATGTGGTGCCTCAAACTGGTGGTAGTGTGTTTCTTTGTGGTCGGGACCGAGTGTGACTGTCCGAATGTGAAGACTGAACTCAGTGGGATAAGGAAGAGACGACATTTGACATTTCCTGATGGCGCGGATTTTGTTGTGAGTATATCAATTTTTATATAATATTTTATTGATACAAAATCTATAGCACAAATTACAGTTTCTGTACTGATATGCAGTCTTATCACTAGCAAATAAAAACTAGCATTGCGGGAGACGCATTTAGATAGAGAGCTTAACTAAGTAAATTAATTAAAATAGTGAAGTAAAATGATAATAAAGAGAAAATAAAAAATGTTTTAACAGTCATTGAGAAACATATACTGAATGTTGTGTGTTGTTGATTTTTCGTGTTTACGTACGTGTGTGAGTGAGCCACGGTTACGGTAGCGGAAAAAAAACTATCATATCGGTGTATTTTTTATGAAAGATACCACACTTTAACCGTCTCAAAAGATGTTAGAACCTAATAGAGCCTTGTCGTTTCACTATAAATATAATAAAACGTCTATTTTTCTATCTAAATAGTTATAATTAACGTTTATTTAAATGTTTCAGAGTTACAAATATACTCGTAATACTATACTTAAAAATACTTATTTTAGTATATTTTGTTAATAAATACAATTTTAATTTCGATTATTATCGTACGATCTCATTAATCTTATTTTTTTATGATAGATTTGTACCGCAATATATCAGGTGGCTAGAGAGTAATTTTGGGATACTCTTCTTTAATAGAAAAACACGTCAACGAAATGCTTCATTTCATCTAATTATCAGAAAAAATTTCCTCGGGTCCCATTTTCCAAAATCTTGAGAATGTCAACCTATAGATTAGGTTAGGTTTGTGTTATAAGTTCCAAAATATTTTATGGTTTCAGAAAAAAATGCTTTCGATGAAATATTTCTATGAAACAAGGGCCATTATATGTGAAAGCCGTGGAAGCCGAAGAAAATATCATGTTTAAGAATTGACGACGTGGTTGGCTTAATTTGTAGTACAGCTGCCTAATGAGCCGGTGGTCCTGGGTTCGAATCCCGGCCAGGGCAAATATTTGTGTGATAAACTCGAATATTTGTTATTGGGTTATGGATGTTATCAATATATGTATTTATATATTATGTATATCATCGTCTAGTACCCATAGTACAAGCTTTGCTTAGTTTGGGACTGGGTCGATTTGTGTAAGATTGTCCCTTTAATATTTTATTTTATTTATTGTTGCAGATGACGATATCATTGGTCAAGGCCTTCATGACGCATGCGCCCTCTGGTTGGAATATAGCGTTGGAAATAGACGTGCTCTTCCCTTTACCTGATGCTAACTTCACTAACGCAAGCTACAGGAGGAAACTTCATCATCGCCAGAAGCGGCAGTTTTGGGAGCGGCTGCAGAATGCGTTAGATTAGTAAGTAATACACCTGTCCACAGACGTCCACTGCTGGACAAAGGCCTCCCCTAAAAGTTCTCCACAACGATCGGTCTTGCGCTGCCCTCGTCCGATTTCTGCTCGCGATCCGAGCCGTCGCTCTACCTTGTTGGTGGCATTCCCACTCAAGCGGTCGCCACTCGAGAACCTTTCTACCCCAACGGCCATCGGTTATTTGATTAATTTACTCCATCGTCTTAAGTTTGGCGACTGTCTGAGCTCTGTATCTATTAGATAGATACAACCACAACCTTGGCTCTCTTGCGTAACTCATCATTTCGGATTCGATCTCGCCAGGAAACTCCGAGCATAGCTCGCCCCATTGCCCTTTGAGTAACTTTGAGCTTTCTTATGAGACCCATAATGAAATATCTCGACTCGTAATAGCTGTATTAGTATTGCTTGTAAATTGGATATTAAAAACAAGTTTATTATATTTAAACAAAATGCAATATTTTGTAATTATGTAATATTAAAATGGTTGAGAAAATTACTATAACATTGGTTGAAAAACAACATTTACCTATACAAATATAACATTTAAGAAATAAATACAGATTCTTATTGTCATAAATATCAAACAATGACAATAAAACGGAAACAACGATTTAGTAGACCTACCTAACACAAAAATAATTTAAAAAATAATATATGTGATGTGTTTGCGACACTGGCACCTTGCCAGTGTAAACTTAATGGTTATTGCATTAAATTAATCTCTTCATTTATGCACCTGCCTACTGAGCCGACGCTCCAGGGTTCGAATCCCAGCAGTGACAAATATTTTGTCTCATGAACTCGAATATTTGATCCTGGGTCATGGATGTTATCTATACCATGACGTACTATATTGTGTGTATAGTACCGTCGTCTAGTAGTAATATAAGCATTGCTTAGTTTGAGACTAGGTCGATTCGTGTAAGATTGGCCCTTAATAAGTATTTATTTATTTTTCAGTCACAATGTGAACGGGAAGGTTTGCATACTCAGAAGCATATGTGAAGCCAGGAGTTATTTGGCGCCACCGGGAAAATCCCTTGTTCATGATCTGCTACGGGGCATATTTACGTGAGTATTTAAAGATATGCACTTATAACTATATGTATATGAAACAAACGGTGTATATGTGCTGGGTCTGGTCCTCCAGGAACAGTAAATTAAAACATAAATTCCCTTCACTGAACATTATTTATATAGTATTTTTTTATTAATATGTAGTAATTTAATTATAGTAAAATAATGTTTATTCACAGAAGCAGATTTGCGAAATATATTATATATTTTTTAATATTAGCAGATTATTAACAACTTTATCGATGCTAAGGGAATGTTACTGTTGGACGGCGTACATTGAAAATAATTAACTAAAAGTCGTCTTCTTTTAAAAGTTACTAAACAAATTGTTGCTCAGTTTGAAGAGTAGAATCTATATTTTAATAAACACGTTTTATTTACTCCTACAATTATTTTTCGGCGAGTTGAAACATTCGACGAAATAAGTTTCTAGGGCAGGGCTCCCTTACAAAACATGTAACTTAAGAATACGAAGTGGAATATATTCCCAACTAATTCAAGCTTATACTCCCATAATCAATTTATTTATATGATATTTAATTTATTTATTTAATCAAAACGTGACTCCCAATTGACTAGTAAGATTTCCATAAACGCATTCGAGCACCGAGCAGAATTAGTTCCGTCGCGATTATTAATCGCCCTCGTAATCGCGGCGGTATCGCTGATCGCCTTATAATCCGCGGACGTGACGCGAATGGTCGGATGATTCGCGATATCGTGTAAAGCTTAGCATACACGTCTTTATTCAGATTATGAATAATTATAATAAATTTTGGCGACGCGGTTGGCGCAGTTTTCAAGCACCTGCCTACTGAGCCGGCGGTCCCGGGTTCGAATCCCGGCCAGGGCAAATATTTGGTTGTTCTATGTATTTAAGTATATATTTATCTATATAAGTATGTATATCGTCGTCTAGTACCCATAACACAAGCCTTACGAGTATTGAGCTTAATTTGGGACTAGATCGATTTGTGTGAGGTTGTCTGATATTTATTTATTAATAAAAAAAAAAAAAATAATAATAATAATGAAAATGTGGCGTAAAGCCGTTAGCGGACTGTAAGTAACGAAGGGAGGATCTTGGTGTGGAGTCAGGAAAAATACTCTATACTGATCCAAGAATAAATATCAAGGACTTACCGTTGCTGATGTTCCCGTTCTGTTTCGGAGGCCTCCGTCAGCTTCCTTTTTGATCACACGAGTAACTTCGGAGAAAGCGCAGCACACCTCGCGACACCCCTGAGCCCTCACGCTCGTGTTGCTTCCGGCCGTCTTTACGACGGCATTACGGGGCCCACCTAGTGAGGGGCGAGTCACCACCCGCCAGAGGTAACAGTCGTACCGATGGTTACGGCGGGTGACATTTTACTATTGCAATAGCCCAAATAAAGAGTCCACCCATACTCCATTTTAATAGCCCAGTTTTTTCTTTTCCATATCAATGCAATAGTTCAATCACCTGCTGGGACCTGTTCATGGATGTATCATCCTATTGATATGATCAGGAACGGGTCCCAGCAGGGCTACAGGCGTACAGCCACAGCAAATTTCTCCAAGGGGCCTCTACGTGTTGGATCCATATCCCCACGCAAGCCTTTCAAAAGACCGGGACGTATGAGCCCGAGACTATGAGTCGAGAAACAAATAATAATAATAAT
The DNA here is from genome assembly GCA_947623375.1 of Apotomis capreana. Lineage (NCBI taxonomy): Eukaryota > Metazoa > Arthropoda > Insecta > Lepidoptera > Tortricidae > Apotomis > Apotomis capreana. Next base: position 25,665,395 of record OX392508.1, read on the forward strand.
AAAAAATAATAATAAATAAATAAAATAAATAAATATTATTTTGGCCATTTTTTTTATAATTTAAAAAACATGCTAATAATTATAATGGCTTATGATCCAGGAAACATTGGCAAATCTTTATTAAGTACTTATATGTCTTAAGAATTAAAAAAAAGACGGTACTAATGATGTGTAAACAATCTTTATAAGCAAAATAAAGGTCATCCGTGCATAAAATATATTGCAGTACTTAGTCTGCGATTAGGTCTAGGACTGGACAGTCTTACACAAATCGACCTAGTCCTAAACTAAGCAAAGCTTGTACCATGGCTACTAGACAACGACATACATAAAAATATAAATACATAATACAGGGTGACTTTTTAGTCGTGAATGGTAGTGCCAGTAGGTGATGAAAAGGGTGACGCTGAGCAACTTTCACTATGGGGACAACCACGTAATCTCGGAAAAAAAGTGTGTGTGTGTCAGCTCCGACGCACGACTGGAGTTTACTCTTCAGGCCAGGCGCGCACCACGATTTTTTTTTAGTCGCGCGATAATTTTGTCGCAGAAATAAGCGTACTTCTGGGTTTATGAAAATCGTGGTGCGCGCACTCTCATATAAACCCATATCTTGCATTTATGCGACAAAATTATCGCGCGATTAAAATCGTGGTGCGCGCCTGGCCTTAAGAACGATTATAAAATATATACTCAATACTCAATACGTTTATTGCACATAATGATTAGTAAATAGTTTAAGTATCACATTATGTACCCTGTTGGGTGCTGCAAACAAGAACGAGAAGGTAGGCATTTACATAATATTAATATTCGAGTATAATATACAGCAAAATTACAATATTTTACAAGGAAAATTTACTTCCGATTGATTTTTAAGAAATTGGAGAGATCATGAGTAGTAACTAAATAAGGAAGCGTGATGTAAAGCGCCCTCGAGCGGCTAGTTTAGTTACTACAGTCTGCAGTGCTACGGAAAAAAACCGTATCTTACTATGAAATCCATACAAAGATACGACCTTTCTACCGTAGTATCGCAATACTTTTTTTTTTTATCTATTAATTAAGGAGCTTTGATCATTTTTATGAACATGCCAGCTCCAGCAGGCCTAATACACAACATCATTCATCTAAAAGACATAGATAAATAAAAACATAAACCGTATAAACTTAAAAATAACATGTACACGAAAACAACTAAATTTGTATACACTATTTACATAAAAAAAACTGTATACAAATTTAGCCGATTCCGATAAGGGTTCCGCCAATATTGAATTGAACATTACATTCAAGAAAGATCTGGTATTAGACCTAGCCATTTACATTAGACAAAAACAAACGTACAAAATCACCTTCCTTAAAAAAATCCTTAAATAAATCCAAAATCTCCTTAACAACAACTCCAAACAGCGTTTTGAACTTCTCCTCCCAACTTTCGGTAGAAAACAAAATATCCTTCGTCTTCGCAACCAGCCTTTCAAAAGTAATATGTCTCTTCTTCTTGTCCTTATTTTGTCTTTTATCTTCCATATCAGCCCCCCGCTCAATAGTAGGCTGATTGACCAATAGACACTCGGACCTCTTCACATCTGTTACTCTTTTTGAATTCCGCGGCTTACGAACCTCTTCTTGTGGCTCGCTCTCTAATCTGTACTGACTTACTGATCGCTGGCCCTCAGCCTGACAGACAGAATCTTCAGACTCTTTAGATTGTAACGGCTTCGACAAAACAGCATCTCTATATGACTTTCCAAAACTTAAGTCATTCTCAAAAACAGATGGCGCATCCTGACTACAAACATCCGTATCCTTTTTTTCCTTATTTTGCATATACAACCAAAAAGCCCGTTTATATATACATCCCTCAGCAGACATAATCCTGCGAATTTCTTACTCCTTCACAAAAACCGGGCACGACTTATCTAAGGCCATATGGCTGCCTTTACAATTAATGCATCTAAAAATAGTCGTTTCGCAATTGGCATGCTCCCCGCCGCATTTCGGACAAGTAACTTTAGTAGTAGGACAAAACCTGCTCAGATGACCGAACTTCCAACATATTGAACATTGGGTAACCGGGAAAGTGTACTGATTTACCTTAAATCGGCAACCGTAGGCATAAACATATGGCGGTAAAGAAGTTCCCTTAAAACACAGACGAATAGCTTCAGCCTTAACCCAACGCCCATCATGATCCAAACGGTTTAGTCTACATATTGACAAAATGTCTTCAGACCCTTCAATATTCTTTAAAAATTCGTCTTCCTCAACCTCCAACTCAACCTGCCTTATAATTCCATAAGTGCAGCATGCCATATTAGACCAATAAGAACGTCTCGTCTCATTGTTAAACTCCTGAGAAGCCAGAAGCTTCTCCGCATCATCCTTAGAGTTAAACTGTATGCGAACTTTACGTGGCCCCATAAACTTGACGGATAAAATTCCTTTTATACCCTTAAATTGCAGCAACTTTGCCAAACCAATCTGTTTCGGTAAATCTTCTTTTGACACTATATAAACTTCAAATAGCTTGTCAGGCACAGGCACACCGTCCGGCTCCAGCTGCGTTTTGGCGGTTGCTAAAACCCGCAAGCGTTTAGGTTTCCTGCCTATTGTGATAAAACTATCACTACAACCACAGCTTTCGTCGCTCAGACCACAAGCACGCTTCACCGCTATATGCCGCACATCCGACATGGACTCAGCGTCCGATACAATATCCGATTGACTCGGCCCTGCCTTACTATCAAACTCCACTTCAGATAGCCACGACGGAGCTGCCCGCTGCCCACATTCTAAAAGTGACGTATCACTCACGACACCTCGACTTGACTCACTTATCGCAAAAACAGCGAAAAGGACTCTAAAACTGAATTAACTTATAAATAAAATAAAATTTGATAAAATTTTCAACCGTCGCCTTTGACAACCAAACGTCAATCCTCACAATACTTATATTTTTGGAACGTATTTGCCGTGCTAATTTATATCGGGATCTTAGTCTATAACGCGTAACGCATAACCTGCTAAATTACGAAGTCGTATTTTTACCCCGATCGTATACTGAGATACGACTTTTTAAATTAGCACGGCAGATACGTTCGATTTTACACCCCATATTTTTCACACCCCGGGCTTATATATGAAAATCGATTCTTAAGGAGTAAACTCCAAAAAAAAAAACTAACTTAACTTTTAATAATTTGATACTTAACTATCAATTAAGTATTAATTTTTAACTCTTAATTAGGAGTTCTTTTTTTCGGACCTTATTCAGAAATCTTATCGTATAATAATTAAACGGTCGATTAAATTAGGATAAAAAAGAACATTTATTTCGGACTATTTAATCCATAATATTAAACGAAACTTGGTATACAGCTAGTTAAGGTAATGGGAAATAAAATATACGATACTTTGTTACTAGCGAAAAACTCATGTATTCAATGTATAAACAAGTTAAAATATACAATAATAACAAACTACAACGATCGGGGCTAAAATGGTAATCGTAATAAATACACTAAAATGACAATGAAAGGCCAATATTTGAAAGTCTTTGATACTTAGTGAACTATCAGAAGTGACCTAACGTATATTAACACTCGTGCGCAACCACCCTTAGTACACGAACCGCAGAATTTTAATTACTCCAGAGTTAGAGAATCAATTTATATTCCCAGTACGCGTAAGCTATCGAGGGTTGTCTTCACGACAATACATCTCTCTTTCCTTTTCCTTCAAGTTTAAGCTCTCGCTTCTGCAAGCAGAGTTGCGTTTGGTATGACAAGTGATGTGATGTAGGAGATTCTGTGAATTGTATTACTATCTCTTTCTGCCAAGTTCGTTCGAGTTACGTTGGATCATTGTTTAGCCGGTGCCGGGTTACTTAATTGATAAAATATCAATTAAGTCTGATGTTTGTATTACAGTTAGATCAATATCAATTCTAATTGAATCCTGCCTGTCCGATATTGTTGGCACTTTGATGCTTTTTACTTAAATTTTATCATGGTAAATTACAGAGAAAGCAATAGGAATTAGGATATTTTTTTTTGAGGATTTCGATCGATTCTATTTTTTATAGGGATAAAATATCTATATATAGGACTAACTACACTTAGACTGCTCTAAAAGTTAGAAATTACTGTCAAAGTTCAACATTCCTACGGAGCGTTAAGAGGCCTTATTCCTCTTAAAATTTATTTTTTCATATATTATGGCAAATATATTGATAATTGCAAGCAACTTTTTAAAGTGAAGAATACTTTTCCCCGAGTTCTAGGTAGTAACATAGCTATTTCATGCTTTCATTGCGTGCAGTCGAAAATAAGTTGAATAAACTAATTTTCCGCGTGAATTTTGACAATTTCGAGTAGTTTTTAAACAAAAATTATCAATGAAAAATTCAAACTGCAGGTTTCAAATATATACTTACCAATAAATCCAAATAGCCCTGTGCTAGATAGTAACATCAATAATATTATGTTAAGAAACATGTTTGATCATAGGGAAAAAAGGCTAAGACAATCAGATTATAAAAGGAATTAGGCCTCTTAAAATGCTTCATAAAAACTTTGTATACGAGAGACGATAAGTAATTTATAAATAGTGAAAAGTGCGTTTAAGTTCATGGTTGTAATAGAATATCTTAGTTTCTGATGTACTTTTTTATTTAATAATTCACAAACATTACGGCTACTGGTATATTTTCTGGTGCCAGTAAGACGCATCGCACCGCGGGATGTGTCCGCTGCGGCGTCTAACCGCCGGACCACGACACGATATTTTAAAGGCAATATTAAATTTATGGCTTTTAACGACAGCAGTAATAGAACAATTATGTCAATATAAATAATAACACCTTATACTCTCGCGGTCTGTACACATAATTATAACCACAACTCGCTGTTTCATCAGTACGTCTGAGACCACGGCACGTGAAACCGTGTCAAAACGTCAGGAAATGAAGGTAAATCAAATATCGCGATCGCGGTTTAATAAGTTTTAAATTTGATCAACACTTAAAATTAAACTTTAAAAATTAAGGTCTCTAAAGAAATAGTAATGTATTCAATCATAATTTTATCTATATATAGTAACACTTCCATTAAACACTGATAAATGGCACTCAATTGAAAAGGTTTGTGATCCCTCCACGCCGAGTCACCCCCTACCACGGTGTAGCAATAAAAGTAAAAATGGTAATTACGGGGAACAAAAAAGGTATCGTTATTAGACATCAAGTTTCATAGTAGGAGGAGTCATTGCTCGCTATTGACAAGCTAAATGGCGACGAATATACTATACTAAATAGTATATTTCTCGTTGGTGCCAGTAAGACGCATCGCACCGCGGGACATGTCCGTTGCGGCGCTTTTAACCGCCGGACCACCACGCGATATTTTAGCGGTGACATTTGTGGCTTTTCTCCACGGCTTTATCATATATTTCAATATATTTCTTAGGTGTGTCACGTTTTTATCGCTTTAGTGGTTAAATGCGTGGTTCTAATCCCAGCAAGGGCAAATAATTGTTTGATGAACTCGAATATTTGCGCCTAGGTCATGGAAGTCCTTTGTATATAAGTATATTGGGAATTGGGCTGAATGAACGCATCCACGCGATCGACAGCCCGCCTGTCTCCGGCCGGGCGTCCCTACACCAAATCATCATCATCATCATGTTTATCGTCGTCTAGTGTCTATAACACAAGTCTACTTGAGCTTACTGTGAGACTAGATTGATTTGTGTGAGGTTGTCCGATATTTATTTATTCATTTAAATTTTATTCGCTGGAGTCTCAGTGGAATGGACCCGTTTTATGGCCGTCATATAGATCGGGCGTCTTCGAAAAAGGATATAAAATGTTTGCTTTTTGTATGTATAACGATCACTCCTGTCAGTCAGTAGTTAAAATACGTCCGAAATATTTTGTAGACAAGTATAGTAGGAATCCTTTTTTAAGGCCGAATTCTCTTCACTATGATCTAACAAACAACTCAACGGTTATTGGTCCATTATCAACTGCGGCCACAAACTGCACGTATGACACCTTTCCTTTTAAGACCCGTTTCCTTTTAAGAGTTTGTAGCCGGAGTTAAAAATGCACACAACACCCATTGGGTCCAATTGTTTGTTAGAACAAAGCGAAGTGAATTCGGCATTAACACGTTCGCGGACAGTAAGACACACCTGTTTGACACTAAAATTTTGTATGGAATATTTGAAACTGTTATAGCAGTTTCGTCATAATTGTAAGATTGAGTACAATTTATATGTGACAGTGAACACTATGCAAGTCGAATGCTATACCAGTTGCGTCAAATATGATACGTTTTTATACTACCTTATGTGACGATAAATGCTACAGCATTATACTTCCATAGCAGTTCTGCCACATGGCTTAGCTAGCTCGTGCTACTTTTATGGCATTGAATGTTATAGCAGCTGCCTGCTACGCTTATATGTGATAGCGAAAACGAATATAGGCGTTGATTACAGGCCTTATAGTTATCAACGGGTTTGTCACTCACGCCTATTCTATTTGAGTCTCTCTTGTTACTTTCAGACGAATCACCAGACGAGTTTGGCATATAGTCTTCGTAGGAACTTCACTGCCCCGCTTTATTGTGAAATGGGTCTTGATCAGATTCACCGGTATCGTTGATTACACTTCTGACTCTTCTCTTGATCATTGGTTGATGTTTTTGAGTCTTCAACGCTAATTTGATCCTCCGATGACTCCTCCGTCACCTCTTCGAACATTTTCAGTAACTTCTCACTATCGTGGGCTTAAAAACTCGTATTGGACGAGCCTTTCGTTGATCTAATGATTTTGGTGGTAAAAGCAGTGATGGTGAAGTCTGTATAGGTCAGGTGCAGTCTGTATGGCGCCACCGAGTCGGCGGTCGGACTCGACCGAGGAACTTCTTTGGAGGCATGTAACTCAAATTAAAAGCACTTTTTTACACTGCGATAAAGCTACAATACCCTTCACTATGTTAGCAGTTGAATGGGGAACCAAGAGACGTATAATTCCAAGATATTTGCTGACAATTAAGTTTACTGTGTTTGTGTATAATACAAAAAATGTATATTAATCTACATCTGTATTTTAAATTATAACCACCGTCAAAGCTAATTGAAGGGCAATAAACAGTTAGTAAATATAGCTAATTATTACAACCCACCAAAATATCCAAGAAAATACTTGAATAAATGTTACTTACGATGATAAAAACAATCCTTCGAAATGTTGTCGACACGCAAAATTCTCAAAATACTGATGGTCAACACAGCGGCGCACTCGCCGGGCGACTGAACTAATTTTCATACAACCGAGAATGCTATAGCATCTGTGTGCGGGAGAGGGGGGTACGATTGTCGGCACCACATGTCAACTTGTCAGTGTGCGAAAAGCAAGTAATGTGACAGTAATAAAATTACTTAAACTTAATACGATCATACTCTGTTAGGATGATATTAAGTTTGATCATCACAAGCAAGGTTAATCCTAAATTTCCCTACGAACGCGGGAGGTCTATGATGTTCGTCTCAACCTTTCTAACGCCACGTAGCTTGCGCAGGAGTGTTCCCGAGAAAGTGGCCGTGACCGAGAGTAATGACCCGCGCGCCTGCGCAGCGCTGGCCTAGGTTATAAGCGTACCCGGATGGCAGAGAAATTGACAGTAAATGTTAATGTACACGTTGTCACTATGGCAAAGCGCATTCTTTAGCATTTGCGCTCAGGAAAGAGGCTCGATTAAAGACTGCTATACTCGTAGAATGCGCGTCACAAGAGGTACTCAAAATTCGAATGCCATAGAATGCCCGTCCGCGAACGTGTTAAAAAATAATTCCTATTATAAACTGTTCTCGAAGTGGCCATAACATTGTGCCTTTCGTGTAGTGGGCCGTTACTCACAAGGGGCTTAATAAATAATCTTCGTCCACAGGGCACCTTTTCACGAGGCCGGGTTCGTCGAGGAAGTGGGGGAGACATACGAGGAACTGCTCGACCCCCAGCTGTGTGAGAAGGTCAATGATTGTCCGTTTTCGCTGTTGCAAGTCGTTTTGGCATTGAATAAACAAAAATACTAGGCATTTTGATGTATGTAAATAATTCGTGGAGGTCACGACCTTCAGTAATGAAGAACACGATACAGTGAGGAGGAGAGATTTGATATATGTATTTTGGTGCGATTTTAATGTGTAAAACGAACTGGTATTATTAGTTGACCTGGGTGAAGAACGTTCGTTAGTTTTCGTGTCATGACTTTTTTATCCTTTGATTGTATTTCAACCTGTGTTATAGTTGGCTCAACTAAGCGATGGACTGCATGGAATTTAAAAATATACAAAATTATAGGCTTATATATGGCATTAAGTCTGCCATTTGTACACTTTTGTGCAATAAACTTTAAATAAATATTGTATAGTTGGTAGATATTTTATTAAAATTTGTTATGATGACACAATATTTCATGCATATAAATAGTGATTACTTAATCAAGAAAGCCTAGCTACAAAGATAAATATTATTATTTGTATAGATAATTGTGAAATAAAAAACATAATTGTAAATATTAACAGAAAGGTAAATTATGAAAATAAAAATCTGATCAATGATTGCAATGTAAGCAGGACTTGAACCTGCAACCCTCCGTTTCTGGCGTACTGGAATATCACTATGAAAATAATTGAAACTAACGTTTCAGCTCGGTGAACTAGTAGGTATAGTTCAGAATGAATTTTAATTTAATTTTTGTAATAAATTTATGTATAAATTGCTCTGTTCTCTGTAACGATTCGGAAGTACTTCAATAATGAATATTTTGACTTGAGTTGACTTGAATGATTAAATACAATATGAATGAAACTCTCACTCATTGGTGATTCTTTGCCGGCTGGGGCCATCTTCCAGAGCCTCAAACGCAAAGTTGCCAGCTTCTCGGTGTTCTGTCGGATATATTTAGGAGAACGTGCGCAGGAATTACACGATTTCATTCCGCCATCCCCGTTTCACCATCGGACAACCAGGCGAGGGGAGCGATTTCACCCTTATGTTGTCATTTTACCACTTATTCGCACGAAGCCATTTGCTTCATCATTTCTAATGCAAACCGCTAGGGAGTGGAACTCGCTCCCATCGTGTGTATATTCAAAAATATTTAATTTAGGTATCTTCAAGGTAAGAGTGAATATTACTGAACCGGCGTGCTACATCCTCGACCCCGTAGTCACTTTCCATCAGGTGATACTGAGGTCAATCGCCGGTCAGTTTGTGATTTAAAAAAAAATGTAAATTCTATTATCATTTACACAATTAATAAATAAACATGTTATTGCATTTATTTGGGATTATTTATTTCATACTAATACAGCGTGTATATTTGATATAACCGCAAACTTTACGGGGACTTAGTATAGGCACTTATTAATAAATGTTGATCCATAAATTAAATATATAAAATAATTCAGCACGCAATGTATTTGTTTGTTGTTGCTTGTTGACACTTAACATCGTGATGTAAGCGCTGTCAGATACATAAAAATAACAAAACACTAACACGTCATTATTACTTTTGTCATTTATCCATTCCGATAAAAAAAAGATATTAAAATATTTTATTTCAGACCAAATTGATCCATATAGTCACAATTTGAGCATAGAACTATGTTAGTAATACACATTAAAATTAAAATAAACACTGGTAGTTACTCATTATATATGAGTAGTATCGATTTATTATTTATCCATCCCGATAAACACTCGTACTTATATCTGGGGGCACGGTAGTGCCCCCGCCAAGACGAACAAAAAAGAAGGGGGCACTACCTACCTTTTCTCGAACCGTTTCGTCTCATATTCATACCCTCATAGTTTCGTCCCAGTTAACACTAGAGCGCCCAAATTCTCAGGTTAAGATGCAGTTAGCAAACATATAAAATGTACTAAATTTAATTGATCTAGCTTTTATACTTTAGGTTTTATAGGTACCTAAAATACGCCGATTTTGCCACTCACTCACTGACGTATCAAAACCTCTGGGGTACTTCCCGATGACCTAGAAAGCTGAAATTTGGTATGTAAGCTAGTATTAGTACACAAACAACAAAATAATTCTAAAACTTGGAACTTTTACCCCCCAACCCCTTAAACTAGGGGATGGAAGTTTGTATGAAACTTCCGCAAATTTTGATACTAGAGGTCTGAAAATTGAAACCTATAGGGACTCATTGTTATAAATCAAATACATATTGTAGGACTTTTAAAAAATCACCCCCCACCCTTTAAATAAGGGGATGGAAGTTTGTATGGGTTTCCCATAATAGGGGATAAAAGTGTATATATATATGGGGCTAAACTTAAGTATTTCTTAAATACACAATTCGCACCCTTGGTAAAATAATGCAACATGTGACTTTGCGTCAAAAGTGGTTTTATTACGGAAATATCCTTAGAATTATGCGTTCTACACGGTAGAATTTTTTTATAATTTTAACTTTGTTCGTTTCTGAGATATTTTAAGCGGAAAACGACGCAAGTGAAGAGGCGACGTAAAATAATGGTACAAATGCGTATGCGTCCTTTTTTGACGTCGTTCCTGTGAGCGCATATCGGCGCGCGCGTTGTCGTAAAGTCAGATGCGTCGGTGTTACCGGACTGTGATCATGCGTTGCGTTTTGGATCTAAATCGGCGAGAATGGATGCGGAAAACGAAACGGGTAATGATAAGTTATTTTTACAGGTCAAGAAAATTATCTTGTAATAAACAATCATATGTGCACATACGACTGTTTGAGTTCTAATTATTGAGATTAAATAGCCAGTCGCATGATCACATTCGACGTTATTTATCAATCTTTAACTAATTAATATTTTTTTTAACAAACATGATAGGCAATATTGCCATTATCTTATAAGAAGAGTTTAAGGTGATTTAATTGTTTTTTAAATTATGGTCGTATATTCATTTGCGTCGTTGTTGTACAAACTATTCATAGTCGCATCGTAACATGTTGCGTTATTTTAGGTCGAAGTTTAAGTTGCGTCGTTATCAAAAAGTTTGAAGGTATAAAAAAGCATGTTATTGTAAAAAATTCTAACGTTTTATTAATATGTAAATAACTAATGGCCTTAACTGTAATTCCAACCATTTTAAACCATTAAATTTATCGTATTTTTATTTTTATTACCTATGAACTGTACGAACTTTACCTACTAATAAAATCTACTTATTTGTAGATCTTAACATATTTATCATATTTTATTTATTTCTATGATGCCGTTTTAAGAGAAGTGATTACTCTTTTCGTTATTTGAAGTTTCTAAAGGAATCTCGAAATGTTGGGACACGAGGAAATCTTCGACAAAGCGAACTTAAAAGAATCTGCTCTACCCGACCCTATAAGCGAAAAAATAACCTGTTACTACTTACTTGCTAGCATATAATGTGCGTGTAACAGTAATAGCAGAAAGAGATAAGACGAAAGGCCCTGCTCTCGACAGATGTCCACCAAAACTTTTAACCTAGTTAAATCTTAAGGTGCTGTTGTTTATGACAGCCGGACTTCTGCTTTGTTCGACATGCGGAGGGGACTGCGGCAGAGTATTACCACCGATACTTTTCGACATCTTTTCCCTGCTTTTGAAGGTTGCATTTGGGGACTTTAATTTAGGGTATACACTTTACATCAAGAGCAGAAGGGAAACTTTTTGCTATTTCCCTGTTGAGGTCTCGTTGTAAACGTATACATAGATTCACTGTTATTTTCCGAGGATGCCGCATTCGTTGCCAAAAATTTCCCAAGAGTTACAGATTCTTTTCGATAAGTTCGCACACCCTTGTTCTCTCTTTTCCATGTCCATTAATGCTAAGAAGACAGTTGTTCTGGCGCAAGGTTTTCACCAGAAACCAACTATTTTGTTGGATAGTGTCGTGTCCCTTGATGTTATTGATCAGGGAACTGATCAACAATCCCACTTGTCATCTATCAATCCCACTTGTCAAGCAATCTGTCGCTGAATGTGGATATCGGGAGCCGGCTTGGTAATGCGGTTACAATGTTTGGGAAGCTCAGTGCAGGAGTCTAGACTAGTCACTATCTGACAATCAAGACCAAAGTGTTTGTGTATCAAACTTGTGTTCTGAGTATAGTTTTGTGCGGAACTGAAACCAGTACGTCGTATGTCAAGCAAGAAATAAGGCTGAATATTTTCCACTTGCGGTGCGTTCGTAGCAGTCTAAACAGGCGAGACAGGGTCACGAATGAGTGTTGTAAGTCGCGCAGTTTTCCAGCATTACTGCAATGCTTAAACAGCGTAGATTGTGGTGGCTGGGGAAGCATGTGCACCGTATGGATGCCACTCGCTTACTGTGTATATATGTACCCTGAAATGTGGGGAGGCCCATGTTGCGTTTCAAGGACTGCACTAAGCGAGCAATGCCGGCATTTGGCATCAGCCCAGCAGACTGGGAAACTCTAGCCGACGAGCATAGCAAGTGGAGAAAGTCTTTAGCCGAAGACTGTAAGACTGAGAAATCAAAGCTGGTTTCAGGTTTTAGCTGCAAAACGCGAGAGTAGACACCATAATGAGAGGAGGGTTGTTTCACCAGCTCGATCATCTAACGACCCTTTATTGAAAGGTCAATCTTCATCACTGTCACTCCCGCATCGGACTTTATAGTCATTCTTAATCTTAACACTGCCACAAAAACGCTGCATAGTAAAATAATCATCTGATACAAATTTTAAGGCCTATGATGAAAACAGTTTATGACCTAGATATAATTATTAGGTCTTAAAACACTCGTGTGTTCGTAATACCAAGCTCAGGTCAATGCTCATGTTTTAAGGCTTATCATTAAGTAACAGTTGTATATACTACTATCAAAAAGTTTAATATTCTTATCTATTCGTTTATTCAGTTTTATAATACCTACAAGTACGGGTATTTCATAAATAAAATTTATATAGTGTTAAGTATGAACGAGTTGTTACTTACTAGTTTCAGTTTTTAACGCTTATTTTTTTTTTGGAGTACATATTTTATGGAAAATATTATGTAAGTGATGATACCTTATCATGCCGATAAAAAGTTAATAGGTATGTATTAAAATTAATAACATTGTTTTATTTTCTTGCACTTACTGTGTTCTAGTAGTAAACCACAATATTTTTACTGATTACTGCCTAGTTATTTAAGTAAATAATTCAGTAAAATAAGTTCACTTGAAATAATATTCATTTACAGATTATCTTTCAGATTCTATAGAAATATAATATTTTACACATATACGACCTCATACTTTCAAGGGTTTATTCATAAAACAAAGACGTATGTGCACATGAGTCACGTAGATTTTTGTAAAATAATGACGGATCTGCTGATACGTCGGCTGATGTTTGGTAATAAATAGCCGTATGTGCACATCCGTTACATTATTTTGAAAAATAATGCGTTAAATTAAATGGGACATAACACATTTAATTGATTACATTAATATAAACCTATATGCAAAAGTATATGACAATTCGACGATACGCAAAAATGTTATCAGCAAAAATCGCTTGCAGAATTTTTAAACTGCTCTCCTGTAAAGTACACATTTTGCAGATGTGGCTTTGTTTTACCAAGGGTGCGAATTGTCTACTTCAGTTGACGCTCAAGAAACCCTACAGCCCAAAAAAATTAAAAAAACTAAAGCACCTTACAAAAAGAAATGAGATCCCACCAAAAACATTTCATGTAAAATTGACGGCCAAGACTCACATTCTCATAACGCTTTCGCTGTAAAAAAGTTATCAGATCCCAGAAAAAGCCAAGCCCCTAAGCCCCGACTTTACTAACCCCACCACCTTGGTTTAAAAAGTATGGCATCAACTGGCTTCAAGCCCCTAAACCCGGAGTTTACTAACCCTACACCTTTGTTTCAAAAGTATGGCTTGGCCGTTTCATAGACTACCGTAAATAAGTCTAGCGGACTGTCCGGCCTATATCGTAAGGAATTAAGTTTATAAGTATACTAGCTTTTGCCCGCGGCTTCGCACGCGTAAACACAATATCATACGTTCACTACACTTATTGCGAGGCCAAAGGCCGAGCTCCGCGTAGCACCGAAGGTTCGGAGCGTCCTAAGGAAGCAGGCCACCCACTTAATATAAGTGGAAGTAACTTAATGCGAGGCCGAAGGCCGAGCTCCGCGTAGCACCGAAGGTGCGGAGCGTCCTAAGGAAGCCGCCCACCCACTTAATATAAGTCGAAGTAACTTAATGCGAGGCCGAAGGCCGAGCTCCGCGTAGCACCGTAGGTGCGGAGCGGCCCAAGGAATCCGCCCACCCATTTAATACAAGTTGAAGTAACCTAGTGCGAGGCCGAAGGCCGAGCTCCGCGTAGCACCAAAGGTGCGGAGCGTCCCAAGGAAGCCGCCCACCCACTTAATATAAGTGGAAGTAACTTAATGCGAGGCCGAAGGCCGAGCTCCGCGTAGCACTAAAGGTGCGGAGCGTCCTAAGGAAGCCGCCCACCCACTTAATATAAGTCGAAGTAACTTAATGCGAGGCCGAAGGCCGAGCTCCGCGTAGCACCGTAGGTGCGGAGCGGCCCAAGGAATCCGCCCACCCATTTAATATAAGTTGAAGTAACCTAGTGCGAGGCCGAAGGCCGAGCTCCGCGTAGCACCAAAGGTGCGGAGCGTCCCAAGGAAGCCGCCAACCCACTTAATATAAGTTGAAGTAACTAATGCGAGGCCGAAGGCCGAGCTCCGCGTAGCACCGTAGGTGCGGAGCGTCCCAAGGAATCCGCCCACCCATTTAATATAAGTTGAAGTAACCTAGTGCGAGGCCGAAGGCCGAGCTCCGCGTAGCACCGAAGGTGAGGAGCGTCCCAAGGAAGCCGCACCCACTTGATATAAGTTGAAGTAATTTAATGCGAGGCCGAAGGCCGAGCTCCGCGTAGCACCGTAGGTGCGGAGCGTCCCAAGGAAGCCGCCCACCCACTTATTATAAGTTGAAGTAACTTAATGCGAGGCCGCAGGCCGAGCTCCGCGTAGCACCGAAGGTGCGGAGCGTCTCAAGGAAGCCGCCCACCCACTTAACATAAGTTGAAGTAACTTAATGCGAGGCCGAAGGCCGAGCTCCGCGTAGCACCGTAGGTGCGGAGCGTCCCAAGGAATCCGCCCACCCACTTAATATAAGTTGAAGTAACCTAGTGCGAGGCTGAAGGCCGAGCTCCGCGTAGCACCGAAGGTGCGGAGCGTCCCAAGGAAGCCGCACCCACTTAATATAAGTTGAAGTAACTTAATGCGAGGCCGCAGGCCGAACTCCGCGTAGCATCGAAGGTGCGGAGCGTCCCAAGGAAGCCGCCTATTAAGCTACTTAAACATATGTTAAGTGGGTTGGCGGCTTCCCTGGGACGCTCGTGGAACTCGGCCTACGGCCTCGCATTAAATTACTAAGGGTTTATAAAGTAACTTAGCACCGAAGGTGCGGAGCGTCCCAGGGAAGACGCCCACCCACTTAAAGTATGTTCAAATAACCTAATGCGAGGCCGCCCACCCACTTAATATAAGTTGAAGTGTGTGAGCGGCTTCCCTGGGACGCTCTGCACCTTCGGTGCTACGTGGAGCTCGGCCTACGGCCTCGCATTAAGTTACTACTTATATTAGTGGGTGGGCGACTTCCCTAGAACGCTCCGCACCTTCGGTGCTACGCTTGTGAACATGATCTTGGTTTAATTAAGATGGGTCAAGATTTAGGTATGTTTAAAAAATTGTTTTTAATATATATTGTCTATTGTAGATTTGAAAAATTTAATGCGAGGCCGCCCACACACTTACTATAAGCTTAAATGTGTGAGCGGCATCCCTGGGACGCTCTGCACCTTCGGTGCTTCGTAGAGCTCGGCCTACGGCCTCGCATTAAGTTACTTCTTAATTTAGTGGGTGGGCGACTACTCTAGATCGCTCCGCACCTTCGGTGCTACCATTGTGAACATCATCTTGGTTTAGTTTAAATTGAGGCTAGACTTATGTTTAGAGATATCGTTTTGAATATTTATTGTTTATTGTAGATAACTATTCAAAGCACCATGAAAAATAATTAGCTCATAGTCCTACCTGAACATATATATTAATGACATCTATTAAGATGACAATAAATTATTTTCGTCTACAATGGTACTAATATAATAATAATATGACCTGTCATAATAATGTCCTAAGTAACGCCATAAGATTCAGGTGCCAACTTAACTCAATCGAGCGTACGTCAATAATGGCGACAGCACCACTGAACGGATACGTGATGGCCTCACTGTTTTGTTATCCGTGGTATAATGAATAAGGAAGCAAAGGAAAATGCATGAGATAACACGGTTATTATTTCAGTAGGTTCTGGGTTCAAATCCCGGCTAGGTGAAATCCTTTCTACATTGTAAATTTCATAATTTTGTCTTGTCTCGAATCATGGTTGTTTTTCATATAAAATGCATACATTGTCGAGCAGCAACTCTCAATACCTGATACACTGCTGCTTATTAGGTATGCGATCAATATTCAACAACTTCGGTAGTAATTCTCGAAGTCCAGGTTAACCCATCACAGCTGGACCCTAGCTTGTGCCGAATCGTGGTCACGGGCACGCAACGACGTACGTGAATCCTGGCCTTGGTGTCGAGGAGACCCATCAATGGCTCCAAAACCTTACATGTATGGAGCTGGCCCCTATTTCACCAAGTTGACAATTGTCAGCGACATATGTCGGCTGACAATTCGACATATGTCGCTGACAATTGTCAAGCGACAGGTGATAAATGACAATTTTGAAAATTATTTTGTATAGAAGTGCTTATAAACATGACAATCATTTTGTTACAATTGTCCTTATGACAATTGTGTTGTGAAACATGAACAATTTTTCCAACTCGACATATTTGTAGATATGTCGGTAATTTTTGACATGGGATCGAGGCTGTGTCAGGCTAGCGCTACAATTGTAGTGTTTTCGTTGTTAATTTTACGTAACGGCTCTCTGCGGAAGCAGTTTTAGTAGTGATAGTGATAGCGGTTTAGACGAGTTTTTACACAGATTAACATAATTATAGAGAACGGATAAATTTTCCTATGCAATTACAAATTTTGCGTTTAAAGAAAAAAATTGGATAATAAAATCGGGGTAGTGATTTTCCGGAATTTTTGACTCCATAATTTTTTTGATGAATTGTTATATTTTAAAATCTAAATGATTATTATAATCTACATGATTATGGATGGAATGAATTGAAAATAATTCTTTAGTGTGAAAACAGTGGTAAATAATTGAGTACCTAGTTAGTTAATACATTTAAAGTCCAAATCAAGAAACTTTTTGTCTAATTACCATTTGTGATAGTTATGAAGAATTTGTGAAATGATGCAGTTGTGAAATGTATTATATCTGTCGAATGACCATTTGTTAAATAATTATTTATTTTGTCAAATGTTTTTTGAGAAATGATAGTAAGCAGCCGCCACCATATCATATTCATAAGTTGTCAACGGGACGTTAATAATACCCATCGATTCGCCTAGACAAAATGATGCAATGGTTTTTTGTGGGCCCAACCTAGAGTTTTTTTATGCCAGTGCAAGATGGCCGGGCTCCGTTCACGATGCAAGAATGTTGCGTTATTCCACTTTGGCTCAGCAGTGGGACAATGGTTGGAGACCATTCCCTAATGCAGTTATTTTAGGAAATATTCATGCTGTACAAATACCAATAACGGCAGTAGTTTTGCAAGCTTTTAAAAGTACAAGAAAGCTTGTTGAAAATGCTCATGGAATATTAAAAGAAAAATTCCCCTGTCTTAATCATCTCCGTTGAAACCGTTGACAGTATGCAAAACGTGTGTCACCTTATACAAATTAGAAAAAAACCGGCCATAATCATGTCAAAAATAAATCACCCCCACTTTAGGTGTACCTACGGGAGGAGGTACCCCAATTTTTTTTAACTAATAACGTATACTATAATGATGACAAAAACTTGGGATAAACGACAAACAATTTGAATAGTACTTTTAATATTTGGTTAAATTATATATTAGAGATATATGTCTCACAAAAGTATTAAATTTAATAATACTGTAGAATTTAATGAGTGAATTGAGAGAGTGAAACCAAACGCAAGTAACATAAAATAAAACCGTACAAATTGTGTCCATCCGATCCGGATACAATAAAACTTGCTTTGAATTACTTTTAATTGAATTGAATGCATTTCAACAATAATTAATTACGCCCAACACTGCTGCATAGTAAATATATATTTGACATAGATCTCGTTTGAACTTAACTCTGGGAAGACTTCATGATCGTCTTTAACCCAAAAATAAACTATTAAGGGAGTAAAAAAAGGTGCTAAATTTGTACATAGAATAAAATATATTAATTTCTATAATTTCTCAATTATGAAATTTACGTTTTGTACGGACATAATTATGATATGGAACAGTTTTAATTTCGAAAATCTTCCCTTCTTGAAAAGAGAGTTGGCAGTTTGTTATGGGGATGGGGAATCAAATATCTAGGGCCTTAGCACACGGCGTATTTGAAACACACGACGACGACGCGCGTTTTGCATTCCATGGAGCAGTTTGTTTGTGACGTTTCTGACAACCGCAATCAAACTGCTTAGTGGAATGTAAAACCATGTAAAACGCGCGTCGTCGACGTGTTTCAAATACGCCGTGTGCTTTAGGCCGGATTTACTTATGCAAAAACAATAATCATAGCAACTTGAAAATTTCTACCTTAGATATTTTTGTCGTGACAAGTCTGTTTCGACATTTGTCACACATATCAGCGTGGTGAAACAGACAGCTTGACAATTGTCAAATTTTCTTGACAATTGTCGCACCTGTCAGCGTGGTGAAATAGGGCCCTGGTGTTATTAACTCAGGAAAAATCTTAACACCGCGATGCAGCCGCTAGTATGGAGATTTTGTCAAAGTAACAACGCCATCTAGCGGAAAATTGGTCATTGAGAACAAAATCTCAACATACCGTTAAAAATAAAGAATTACTGATATTTAATGCTTTGAATAAATTTGATATATTAAAAAAACTACATAGATGCAAAATTGTGGCTAAATATATCGTATATTTATCGTTTATTATACATTTCGCTACCTTATTAGTAAGTTAGGCCAAACACAAACAATACCAAAATTTGCGCCTAATGTTCTAAATGTTGGTTGGTAAAACATATTTAAAAATGTATTTAATTTACTTAAATTGATTCGAAATACTTTTATTTCAATTACTTACACTCGATAAAATGGCATTAAAAATCTGTTTTATTCATTAACATTTTTTATTGCGTCTCCGGGCTTTTTTATGGTCAATACTTACAAACTACAGAAGAATATAATTGCATATTCAATAAAAGAGCATTAATTAGTTCCTATTGTCGCAAATTGTGTTTTTAAAGAAATGTAGGTATGTTTTTTTGTAACATGAGCCAATTTACAACGAACATTGCACTCATATTTTCGTCTGTGTTGGTCGATAATTGGCGCCATCTTTTCTATCTAACTAAGACGGTTTCCATAACTCAACGCCTCAAACAACCTTAACCTTATTGTTAATACCGGTGGGCCGCGAGGAGGTATTATGTCGAATTCATACTTTTTAGTTTTTGTACACGTAAGAGCCACGCGGGGGTCGCGTCGTTCTAAATTCAAAATCACAAACGCTGTCATTATAATAAGGTTACACATTGTAAGGAAAATATTTCATGGAATTTATGTTTTCAGAGATAAATATTAATCATAATAAAAAGTATCCTATAACCATCTTTGGATGTTCAGCTATTCCTGTAGCAAAATTGGTAACTTTTTATCCAGCCGTTTCGGCGTGATGCGAGGACAACGGTTTTTTTTTAAAACAGATGGCGCCAGGTTGGCACGGCGAAGCGTGTCCATACAAAACAACTATCCGGCTGCATCACGCTATCGAGATTTTTCCTGAAATCATGACCTCTCCCCATAGAAAATTTATTTTTAATACAAATTTAGGATTTTATAATAGTATAGATATTATCAAAGACATAAACTTAGTTTCTTGATACCATTGATATGAGTAGTATCGATTTATTATTTATCCATCCCGATAAACACTCGTACTTATATTAATTATATAGTAACGCTATGCGACTGACTCTGGTCTGCTGTCTTTTTACTGTGCTATATGTATTTATTATGTCTAAGTACATATTATATGTAGGTATATCTGCTTTTATTTCTACTTATTTATTGCGTTTTTTTATTTTTGTAGTTAATTTTTGGCTTATAGTTGTCTTGTATCACCTACTCAATTCAGCCGCTACCTAAAAGTTGTCTGGAAGAGTTCGCTATTTAGCGATAAGACATCTGTTTTTTTTCTCATGTTTTGTATCCCTGTATATTTAAGGTGTGGAATAAAGTGGATTTGTATTGTATTGTAGCGTTTTATCGTTTATCCATTGTAGTGTTCTCTTACCTTGGTAATTCCTTTAAGCGATCAAATTCGGGGTTCCCGTATAATATCCAATACTCTGTTTATCTTTCTAGCACGTTGTTCGTTCGGTATATTCGCTTGCTTCGATGTATTGACTGAAACGATAAACAATATTAACTCTAACTCACTGAAAATCGATTTGACGCAGGCTGCTACTTACATTATTTTTCTCTCCTCCTTTTTCTTATTATTATAGTGGCGTTTTGTTGTAAAAAACACAAATTTACAATTTAGCTTTGTTATGACATTTCTGTTAGAAAAAATGTCATAGCAACGTCTTGTCATATAAAATTGTCCATTTCACGTAATTTTACTTCCAAAGCGGTGAGGTTGGATATATTTGAGATAGGTCGTATTAACTTTATCGTTTGGCTGGTTCCCTAGTACTTCATAAAATTCAAAATTCATATTTTTATCTATTCTGGAACATTTTGTCAGCGAGCCTAATATAAAAGCGCTGCCATCAGCTGAAAATTCAGTCTTCTCGTGCCTCTCAACTAAGGAGGAACTCGAAATTGGTCTGTGCAGGGCCAAAGCTTGGCCCTGCACTCAAGAGAGACCCTTTTCCCCTTTGGCTATCCCCAAACAAGACTACTGACTCGCTCGGACGCTGAAAGGCCTTGCCTGCTACAACTGCATTTTCGTCCATCTGCTGACACCACGAATACGCCCACCTGCTGCCACTGCGTATCTGCTACCGCTGTGTATGCGACTGACTATACGCCCTCCTGCTGCTGTTGCGTATACGCCCTCCTGCTACTGTTGCGTATACGCCCTCCTGCTGCTGTTGCGTATACGCCCTCCAGTGCTGCCACTGCGTAAACGCCCCCTGCTGTCACTGCACATACGCCTTCCTACGACCACCTGTGTGACCACCTGCTACGGACTGATACCAGGCTATACGGACATCGCCTCATCTGCAACCCACCTGCTACGGACTGATATCAGGCTGCACGGACATCGCCTCATCAGCAACCGCTTGGACCTAGGACTAACAACCTCCCCTTTACTCCGTTATCACACTGCCTTGGTGACTGAGTGAAAATAAAGAACCCTAACCCTGAATTTACTGTTTTTCTCTTTCTTCTTCTTTTCTACCTTATCTTTCTGTCTCTTTCACGTCTGTTATCCTGTCCTTCGACTCCTCGGAGGACCGGGTAACACGACAGTTTGGCGCCCAACTCTTTTTATTTTCACTCACTTTTCTAAATTCTAAAAAACGCTTGCACTAGCGCACAACTTTTTTCGGTTAACTTTGGCCACAATAGTCACCATGGCTCGGCCGATCAAATATATCCATCTCAACAAAACGACCACCGATCTTGGGACATTCATCTACCACTAATACAGTCAGCTATGAATAACTCTGTAAACGTGGTTACTGGCTTTACCCCCTCATTTCTAGTCTTCGGTCGCGAAACCTTTGGTTTAATTTTTCATTCTCACCATCTAAATCTAAAAATTTAAAGGAATTACTTAAGAAGCTTAAAATATTTATTTCATTAGTTTGTACATATGTATATTTGTGTATATATTAGTATCACATTTCACTATGCCATCTCCATTGATTTTTTTTTTTGTTTTCTTTTTCCTTGGTTGTACTGTGTGCGGTGTCATACTAGTGGCCCGCTTTGCATTACTCCATCTTGTTCTTCTTTCTTCTCCTTTACTATACTAGAGCGGTCGTCCAACTCTAAAAAAAAAATAAGCCTAATGGACAAAACTTTCTTTAAACTTGTGCTTGTGTTTTGCTTGGTCTACCCCAAACACAAGTACCTCTACTTTTACTAAAAGTTGGCTCTAGAATCAACTTCCCTAGTGGGCTCTAATCTACTAGGCTTGTAAATAGTGTATATCCCTTCATCGAGCGGCTGACAACTCTGTAAATAAGCCCTAGGTCAAATTTTTCTCATAAAATGGAGCGGCTGACTACTCCTAAAAAAGAAGCCTTAGGTCATAGGGAGGACTTCCGTAGGAGTGTGCGTCATTGAATGTGAACCACATCCCCTTCCTTTGTAAGAGATGAATGACTGCGTGACTAGGACAGAGATGAATGTTAGGTCCGGAAGTTCTTCAATCATTTTCGTATCTCACCAACCATTTCATTTCATTAAACTTATTATTAACTTTTCTTTTAGATCTTTGACACAAAAAAAAAACTTTTCCTCACATAAGACTACGAAAAAGTTTTTTTTTTCCTGGGTTTTTGGGGTAATGTAGTGTTCTCTTACCTTGGTAATTCCTTTAAGCGATCAAATTCGGGGTTCCCGTATAATATCCAATACTCTGTTTATCTTTCTAGCACGTTGTTCGTTCGGTATATTCGCTTGCTTCGATGTATTGACTGAAACGATAAACAATATTAACTCTAACTCACTGAAAATCGATTTGACGCAGGCTGCTACTTACATTATTTTTCTCTCCTCCTTTTTCTTATTATTATAGTGGCGTTTTGTTGTAAAAAACACAAATTTACAATTTAGCTTTGTTATGACATTTCTGTTAGAAAAAATGTCATAGCAACGTCTTGTCATATAAAATCGTCCATTTCACGTAATTTTACTTCCAAAGCGGTGAGGATGGATATATTTGAGATAGGTCGTATTAACTTTATCGTTTGGCTGGTTCCCTAGTACTTCATAAAATTCAAAATTCATATTTTTATCTATTCTGGAACATTTTGTCAGCGAGCCTAATATAAAAGCGCTGCCATCAGCTGAAAATTCAGTCTTCTCGTGCCTCTCAACTAAGGAGGAACTCGAAATTGGTCTGTGCAGGGCCAAAGCTTGGCCCTGCACTCAAGAGAGACCCTTTTCCCCTTTGGCTATCCCCAAACAAGACTACTGACTCGCTCGGACGCTGAAAGGCCTTGCCTGCTACAACTGCATTTTCGTCCATCTGCTGACACCACGAATACGCCCACCTGCTGCCACTGCGTATCTGCTACCGCTGTGTATGCGACTGACTATACGCCCTCCTGCTGCTGTTGCGTATACGCCCTCCTGCTACTGTTGCGTATACGCCCTCCTGCTGCTGTTGCGTATACGCCCTCCAGTGCTGCCACTGCGTAAACGCCCCCTGCTGTCACTGCACATACGCCTTCCTACGACCACCTGTGTGACCACCTGCTACGGACTGATACCAGGCTATACGGACATCGCCTCATCTGCAACCCACCTGCTACGGACTGATATCAGGCTGCACGGACATCGCCTCATCAGCAACCGCTTGGACCTAGGACTAACAACCTCCCCTTTACTCCGTTATCACACTGCCTTGGTGACTGAGTGAAAATAAAGAACCCTAACCCTGAATTTACTGTTTTTCTCTTTCTTCTTCTTTTCTACCTTATCTTTCTGTCTCTTTCACGTCTGTTATCCTGTCCTTCGACTCCTCGGAGGACCGGGTAGCACGACACCATCCCGATAAATACTAGCACACATATTATAAAGTGACGTTTTATCATTTATGTATCGCGATAAATGTGATCATATTCTGAGCGACATCCAATAACCCTCAGCTCAGGTGGAGGCATGGTACTGCACGCTGGGATCTACAGAGTTTTTTAAACGAAATATTCCATTAAATCGAGTAGAAAGTCACACCAACGGGTTGGCCTCAGTTGGAGGAGATTGCGTTAGGAATATAATATTAGTGAAATCTAAAAAGGTGTCCGACAAAAAAAAACGGGACTAGTGCGAGTCAGCTACTCGCCCACCGAGGATTCCGATAAACCTCGATGATTGATTCCTCTTTATGATGATCATGACTACGTACTTTAACAGTTTTCAGATTTTTCCCTATACATTGTAGTATAAGACGGTATTAATTATCAAATTGCATGGTCCTAGGTCAACGGAAAATACTACATCAATTTGGATTCTCTTGACATCGTCGAAATATTTTATAAGTTTTTAGAGGTATAAATGACCGTATCTTTACGTTATCTTAGAAGTTGGATTTTTCACAGCTTCAAGAGACTGTTAACCTGAGTATATATATGGTTTTAATTTCAACTCGATACCAGCACGCGTTCCCTAGATACAAGGTCTTGACATACAATAAAGTGATCCTATAAGCGTTCCGTTTTTTCCCCTTTTGAGGTACGGAGCCCCTTAAAATATATGAACGGTTATAAGCAAATAAAAGTCGCTGTCGACTGTGTCCTGGCAGCTCTGTACCGTGATCCATTAGAATCGATCACACGCTGAAACACGCAAATCTCATTTACATTAAATGCGTGACTCGGGACCTACGGAACTCCATACGACAATAGATGATGGAGTGTCGCCATCTTGCGGAGGAATTCATTTAAAAAAGAGGTTGGTGATTGAGGGCGTGAGAATACCAAATTGGATTCTGATTGTTTTTTAATACAAACATTATTCAAATAATCGTGTAGCTAAGAAAATACTTGGTTCGTCCGACTACCTGATATTGGCCATCCTAACACCTTACCTACGATGACCAATGCCAAAGAGGTTTTCGGATAGTCACTGGGGCAACAAAGCTTAATATACCTGAAATAACGACTTGCCGTAGACTGTACAGAACCGGTGCTAAACGGAAAAAAAAGATACAATAATCTTTGTTTTAAGCAACACATCAATGATGTAAAGGCAGTATTGCTGTTAAAAAAGCCCGCACCTAATCAAAACTGGCTCGTTCTCAATCTAAAGCAATAATTTTTAAAGGTAAATAATATGGTACTCCCCTACTTGACCTAATATCGCAAGTGCTAATATTATTACACCTATCAACGTTAGCTCTAATTTTCATTAGCCCTAATGTCATTTCACCTAATTTTTATACCCTAATTAGTTGTTAGACCTAATAATCCAATGCTCTAATAATGATTTGTACTAATTGTCAACAATACTAATATGAAATAACCTAATAATTACCACACCTAATGATTATTAGACCTAATCATTACTGACACTAAATGTCAAGAGTACTAAAGATTATTAAACCTATTTTTACGTTAAAACAGAAGATACGGATTTGGACAAATATCGAATTGGCTGAACCCCGAAAACTGTAGGTTAGGTTAGGTTTCTATTTTGACAATGTATAGCGGAGCGAGCGAAGCGAGCGGAGCGTCAAAAGATTCCCATGTACATCCTGAGTCTATGGCAATTCTGACTCCACGTAGTCTTGCCTGCCCTACTCCTACCCTAGTGTTATTCCAAAACCGGAGGCGTGGAGGTGGAGGGAGAGCAGCCCTCGCCTTAGGTTTATAGATAAATAGGTTTAATAAAATTTAGGTTTTAGCATTATTAGGTATTATAATATTAGTAGTCTTAAATAATCGGCTAAGTGTAAATTAGGGCTAGTGAGAATTCGGTATGAAGTAATTAGGTATTATGAAAATTCGGAATCCTGAAATTAGGGCTATTCATTAATTAGGATGAATGAAAATTCGGGTTAGTGATTTTAGGGTTACCAAAATTAGGGCCAATGAAATTAGGATGAAAGTTTTTCGGGCTAACGGAGGGGAACCAAATAATATACTCAAGATGCGAAAAGAGGAAAGCCAGGTAACCAAAAAAGCGTGAATGTGGACGGATATAGAAGAAGAGGAAGACCAAAGAAAAGATGGATGGATTGTATGAAAGAAGATATTAATAAGAAAGAAGTAAACGACGAGACGACGAGTCAAAGGGAGGAATAGAGGGAGAAAACATGCAGCGCTGACAACAAATAAATGGGGTGAGGGCAAGGGAATGATGAAATATAAAAACTTAAATATGCAAAAATAAACCTATTATGCAGAGATAGCTCAAGCTACGTATTTAGGACCGCAATATGAAATCTTGGGATTTTTTTTGGAAACTTTATTCAAGTAGGTACTATTTAATATGAAGTCTCAAGAAAGTTTTTTTGGTCAATCGAATGATTTTTCTGTTGCGCAATATTTATTAGCAAATTATGACTTGACTGAAGAGAAAGCTGTGAAAAGTTGCGATAAATCGATTTGTATAAAACTGTTCCTTTTGTTGGGTACTGGTTTATCTGGGGGCACGGTAGTGCCCCCGCCAAGACGAACAAAAAAGAAGGGGGCACTACCTACCTTTTCTCGAACCGTTTCGTCTCATATTCAAACCCTCATAGTTTCGTCCCAGTTAACACTAGAGCGCCCAAATTCTCAGGTTAAGATGCAGTTAGCAAACGTATAAAATGTACTAAATTTAATTGATCTAGCTTGTATACTTTAGGTTTTATAGGTACCTAAAATACGCCGATTTTGCCACTCACTCACTGACGTATCAAAACCTCTGGGGTACTTCCCGATGACCTAGAAAGCTGAAATTTGGTATGTAAGCTAGTATTAGTATACAAACAACAAAATAATTCTAAAACTTGGAACTTTTACCCCCCAACCCCTTAAACTAGGGGATGGAAGTTTGTATGAAACTTCCGCAAATTTTGATACTAGAGATTGTTATAAATCAAATACATATTGTAGGACTTTTAAAAAATCACCCCCCACCCTTTAAATAAGGGGATGGAAGTTTGTATGGGTTTCCCATAATAGGGGATAAAAGTGTATATATATGGGGCTAAACTTAAGTATTTCTTAAATACACAATTGTCTACTTCAATTGACGCCCAAGAAACCCTGCAGCCCAAAAAAATTAAAAAAAACTAGGGTACCTTACAAAAAGAAATGAGATCCCACCAAAAACATTTCATGTAAAATTGACGGCCAAGACTCACATTCTCATAACGCTTTAGCTGTAAAAAAGTTAACAGATCCCAGGAAAAGCCAAGCCCCTAAGCCTCGACTTTACTAACCCCACCACCTTGGTTTAAAAAGTATGGCATCAACTGGCTTCAAGCCCCTAAACCCGGAGTTTACTAAACCTACACCTTTGTTTCAAAAGTATGGCTTGGCCGTTTCATAGAGTACCGTAAATATGTCTAGCGGACTGTCCGGCCCCTATGGTAAGGAATTAAGTTTATAAGTATATATTATCAAAGACATAAACTTAATTTCTTGATACCATATGGGCCAGACGGTCCGTTGGACTTATTTACGGTACTCTATGAAACGGCCAAGCCATACTTTTGAAACAAAGGTGTAGGTTTAGTAAACTCCGGGTTTAGGGGCTTGAAGCCAGTTGATGCCATACTTTTTAAACCAAGGTGGTGGGGTTAGTAAAGTCGAGGCTTAGGGGCTTGGCTTTTCCTGGGATCTGTTAACTTTTTTACAGCTAAAGCGTTATGAGAATGTGAGTCTTGGCCGTCAATTTTACATGAAATGTTTTTGGTGGGATTTATTTATTTGATGGTTTATATGACCTTTTGAACTTGATAACATTGACAAAACACATGTCACATTCTGACAAATATACGAGTGGGAGACTAACAGATGCCTTGTCGTTTATTTATAGGTCAATTTCTTCTGTTGCTCGATACCACCCTAAGGCAAGTAAGAAGCAACTGGTTGATAGATTGACATCAGGTTCGGTGGTCCAGTTGGTAGGACGTCTGTGTTGGCCCGGAAAGCCGTTGGAGACGCAGGTTCGACTCCTGCCTGAATCGTTAATTTTTTCAGCTTTTCGCTTCATTGTAAACATTTTGTTCTTATGTAGTTTATCTCTTAACAATAAGTAATTAAGTAGTTATATATATTAAAACCATATAACAAGTTTAATTAATAGGTATTATTGACCCTGGGTCAACGTTGATCCATAAAAATGGATCAACGTTTTTAGTGTATTATTCTATACCATAACGTAAAGTTGAAAGTCAGCTCAGTATATCATCTATCATCTCAGTATTACTCACCCTCTCTCGCTCATGAAAGGAATGTTGCCATGCTGCCGTGAATGTAATTGATCGACATTTATAGTTCTCTACTCACTCGTGAACAATATAGTCTAAAGATTTACTGAGCTAAATGAGTGATAGATCTCGTTGAACGTCTCGTTTTCGTAAGTTTTCCTTAATTGAGAAAAATGCGGCAAACCTGCACTTTCATATTTGTGTCCACTAACGTCACTACAATCTCGGAGTTAAAAGTGACATAATTCCGAGGCAAGGCAAGGCTCTTAGCGGAGACAACCCTAACGCCACCGCCGAGAAAAATGCCAATACCGAGATACTAAGAACACTTTTTTTTAAACATGACTTGAACTGTATCAGGGCTGGTTAGCCCTCACTACCAGTGGTCGGACTTTGTGTGGGAGTATAACACGCTAATGGGATTATCTCCGCGCCACAGGAGTGATGTCTAAGAACGAGCAGAATTAAATAATCAGTGAAGAATTTATTAACAACGACTGCTTCTTAGAGTTTTAGTGGTTGTAACCATTTTGTTTTTTTTTTGTTTTTTTTACTTGGATTCCTTTTTAGGGTTCCGTACCGCAGTTGGCGAAATGGAATCCTTATCCTCACTTTATTTTTTATCCGCCCGTCTGTCTATCTGGTCCAGTAAAGACCTTCTCAGGAACGCGTGGAGATATCAAGCAGAAATTAATACTAAATTCGTGAAGAAGATAAAAAATTAAACCTCTTCATTGCAATTAAAAGATACGAGGGTTTATGCTGCATGCGTTGACGCTCGCAAGGGAATTATAACCAACAGGGTATTTCCCGTTGACCTAGAATTATGAAATTTGGTAAGAGCAACATATTCCTTTAAGATTTCTCATATTGTAATATTTTTCTTGTTGGTGTGCAGTAAAGCATTGGTACAAGAAACGAAAAAGTTGTAAACCCACAAATTTGTACATACATTACGCACACACGCACACACACACAAACACACAGATGCACACACGCGCACGCACGCGCGCGCACACACACGAACACACAATGTATATACCTATACCTACTAGACAATGGTAATGTAAAAATAAATCAACATTTTGTCTTCTGCGAATGAAGTTTTAGGCAACTTGTAGAACTTATACTTATTTTAATAAACAGAGCATGAATCGAAAACAAACAGTCAAATAAAACTAGAACTAGTCAACAAACGAGCAACAACAGAAAAAAGAGACCACAGAGTATTCAAACAATACAAAGCATTCAATTATACAAAGTTCGATAGCAATAATAGTCCCAATAAAAAGGTCGTAAAGTTTACGTCCAGAAGGGCTACTACGGAACTCGAAATTCGAATTTCTTCCATTCCCTTCTCTCTCCTTGCAACCGATATTTGAATGAACGGGACGGTACGATAGGAAGTTCGAATTTTGAAAATCAGAGTAACCCCTAGCGCTCTCTCGGCCCTTACTCAGGCTTGGAAAGTAATCTCCTTGATGTCTCTGCCCGCCTGGTCCATTATTTCTTAAAAGGCTTTCGGGGATTTTCCACTCGGTACATGGAGTTGGCTAATTATGCTGGACGATCACGAACCTTTGATATTTATGAAGCCTTTACAATTCTAATTTTATTAAAAATCTAAAAATCTAAATGCCGTTGATAGCTGAATCAAATTATTTTTAAGAATTTTTTTTTTAGTGTAAGTTCTTTGTGCTTGCGCAAGTGTAATAGCATCCACTTCTTTATTACCGCTGCAAAACGGCAATTAATCTATCAATTTATTTCTAGCATCAAAGACCATACATATTATAATACCTTACAAACTAACATTATATACCTACAATATTCACACCACAGACCATATTCACACATACATTAATTCGTCAACGTATGACATGGCATCGCCGTTTATGTAATTTTTTTGATAGGTAGGTGAGTTGTTTTACATAGTTAAAGGCTTAGTAAAAGACAAAACTTCAATCGACTCCTTTGTCTAACGCATGTTATTCATACAAAGGAAATTGATAATTTTGGTTACTCAAACAAAATCAATTACGTTTTGTTATAATTATATTTATAAAAATATATGTTACTAGCTGTTGCCCGCGACTTCGTCCGCGTGGAATCTTATCTTGAACAGTTTACATCTTTATTGTATTATTTTCAGATCAAAACAATGTTGAAATTACTTTACTTTTTTTGCAAGTTGATGATTTTGATGTTGGTTACTGTAATTCAACAAAAAATAAATAATAATAAATATTGAAGTGCTGCTCCCATACAATGAACGTTTTTTTTTTGCCATTTTATACGTAATGGTACCGAACTTCGAACGCGAGTTCGACTCGCTCTTGGCCACTTTTTAGTTTTGTTTTCGGCTAAATTGCTCTAATTACGCGGAATCATTATGAACTCAGGTTTCAAGTCCCGCACTCAAAATAAATATTTGATCTTCAAACAAATTTTCAACCCCTTTTTCACCACCTTCTGGGCTGAATTTTCAAAAACGAATTCACTTTTCTTGTATTCTGATAATATGCCCTTATACAAAGTTTCAAGTCCTGCGCTCAAAAAAATGTTTGATCTCAATACAAACTATCAACCTCCTTTTTACCGCCTCAGGGGTTGAATTTTCAAAAACGCTGAAATTACTTTTTTTGATTTCTAATTATATGCCTTTATAAATACAAAGTTTCAAGTCCAGCGCTCAAAAAAAGGTTTGATGTCCATTCCATTCCAAACATTCAACCCCTTTTTAGGGTTCCGTACCCAAAGGGTAAAAACGGAACCCTATTATTGAGACTTCGCTGTCCGTCCGGCCGTCCGTCCGTCTGTCACCAGGCTGCATCTCAAGAACGGTGATAGCAAGACAGTTGAAATTTTCACAGATGATGTATTTCTATAGCCGCTATAACAACAAATACTAAAAATAAAATAAAATAAATATTTAAGGGGGGCTCCCATACAACAAACTTGTTATAGATATATATATATAGGTACGGAACCCTTCATGCGCGAGTCGGACTCGCACTTGCCCAATTTTTCACCATCTTCAGGGCTACATATATTTTCAAAAACGCTAACTCACTTTTTTGTATTCTAATAATACGCCTCTATTTAAAGTTTCAAGTCCCACACTCAAAATTTTTTTGAATCTTCATACAAACTTTCAACCCCTTTTCACCACCTACAGGGCTGAATTTTGAAAAACGCTGAAATTTCTTTTCTTGTATTCTAATTATATGCACTAATACAAAGTTTAAAGTCCTGCGCTCAGAAAAAGGTTTGATCTCCATCCAAAGTTTCAACCCCTTATTTACCAGTTTCAGGGATGAATTTTCAACAACACTTAAATCAGTTTTCTTTTATTTTATTTTAATACCTATTTACAAAGTTTCAAGTTCCTAGCTTAAAATTAAAATTGAACCCCGAGACAAACTTTCATCCCCCTTTTAACCC
Organism: Apotomis capreana; assembly: GCA_947623375.1. Classification (NCBI taxonomy): domain Eukaryota; kingdom Metazoa; phylum Arthropoda; class Insecta; order Lepidoptera; family Tortricidae; genus Apotomis; species Apotomis capreana. Next base: position 25,697,176 of record OX392508.1, read on the forward strand.
TCTTAGAGGTTGAATTTATAATGACGTTAAATTAATGTTATTTTGTTATTATTATATATGCCTTAGTCAAAGAATTTGTAATGGAATCAAACTTTCAACCCTTTTTAACCATTTTAGGGGACGAATTATTGAAAACGCTGAAATTACTTTCCTTGTATTTTAATTATATGCCTTTATAAAAAGTTTAAAGTCCCACGCTCAAGAAAAGGTTTGATCTCCATACAAACTTTCAACCCCCTTTTTACCACCTAAGAGGATGAATTTTCAAAAACGCTGAAATCACTTTTGTTCCATTTTATTTGCATAACTTTTTACGAAGTTTAAAGTTCCTAGCTTAAAATTACATTTGAACCCCAAGACGAACTTTCATCCCCCTTTTAACCCCCTTAGAGGTTGAATCTTTGATGAAGTTAAATTAATGTTATTTTGTTATTATTGTATATGCCTTAATAAGAAGTTTCAAGAAATTTGTAATGGATTCACACTTTCAACCCCTTTTTAACCCTTTTAGCGGACGAATTTTTGAAAACGCTGAAATGACTTTTCTTGTATTCTAATAGTATGCTTTTACACAAAGATTCGAGTCCCGCGCTCAAAAGAATACTTGATCTCCATACAAACTTTCAACCCCTTTTTTACCACCTTAGGGGATGAATTTTCAAAAACGCTGAAATTAGTTTTCTTTTATTTTATTTTAATATCTTCTAACAAAGTTTCAAGTTTCTAGCTTTAAAAAAAACTTGTATCCCATACAAATTTTGCACCCCTTTTTAACACCCTTAGGGATAGAATTTTTCAAAATCGCTTCTTATCTCTAGCCCGCGTTATAAAAGTAACCTACTGTGCAAAAATCAACTCTCTAACATTAGTAGTTTCGGCTCTGCGTTGATATGTCAGTCAGTCAGGACAAATCCGTTTATATATATAGATTATATGTTATTTTACAAGTAGGTACATGTTTTTATGGAAACGACTCAGGTACCGATCGATTGTTATAGTTGTATTATATTTATCGTGTCCCGCAAACAATGTTATGGCTTGCAGCTGTACGAGGTTGAATCATATGTGAAGAGAGTCCTGCCACGATTTTCCCACAGGAATACTTACGAGTATGGATTTTTTGCGGAGGGAAATATGCCTTTCATAGGACGGCGATGCGCGCGTGCTACTTCTGTCGTTGCAATCGTCCATAGGCAATCCAGACTGGTTTTGTGACCAATTGACAAATATTTTGATAGTTTTCACCTCTCCTGGGTTGGCAATTGGGTGAAAATCAGGAGCGTTTCAACCGCTACCTTAGCTTTCGTTACGATTACCGTCCAAATTTCGTAACGAACTGAGATAGCGGTTGAAACGCTTTTGATTTTCACCCAATTATGCAATGCAATCGAAAAAAATGCATGGAAAATTACACTTTGTCACATTTCTCTAATTTCGAGTATTTTCGAAGTACTAAGTGCCCTCAATATCAAGACCTACTCCAGATTCGTGCTTTTAGCGCGACACGATGCTAACACGACCGTATCTTGATAATGACTACCGTTACTTCACACGACACAGTTCCAAACAACCTGTAAGCCATTTGACGACAACTCGTGCTCAGTGGCAGATAAAAAAAAACACTGGCTGATAATAAAGAAAATCATTGAAGATAAAAATAATGTTCATCAAAATTGGCTTGTAACGTATAACACAAAAAAAATACGAACTGGCTGGTACCGCATAAAAAATAAATTTGAATTTAGACTGAAAATGATTCTAAATTCGAATAGTTTGGTTGTTCTATTCGTTTGGGGTCTAATGGAATTGGGCTGGGCGGAGGACGTCGGCCATCCTTCCGCATCAAGGGTTCTGTCGAGAAAGAGGCGATATGTTACGTTCCCTGAAGGCTCCAGTTTCTCGGTGAGTGGATTTTAGTAGAATAATATTGTTAGTTTTAATTCAGCGAAAAAGTAATATAGCGACGCTGTCGATTTCCATCTAATTTTACATAATTATATTTGTTAGCCCGAAAGATATCGATAGCGTTAGATACAGTTTTTGTTGTTTGAGTAGGCCTGTTAAATAATTTGTAATTGTAATTTTTTTGGTTAACTCTTTTACTTTACTCTGTGTATTTTTTTATTTATTGTTTATAAGAAATAGGGCACAGGTTAAGGTTATTGTAGAATATATCTTAAAAAATTGAATAACTTTCAGTATGTCGTCACTGTTCCCTTATTCTTTTGAACGCTGCAGTCGGCTGTGGCGGACAATGCCATTGACGGCCCGTCGGCTACATTCGACAATAACTTTTGCATTATATTTATGTATAGGTAACTCTTTTAAGGCAAACGCTATGATGTCATTTGCGATACAGTACCCTTACCATGAGTTTAGACTTTAGAGTCACTGTACTCGCTAGCGAAAGCGCAAACGATTTGTACGGGGAATTGTAGTTTTTGCAAAGTACCTACCCGCTAGGGGTGCCGTACTATTCCCCATATAAATCGTTTTCGCTGTCGCTCGCAAGTACAGCCACGTTAATCTGTGATATGTCTGTTTCCTGAGGAACAGTTTTCCCAGTAGGCTGGGCGCTAAAATTGTATTGCAAAACAGTTTCCTATGAAGAGGGGTCATTCTTTTAAGAAAAATCTCACATGTGTACTACGCAATGTAAGATAGGCATACATGCGTGGCGCTAACAGTTAAGCGTCATTTGTTCGTAAAAAAATATTTGTCCTCTTAGCACGCTAATACGGCTGGACAGATTTTGGTACAGGGACACCCAAGGATGGTTATAGATTACTTTTTAGGTTTTACGCGGACGATGTTGCACCTTCTGGTTTGTTTAAACGAGTCTGTTATATATTCCAGTGTGCCGGCTGCATGACAGTCGGTCTCATTGGCCAGCCCGCGCCTACCAGTGCTCCAGGTACCTTCACCTTCGGCATGAACTGGGGCATCGCCTACGAGCTGCCCAACGCCACGGAGACCCTGGCGTTCTACCACAGGAAGCACAAGCTGGGGAAACCTGTGGCCCAGAGGAGGAGTCGGAGGGAACTGTATGAGAAGATCGAGGCCATTTTGGATAAGTAAGCTCATTATCTCTAGCACAACAGTATCACGCGTTGATATCATCGTCATCATCAACATCATCATTATGAATCAAAAGCCTCCTGCGAAGTTATCCAGAACGATTCATCGAGCGCCTTCCTCATCCTCGTCTGCTTCCCGTGATCCTAATCAGGTCCACGGTCAACCTTGTTCGCTGCTTTGTTTATGCATACTTTGTATTGCAACAAATATTGTCTGTCCATTTCCTTTCAAAACTGTGCGCAAAGAAGAGGTGGGATATTATGTAGATAGATAAACAAAATTGCAAATTATGCTTGATTGACACTAATTATTTAATTCATACAATGTAGGGTTTACAGTATTTTGAATTAAGTCATATTTATGGAAAGCACTGACTTCTTAGAAGATGCTTTCTAAGAAGTCAGTGACTGAATAAATAGCGTTCACTTTTATCTAAACACAAATCAATTATTGCATTAAAAATATGTAAATTTACAAATGCTGCATTGCGCTGTTAAGATTTCTCCTGAAACAATGACCCCTCGCCATGGAAAACTGAATTTCAATACAATTTTATAATTTTACTTTTATTATTTTAATGAACGAAACTATGTGACGAGATACGCAAGAGAACCGAGATATAGCTCAGATAGTCGCTTTTTAGTCACTTTTGTAAGTGGCAGTGGGCAGGGCACATTGCTCGTGGCCATTGGGGCAGAAAGGTTCTTAAGTGGCGACCGCGGACGGGAAAACGCAGCGGGGGAAGACCCCAACAAGGTGGACCGATGACCTGGTAAGGATCGGAGGGCGGCGCAAGACTGATCGTCGTAGAGAAAGCGTTTTGGAGGCCTTTGTCCAGCAGTGGACGTCTACAGGCAGAAAATGATGATGACGATGAAACTGTAACTGAAGTAAGAACGCAAAGAAATATCTTGATTCCAGTATGGGCTACAACGGGAGGCAGTGCATTTTGAAGACCCTGTGCGAGACCACGCAGCGCCTCGTGCCTCACGGGCAGAACATGGTTGAGGAGATGTTCCGGACTTTGTTCACGTAAGTCTTAAATTAACTAAAAAAATATCATCTAAAATTAAGAAGTAGCTTCAATTTCTCCTGGTCTCAATACTGACAAGACTCAAGGCAAGGCTGTATTTTTAAAAGAATATGTTGCTGACTATTTAGGTATGTTAGTATATATCGCAGTTTGAAATGCAGCCTACTGAGCCGGGTCTTGGGTCCCGGTCAGGGCAAATATTTGTGTGATGAACTCGAATATTTGTTCCTGCGTCATGGATGTTATCTTTATAAGTACGATATCGTCGTCTAGTACCCATAGTACAAGCTTTGCTCAGTTTGGGACTAGGTTGATTAGTGATTACTGTGAAATTCTCTCGTAATATTTACTTATTTATTCACAGATTACCAATGACCAAAGTCTTCGCCGACGAACCGATCGAGCACACGATATACGACTCAGCGCACCGCCTCGGCGTCCTCCTGGAGAATTGTGACGTGTACAAGTGTCCTCTGTCCCTGGTCGACCTGGCTCAGGGCTACTACAACGCGCCAGCCCCCAAGATAGACCCGGCTAAGAGCCCGTGGGCCTTATTTAGCAGCAACTTCGGATAAAATCTAGAAAACAGACTTACAGTCCGTTAGAAAAGTTTCTTTGGGTTTATATAGATCTGTCTCTTTGCCAAGGTTTGAATCTTTATGATTTTTATCAAATCTGATCTATATCTGATCTAAGTCTAAATGCCGTCACATTGCCATAAGTCATTTCAATCGATTAAGATCGCATTTTACGATCCGTAGTGATAATATATCATATTTTTATGAAATGTTTTGCTTAATTTCAATGCATTTTATCTACATAGGTATCCCCTGTATATAATATATCACGTAAAACGTTATTTTGTAGCCTTGAACTTGCACAAAAAGGATTCAATATAATCGAAATTAATAATTATGCATTACAGTTGTCAGTGACTAAATTTTTTTTTTCGTAATAATTGATTTAAAACACTCACGATTTTATGAGATTCGTAGAGATTATGATACATCACTGGGAACACAGAAAGTCGAAAGTACACCTGTCAATCCGGAGTGAACTATGAACCATGGTCAGCCCAGCTTAGGGCTGCCTAAGGATTTTGATTGATCCGTTGTACACAGTTCCGCTCATATTTATTTTAAACAGGATTTTCAAATCAAAAAAAAATATATTTTAAGTATGTCCAAATTTATCGGGCCCAATTTAAATTGTTCTTCCTCTTTAGAATGTGAAATAAAAACACGCTGTGTATTATTAACGCATAACATTTAATATTTATAGTTCATATTTATAATACATTTCAATATTAGCAGTAGGTAAGAATGTATGTACGAGTGTATTTTTTAATAATAGGTGGTAGTGCTCGATTTAATTAATTTAACATTACAAAATGGGACTTACAACGTACACTAAATTATGTATATTATTTCGCGTTACTTACATTAACTTTTGCAGTTAACTAAAGTTTATTATAGCTTATTTCATTTATTATGTTACAATTTCATAAAGTTAATTAGATTATTGAGCTATAAAGACTTACGTACATACTAAATTATCATTTTATAGCATTCATAGTGCAGTAAAATCGCCCCCGACTGTTCTTACATCTAAGCTAAGTGAACCGATATCGAGGGCAAATTATTATTGTATTATTAATTACAGTACCTTACTATTAAAATAATTTTAGGAATTCACTCTCGTACTATCTATTACTATATTTTGTATCATTAGTATGGTGTTCGTTTGCATATGCCATTTTCACTGGATGGCTCGTCACGAGGATTTTAGTGAAACGCACAAAATAAAAAACTAAGAATCAGTAAGCTGTACCACTGCCATGAGTATAACCACACTCGCTAGTCTCCATCAATCCTGGCCGAATTAAAGATCCAGTGACGCGTAGTTTGGAAAAGCTCATTGTAGCTGGCCACGTGGAACGGAAAAGAGCACGTGGATCACTGACCCAATGGACCGATGCCGTGAAAGAAGCCTGTCAGGAAACTACTGACGTCAATTCGGAAGGTGAAAAACCGTGTGGAGTGGAGTGATTTAGTGCAAGAAATAACGGCCTCAAAATGGTCACAACCCTCAGTCATGAGGAAGCGAGGAAGAAGAAGAAGAAGAAGTCTCCATTAGAGGATCAAAACAGATTTTTTGTTATACAATGTTTGTTTGTTTTGTTTACCAGTTTTCAGCCGGTTTCACTATGTCAAAAATCCGGTTTTAGATCCCCTAGTCTCCATACAATTAGGTTACTCAGTCGCTAGCGAGGGCGGTTATGTTAAACTCATGATAGCGGTACGTATCACTGGCGTAGTATCAAAAGAATCTGCAGGAAAACCAGAATAGAATAGGCGTTAATTTTTCTCAACGAGCAATAGAAAAGGGTGCTCATGAATATGCCCTAAACTAATCCAACCAGTCTCGATCGGCTACTATGACGCCAGGCCACTGATACAAAAAAACGAAGGAGTGCTGCAGCATCTGGATGTTTTGTTAGACCTTGAAAATATATTTTCAGTTGACAGCGAAGACTCATAAAATATTTATGAAAACCATACCAATATAGATAAGTTTCCGTTGTCACCTGACGGTGTAATAGAAACTAATAAACTAAAATAAAAAATAAAGAATATTTTATCGTAATAGCTGAACTAAAAGTAAAAGTTAATTCAATCTAGTATTTGTTTTCAGTGAAATCCTAGATAACGAACCCCGTTACTCCTGACGAGAAAGGTGAAAAACAATATTAAAACGAACTGAAACATTTAAATATTATTACTACAGTAGAGGACATTTAATTATTTTAACATTAATAATATCAGATGTTAGAAACATACGTTGAACCCTAACTACAATATGCCGTTCCGACAATAACCAAATTTCCAATTTTAATAATTAATTATTAATAATATAAATTTAGACTTAATTACCAAATGAGCTAAGATTGCTTTAAATAACAGTTAAATCGCGGTGTCTTCATACACGTTTTGTTTGATTTTTGGCATTAATTTTATTAGTAACAAACAGCGAACTATCCAATATTTTACAAATCATTCACTCACTCAAAAATATAATTATTTTATGTACATTAAACACACAGCAATCATAAAAAGACAAGTTCTTAACCAATATCACTAGCTTCCCTAAGATTGAAATTCTTCTTTTCCACTCTCTAAAAGTGTCATAACTTTCCATAAACATCAGACAGACACAAAAGAATACTCTTTTGATACTGATACTAACTCCCATTTTATTATAAACAATAAAAAAAAAACTGTATGAAAACACCGCGTCACCTTTAAATTTTAACTCAAATCACATTTGCCATGCAAAGGCATACACAAAATGATTTTTACAATCAGCATTCTGAACTTAGTTTTAAAGACTAATAAAATAAGGCACACAGAAAGTAGTGAATTAACAAACACAAATGCTAGCATTACGAAACCTAAGTCTTGACTAATTGAGGTCTTTGCTACTAATAATATAATCTGAAACACTAATGAACGAGACACTGCTCGCTTAAAGAGAGTTTTTCAAAAAAAACTGTACCATGTATTTACATTATGAAAACATATTTTATCACGTTCGTTTAAATTGAAACGAACAATCACAAAACGCATGCAATATCTTTGCAAACTATTAATTTATCAAACTTGGCACATTGTCCTTCAATTTTTTATAAAACGTTTTTGGATGTGATTTTTTATTGTAATCGAACGTCAAATCAGTCACAAACATTTCTTAAAAAATACATATAATATGCAAGAGTCGTAATTATTTATCTTTCATTTTCAAAAGGGATTATACTTCCCTTAACTTTTTGTACATTTCGGGATCCTAATTTCACTTGATGGTAAGCGAAAAGTTAAAAAACTAAAGTTTTACAAACCGTAGCGAATTAAAATACAAGGAACGTTGTCAAACGGTGAAAAATTACAAAATAGTGAAAATCAGTTATGCACATAGTGTTGAAGAAAAGTACTTCTTTATTTTAGTGAAGGAATTCATTATTTCTGTATATACATCTAATCGTGTTGGAAGCTCAACGCAAATTTCGTGTGTTCTACTACTTATTAGTTAGTACATACATTATACATCTATGTATATCGTAGGAGTAAGCTATAAAGATATTAATTGGATTTAATGACAGTGTATACTGTAAGGTGAATCGCAAATTCAAATAAAATTTATTAAGTGAAAGTTTTCTACATTCAGACTATATACAAAAATGATTATAATTATATGTCATAATTTTATCTATTTAAATTTAAATGACATGTTGCTGGCAACTTTAGATTAATTGACGTAGTTTAAGCTATTTTATTCGAGAGATTATTCTTTAGATATGAAATTAATAGTTGTTAAATTGAAAACTTCATCTTCATGTTAAACAAACTATTATATATGCCGGATAATTAAAAGAAAATGCACGCACAGCTCTACGACATAAGTTTCATTCGAAAAATTATTCCTAAAAACATTTCTTCTATTTGTTTTTTTTTGTTTTTATTTGAACTTGCGATTTATATGAGTAAGGACAGAACGGAAACACAAAACGGAAAGGTGAAGTAGAAAACGTTTCATGTATAATTAATTTAATTAGGTCTTTCGCTCATTTACATGTCAAGTACGAGTTCATACATATGCTACGTATACAAGTTATAGAAAATGTATGAACTCGCAATTGATACTTGACAAACTGTAATACTGCCATTGCAGATAATATATGCAATTTTTACAAGTTTCTTTTTTTAAGACTTAACTTGATTGTATTAGCGCTGGGTAGCCTTCACTACCAGTGAGTCGGGCTGCGTAGGAGTACAACCCGCTAATGCGTCCAGAAGAAGGCACCATCGCAAGTGCAGTGTCGTGTTTTGGCAGTTCCGGAGCAATCTTACTACACCAGATCAGACGACGCGACGGAGCCACGCCATCGTGTCGCCTAAATCTAACTTGTTTTAAGTTTTTGTTTATTATGTATTTTTGAAGTTCACAGTGCCTTGGTTTCTACTGTAATGCTGTGTAACTTATTTGAATAATAAATAAATAAATTAAAATAAAAGGTTATCTTTCTCGTATTACCGCCCAAATAGGTAATAATAATAATTGTCATAGGCTCAGGCCTAGTTTGGCAGAAATATAAAAAAAAAATTGAGTGTTGTTTTTTATTTTTCGATTTTAGACGGATGAACAGGCCCGTTTGTTACTGACTGTTGTCTTTTCACCATTCTTTAATGATCGAACAAAACATTTATTCCTCAAGTATTTTTTTGTCGATTCAGTTCAGTAAAAAGTTTTTAAAGCTGTTTCAAAATAGGCTCGTTAATAGCGAGTAAGTGACATTACTCAAAATGTCTGACATTACTCAAAATGTCTGACATTCAATACGATCACTTCAAATCCATTCGTATCTCAAGACACCGAGTGTTCGATTGAGTAAATTAGAAGTCAGACAAAGCACAAGCACATAATATCACGTTGCAATTCACGTTTGAGCATTATAATCGTGAAATTAATTCATATTATCCGTACTTGAAATATCTGTCATATAATTTGTTATTTCAAGCTAAACGATCAAAAATCGATGTTTTAAATGCAACATTTTATATTGGCACAACATGGTGGCTCCACTTCGTCCGATGGTAAGCAAAAAGGGAAGCCCAAGTCGCAATGGGAACTGACAAGAAACCAACATCGGTGCCCTGTCAGATGTTCATACCAAACTGGCCCGAGAGATGGTTTTTCATGTTTCGTTTGAAGAGTGAAGAAAGCCGTTTGTCAGAAAAAGGAAGACAATAATTATGTTCTCATGACTTATTAAGATTGCCTTTGCAGAAATTGCATATATTATTCGTCAGACCTCTCATCGAATGGAAATTATAAGGATTCATACCAAAATCTTGAATACAGCAATATAAATTCAAATAAATAAGATTCCAGAGCAAAATGTTGATTGCCCATACAACTTTAAGAACAAGAATGAACCTTACAGCTATATAATTAGGGTCTTAAATTGTTTTCAGTATTAAATGGACATTCAACGTTTTCCCTCTAGAAACTTTAATTCATCTTACGTCACTTTGGAAGACGTTTGATTAAATATGCAATACGCCTAACTTACATAGTTTAAGTATTTCAATATTGTATGTAGATAAATTCGAAAAAATGAATAAACGAAAAAGTGCGAGAAAGTAAGTATAATTCTGATAGCGATAAGGAAATACTATACAAAACTCTATCGAGATCTCGATGAACCTAATTAATAAAGCGTTACGGATCTTCCGAGTCAATTTCCATCAGAAATAAAAGATTAAATTTAGAAACGCTTAAAACCGAAATTAATGTTTAACTTTATTGCTGTTTTTTTGTATGTGCCAGTATCTTACGTTTCTACTCCTACTAGCTCTAATGTCTGAAAGGAACGTAGAAAAATAAGTTGTCAATTATAATTATTTTAATTTCTATGTTGATCATCTATATGTACACGTCAACATTTCGGTTAAGTTGCTTCCTTAAAATTACTGACAGCCATGTGATAGCTGACTATGAGTGCGCTGCTCCCCCGATGGAGATAAATTTGCCACCATTTTTCAAATAATGAACTTATACATAAAATAAATTAAAACACTGTATTCACTCACATTATCCATTACACACTAATAGTTTTGCAGCACACATTTTACTTTTATGTTATCAAAACGATTCATTAAAATTTTGGGCTTATTGAATTTTTATGTATGCTGTTTGGTTTGAAAGATGCAGACTGGCAGTCGACCATACTACAAAGTAATAACGAACTCATGAGTATTTCTAAAATTTCACTGCAAGAGTAGCCGATTTCTTATTTTTCATTATTATCTCATTTATGGTTTACGCATTGATTGTGAATTGTCACTCAAACTCATTAAGATTACAATAACCAAAAACATACCCAACACATGAGATACAACAGTTTCAGAAGATGCACTGTACCTTCATCAAACAACCAAAACATACCAACAAATTTATCTTCCATCGCGTCCCGAGCCGACTCATTCGTCGACTAACTCTAAAACACTGAGAAGCTAATTAAATACCACTTACAATTACACATACCCTTACAACTTAACGAGTAATGTATCTATTTATTTCCTGGTTTATTGTTAAATTTATTACCTATCTACCATCAGATTCACGACACTTCTACGCTTGCTTACCCGATTATCACCCGCTTCACCATCAGACGGAAGTCTGGTAACGAAAACTAACTTGAACAAGCACAACGATAAACAACCGCCACAGTTCATTCATTTGAATACCGTTTAATACCGTAGTCGGATAAAGGAGGCCTTTGTTTCCTAGAAACTTATTTCTTCGATGTTTAATTTCGCCGAAAAATCATCATCATCATCAGCCTGTTTCAGTGCACTGCTGGACATAGCCTCTCCCATGGCACGCCACTGAGCTCGATTTTCAGCTCTCGTCCTCCAGTTACTACCCGCTGTCCTACGAATGTCGTCGCTCCACCTTGTTACAGGGCGCCCTACACTACGTTTACCGATTCGTGGCCTCCACTCCAGGACTCATTTGCCCCAGTGGTCATCGGCTCTACGGCTGATATGACGGGCCCACTGCCACTTCAGCTTGCTTATCCGCTGTGCTATCTCGGTAACTTTGGTTCTCTGTCGAATTACTTCGTTTCGGATCTGATCCCTAAGAGACACACCAAGCATAGCTCTTTCCATGGATCGCTGAGCGACTTTGAATTGGTGGACTAGTCGTATGGTGAGTGGCCACGTCTCGGCTCACTCCGAAAAATAATTTTGCAGATTTTTTCTTTGTAGTCACACATTTTTCATAATTCTTGCAAATATCTTATCTATTAGGTTAGGTTTGTTTTATAACAATCTCAAACAGTTTACGGCGGCTAAATATGCTTTCTACGAAATGAAATTTTCGAGGAATAATAATTCTAAGAGTCAATATAGACCCGACGGGGAAAAACATATCCATATTGTATATTAGGTATCCAGCTATCCATGTTCCAAAATTAGTTGAAATTCGTCCAGCCAACAACTGGCGCGGTACGGCTGACGGTGCATGACAAATCCTATATGGCACTGTTAAGATTTTTCTTGAGATAATGATCCCTTTCCATTTCCATAGAAAACAAATCTAAAAAAATAAATGTTTCCCTATAGTATATAAGTGAAAGAGAAAGTGGGCACTATGTCGTATCAGTAGACCAAAACACTATCAAGAAATAGAGAAGAGTGGTGATTACTCCACCGACAAGAACGTAGCTCTTAAATTATGAATGAATGAAGTATATAAGTAGATGACGCATTATTGAACTCAGTGGAGTCATGGGCTGTTGGAGTTGCACCAGGGTTTAAAATTCTCGGACCGTTTCTGACATATAAGTGCGAGCGAAATCCTACCTTTTATATAAGTAGAGGATTTAACCTCTATTTCACCTAGCGTCAAAATGTTGATAATCTTTAAAGAACTCGCTTGCCTCGAAAGTCTATAGATACACTCTCGACTTGAAGACAAGCTATACAAAGTTAGAGACTGAAGTTCTGCTGCTTTAAAAAACTTCAAATAGTGAATTATATACTCTTAAAACCATTATTTAAGATGTCTTTGAGATTATATACTAATATTTTGGGATACAGTCACATAACGTTCCAATCTATAGCAGGGCCCACTATCAAGATAAAAAAAATACGAGTGATGACAAGCCAATTTCAGCATTTATAAAATGCACTTCTGTTGAAATTGTCAACATTTATATTAGTTAATAGTAAGGTAAAGGCCCAATTTATTCACGCTGTTCCAGAAGTATCCACCGTTTACCTTTTTTTTTAAATATTTATTAATACTAGTAATGAGACGACAAACAGGGTGACAAATATTGGAAATAGGGTGCAAAACATTGGGACATTTACCTGAAGTATTTATACATGTATATCAAAACTGTGATGATGATGAATTTGAGTTAAGTTTATTTCAACAAAAAATATTCTTTTTTGTAAGATTAAATCCTTGTTCTGTATTCTTTGGGCCAGTTGAACAATTTAGATATTTATGTAGGTATGTAGGCTATCCTTAAAATGAACTGTGGCGGCTGACAGGTTAAAAAACATTAACTACTCAGGTCTTTGAGACATCAACAACAACCGAGGTTACAAATCACAGGAAAGGGTACACAAAAACCTCCCATACTCAGTTTACAATTTTTATTCGAATTTCAATACCTGAAATTATAGAACTACTGAGCGAGAACTAGGACAAACGAATACAATTTATAATTACGATTTAAAAATCTAAGAGTTATGTATAACACACATTCAAAATATAAGGGTCATTTATCGTTGTATAGGCTCAGCACATTCAATTTGACGTTTGATGATCTAAGTATGTCCAATTTTTTTCATGTTAAGGTCAAAGTACTTAGCTGTAAATTTTACTACTGGCTAATGTCAAAATAGTATACTAAAATTGTCAGCTACTTTTCATGCTTATTGTACCTATCATACGAAAACTGAACAGTGTTGCCGATTTTACCGTTTTATAGGTATACATTGATCGAAATAATCGTCGATACACGAAAAAGATAAGAATGACATGCACAAGGTTTTTTATTATTTAAAGTAGATATATAGCTATGCTGGGTGGTGCTAGGTGGACTGATGCTTGTCTAGCAGACTATGTCAATTTAGGGGGACCTAAATTGTACGTTTCGGCAGAAAGGTGTGTTGGAAGTGCATTCCAATTTTTAATATCTGTCTATCGATTCCAGTTTTTCATGTGGATATAACGCATTTTTTTTTTAATACTGGCACAAAGGTAGAGATGTGTAGCTCGCGAGTGAGTGATTCAAACGAGCTATATCATTTAGTTTAGCTCACTAGCTCTTTTGCTCACTGAAGATTCAAGTAGTTCAGTATCTCATCTATCAATATCATCTCAGTATTACTCGCTCGCTCTCGCGTTTTTTTCGTCGTTTCATCTAGATTGTCTCTAGTTCTCTACTCACTCGGGAACGATATAGTCTAAAGATCTACTGAGCTAAATGAGTGACACATATCTCGGTGACATATGTAATTAAAGCCTGACTAGAAATATATGAGGATGGTCAAGACGGCTTATTTATAAGATTTATATGACAACAATTTTGCAACCAATCGCAACCCACTATAATGACATTAGTTTAAATACCTGTCAGTTCCACTATGTTAACCTCGTAATATCATTTTAATGTCATGCGCTCTTTTTCTAACGGTTATTGGTGTAGTAAACACGTGCACACTTTATTTATAATCTTACGTTCACGACTGTGGATGGTTTTCAGCATTTTCTTAGGAGGATTCTAAATATTTGTCTTTTAAAGAAACCACCGCGGATGACACTGACATTGTTGACAAACTATCATAAAATCAATGCCAGTGTAAGAAATTAGTTCCAGTGAAATTCCGCAATATGGCGCATCCTCATATATTTCTGGTCAGGCTTTACCACGGCTTTACACATATCACTCTTTTCACTTTAGTGACACATTCTGCGCATCTCTACACGAAGGTTAATTGTTGATGAAAAAAAATTATGCGATCCACTGCAATGTAAGCAGAACTCTTATCTACGTTTCCGGCGTACTACATAATCGATAAAAATATTCTATTAGAGCATTGAGAATAGCGCCATCTCTCACGCGGTCCTAACACTTGCTGTAAAGCATGGGACTGCGGATCGTAAATGAAGGTCCTAGAGTAAGTATAATGCACTTAAGTGCTTAAAAAATATGACGCAGAGAGCTGTCTAGTAGGAACTATGGAATCAAATATTTTATGGCATTGAAGTAATGATGGGATTGCTCAGTTGGGAGAGCTACGCTGGAAACGTAGGGTCGCAGGTTTGAGTCCTGCTTACATTGCAGGATCACATTAACATTTTCTTACATAATTAACCTTGGTGTCCATATTTGGAAGCGAATTCCATTTTCCATAATTTTTAATTTCTTAAAGGTCAAAATGGGACTAAGCAGGTTACAATCGCCGTATGCCGAGTGAGAGTTAATCAATATCGCCAAAGTGGAAATCTAACAGCTCGAACCAAGAACCCGTAGACCTCATCGTCGATAGCGAGACAAGCACTCTTAAAGTGTTAAAGGAATGCCCAGAAATTGCTCAATGCAGGGAACACTGGAAGAAGCAATGGGCTTTGTCTAGCTATGGAAAAAAAGCTGGTAATAATAATAAATATTTCAATTGGAATTACTTAGATCCCATCAGTAGCCTCCATATAGTCACCGTAGCTGCACTTTATGACCTGTTTCCTCATTCAATACACTATTTACATTATCAAATGAACTGCCGTGTCACCCAATGTACAAACACACGACATATCCTTTATCCTACGGTGTTTTAGAAAATCTAACTAGGTTTTACTTATTTGCAGTCATATAAAAATAACAACAGACCGTCCTTTTTCTAGCAATTATCTACAATAAAGTACAGATGATCACGGAGTAGTGGGAAGCCTGTGGTCTTAACTAATTATTCATTATTGATAAATAGTAATTAATAGTACTAAATTGGTGTGTTTCGGTGCGTGCAATAGCACATTCCTACTTTCAATATACCGACGTGTGAAATGTGTCTAATTAGAAAATTATTTTATTAATTATCAGTAGACGACCAATTCCGTTTCAGAATTCCTTTCTTGTAACCAGGTCTGCTTGCCGACATCTCAGACGGTACGTGTACCCGGGTACACGTGTACAGCTGTACACGCCACGTGTACTCATTACGTATCTCCTAGCTTAGGCTCTGCGTACCACACGAACAGCTATACATATTCAATAACACTTACAAATATGAAGACAAATCACAAAAACAATTTGAATAATTTTACTATAACCATCCCTGTTTTCCTAACTGCTCGCTGTGAATTCCTTTATATCATAACTCTGAGTTATCTAAGTATTTTATCTAATAAATCTTATTACTTTGACATATCAAATACGCGGCTCGAAATTTTTTTTTTATTAAGATAAACTGCTACTTTACCCTACACGATGGGTCGCAGTGAGGTAAAACGCTTATTACGCGTGAGTGTTCCATTAGAAGTACAACTACTAAAGTAACTAGGAATACCCTTAGGCACAAAGTAACCCAAAGTAAACATCTAACTAGTCTAGTACAAATGAACAGTAAGAACTACATACAGACTAATGTCACAAACCTCAACAATGACTATTATCTAATAGTGTTAGTGGTAAGGTGCCGATAAGTGTGTAAAAGATATTACTATCGGTGAAGATTGTGAGACAAATCAAGGGAAGAAAATTGTGTACTAAGTTTACCCTGTACTCTAGGATTATTAGTGAAAACACGGGCCAAGTACGGAAAGCGCCGCGCTGGCGCGAGCAAAATATATTTTCAGTCGTTTGAAGAGCAAGCATTCTGTTTACATATAAATATCCGTTTAAACTATTCTGTCAAGCAAACGTCACGCGATCGGATCACCAACTTATCATCGAGAAGTCAGCGTCTGGCGGGAACCATCGTTAACGTTTGGCACTCTGTTAAAAAATCTAATCAAATAAGTTATCGAACTATCTAAGAATACCGACCTTTATAAAAATGTAATCTTACAATTGGCAGTCAACTGTGTTTAACTATCTATTTAAATTATATCACCGTCGACTACGCTAGTTTGGCGACGAGAACGCCGACGGTCCGGTTTAACGTATCTACACACCTTAACTTACACAGAGTCAATACATTCGTCAATTTATCGATATTGTCCTTATGATTTTTACGCGAGTACGATTTATCAAATACTAAATGTATAATTCAATTTTATTACACAATCATTATTAAATACATGTTTCTACGTGTCCGGCTCTCATGGAGGACGTTTGCATGAAAATTTATAATTATTCCGACAGCTAATCGACTTTTTGCGTAGCCCATACTATACTTAAAGTTTACGAAATTGAGC
The DNA here is from genome assembly GCA_947623375.1 of Apotomis capreana. NCBI lineage: Eukaryota > Metazoa > Arthropoda > Insecta > Lepidoptera > Tortricidae > Apotomis > Apotomis capreana. The sequence continues at coordinate 25,714,280 of OX392508.1, forward strand.
TCGATTTATTCGAAGTGAACCTTATATAGTAAGTAAATATTAGTAGAGCATCGTTTACGTTCTGTTAACTAAACGAACCTATCGCGAGAAATTAATATAAAACCCTAAACATACTGTACAATGTTTGTGCGCTCGTATCAAATAATTCCTGGAAAAGAAACCGTCCGACGAAAACATACAAAAATTACACATCCGCCCCAAGTATATACGATCAATACAGCGATTCTAATATAAAAATAGTTGTGGCGACCCGGCGTCAACAAAGACGGCGTGGGCCGTGCACTCGACGGACACAGTCTACGAGTTTATATAAAAAGACGGTTTGTTGCGCACACCCCGCGCCGCCGCCGGCACACACTGAGCACTGAGTCCTCGCCTCACAATTCCCGCTGGGAGCTTCACTGAGATCATCCATGCCACCACATCACTATCAGCTCCCAGAACGTCTTCGGCGGCGAGTGGCCGAAGACGTAAGACGAATTTCAGAGACCCGGGTCCCCTTCGGAACCCATCCGAAGCAGCTCGAGCTTCTTCTTGGCGATCTTGGAGTATAGGATGTCGATGGGTTTGGTGTTGTCGTAGAAGGTGGGAGCGCGGAAGATGATGAGTGCCGTGCCGAGCACGCACGCTATCGTGAACGCGAACAGAAAGATTCTGTCCAGCACCATCGCCACGTATTTCCAGTCGTCTTCAACCTGAAATAATCAAGAGTTGAAATCCAGAAGTTCAAGGATCCATTACGCAACTTCACCTCATTCTAATTCATCTCAAGTTTGTGACAGAATTGCCCATTTTGAAGACCCACGTTTTGTTTTCAGTTTTTGTTTTTTGCAACTGAGATTGTATGGCTTTTACTATGGTCCTTATTGTTTTAGCGTTAGTATCAGCTTGACTTTATGAAAGTACTTACTAACCGAGTTTTACATTGGGCTATTCTGAGCTCCTGTTACAAGCTTTATCTTGAATATATACGAGTACAAGATTAACATTAGTCTCGCTTTACAACACCCATGAGACTAGATTTAAGTTAATGGTGCTTGAATTCTTGTAAACACTGTTATGTGATACTTACACTCTCAAACTTATCCTTATTTTTGACATGCTGCGCGATAAACCTGGAGCCTTCTATAGTCTTTTCCATCTCTCTCACGTAGGGTTTATCTAGAGAGGGACTGTCGGCGTCAAGGTCTAAGCGGCAGGGCGAGCCAGGGGGTGGGGAGAAGAGCTCATCGTCTCCGCCAGGGGGCGGAGGAGGCGAAGGGGGCATGCCCGGTAACTCGTACTCCTCGCAGCCCCACTCTTTGAACTTGCCATCAAGATCATCTCCACCAAATACGTCGGTGAGGATCTGAAAGTAAGATTCTATGAGATTTTTATTTCATCATTGAGTGTAATTTGATAAAGAACTGGTAATGAAAACAGCTCTCTGCTATTAGAAACACAAAATGGCGTGACAATGGTAGCCCACCTCGATTCAAATGAACTATCCCGTTCTGTTTACTGAGGTCATTAGAGACGCCTGGAATACCAAGAGATTAAGCCGTCAACCGGCGTTCCGCGGGCGGCCGCGGCAGTGTATCGACGGCTTAAGCCGGCACACAATTAGGCCGGAGTGGGGGTTTCGGTTTCGGCCGCGTCTGCCGGCTTGTATATCTCGCGATCCGTCCGGAGCCACCAGGGGAACATAAATAACAGGGGCTGCGCGCGCTCGTTAAGCCCGTCGGCGTTGAGTAATAAAAGAAAATCGAAATGGAATGAAATTGGGCTGGAAGCGATATTTTCGCGATACACACAGAACACAATGGATTTAGAATATTGTTGAAAGCAGCGTTTCCCAGAAGAGTCCCGCGGCTGAGGACAATTAAAATGGTTATTGTTGGGGGCGGCTTCGGCTCGACAGTAATAGCGTTCTGTTTGTATTGAATCCGTTCCGATGGAAAATGTTTTGAATGAAGGAAACTTGAGGAGAAAAGGCGCCGTGTTGTTTTTTCGTTTTGAAAGGGATTCCCTCCGAAGAACTTCATTTGTGAGAGCTTTTAGTTTACAAATTTAATTAAAACGGTACGAGACGGCGAGTTTTATTTTGAGCGAGGCAAACGTCTCTTTTATGCGTGATGATTAATGCTTTTTGAAGCGCGGGTGTTTATGGGACCGCTTGAATGGCGTTCATGAGCCTGAATCGATAGAGATGCATGGAAGTGTCAAGTAGAATAACTCTTACCTCGGTCGGCTTGTCGTTCTCGTCATCGTCCGGCTTTTCCGGCCTTTGTATGCATAATATTTTCGGTAAAAACTCTATGAATACTTTGCGGACCCAAGGAGCCATATGATGGGTAACCGGTGACCTAAAATTAACGTTCAGCACCACGATAGTGACGACTACTGATAATGTAACTAGCATCATAGTGAATAATAAATATTTTCCTAAAAGTGGGACAGTGAGCGACGTGGGTGGGATAATTTCTGCTAACAGTAAGAAGAACACGGTCAAGGAGAGAAGGATAGATATGCAGAGTGAGATCTTCTCCCCGGAGTCCGAGGGAAGATAGAAGACCAGGACTGAGAGGAACGAGATCCCCACACAGGGTATGATGAGGTTGACCGTGTAGAACAGAGTTTTCCTCCTTAAAGTTATATTGAATATGATGTCAGGATACGGCTCTTCACAACACGAGTAGAACTTCTCGTTCCTTGTCGCTGGCACTCTCATGATATCCCATTCTACAGATATATAGTATTCTGACAGATCTATCCCCATGCCGATATTGTCCGAGTCTGGCGCTTGCTTGAGATGCCTCAGATCCACCTGAAAGAGATAAAACGTATTCAATAATTGTGGTTGCAAAAGCATCTAGAATACTTTCTTTGATATATAATGAAAAATTGGGCAAACATTGCTAATTTACCTCAGGATTACATGTCTGACATAGGATCAGATTTTATAAAACCTACATTTGAATTTTATATTCTAAACATTGCAATATTTTCTTTACCGGCCTTTGAACTTGCATCCACTGTCCGAATGTATATAAGCTCTGACCAACCAAGCCATCGGAAAGCCTCTAAAGAGTTACCCGATTACTTTCCAAAGGATTTTACAGCTTGGGGGCGCTAATTTTTCGCGTAGACATTTATTGCCGTCTCCAAAGTCTGCAGCGATCTGATAAGCACGGTGATAAGATTGTAACAATCCCCGAACTCTAACACACGCCCGAGGCGCGAACGTGTGAGTCTGAGCCTTATTTATGAGACTTCGGAACCTTAGATTTATTGGCATCCTTACCGCGATAGACGGTCTTCGGCCTATCGCTGTAAACTCCATTGGAAACTTTTTATTACTTCCTGTCTCTCATCGAGAGGAATATCTCATTGTCCGCATTATTTATTGCTCGATAAATATTACACTTGACAGAGTATTGGAGCCCGTACTTTATGAGACTCAATCTTGTTTTGCTACGAGTTTATTATGAACTTGTTTAGATAGAAACCTTTTGTGGTTTTATAAAACTTTTAAATTACTTTCTCAAGTTTTGCTAGATGCTACTCAATATTTTTATTCAATATGGAGCATGAAACATTTATATTAAGTTCAGTTAGATAAAGTGTTAACTTTTACAAGCATTCATTATTATTGCAAGTTACATACTTTTATTATCTACTTAGTTTTTCAATTGGTGGATATTTAGGGTCTGATCGCATATGCTAATATATTGCTAAAGAAAGTTCTGAATATTAATGACTTAAACTAACATTAATAAAATCGTACTTGACTCATACAACTCTTAAACAAAATTTGTTGTAAGTCTACGAGTCAAGTAGGTACATTTTATTATTTGATCGATGGTTTTTACTTGAGATCTATATTATTTGCTTAATGAGATTGTAAATAATAAACTTTCTTTTAGCAACTGAAAGTATTTTGTTACAGTTGTGATCTGTGTTATGTTCCCTGCAATCTTGTTCTTATCTTTTATATCAGGTAAGGGACCATTCGTTACTTACGTAAGGAAAATTTTAGGCATTTTTGACCGCCCCTAGCCCCATGCAAAATAATTCTGATACTGTTAGGAATCGCCAAATAGGGTATGTATACATTTTACGAACGTCTCTCTGTTGACTCTTACGTAATTTATGAATGGCTCCTAACATGGTTCACCATCATATCAACCAAAAGACGTCCACTGCTGAACTACTGCGCTTCCCTCAAACATTTCGGTTGCTGGACATGCTCGTCTAAGAGTTTCCTACAATCGGGATTGTAGAAAATCAGATTGTTTATCTTCTTAAGACTTGTCTTCTGGGTCTTCATAAACGTGGTCGTCATTCACGAACCTTTCAAAGTTTTATTAAAGGAAAAACTTCTGCTTACAAAATGTACACATTATTTAAACTAGATCAACAATTTTGAACGTGTGATTCGAGCAGGATTCTAGCCCGCGTCTCTAAAGCTCTCCAAAACCGATGAGACATGGTTTCGAAGCCCGCTCCAACCCTGTCCCATGACCATTGCTTTATAAGAATGTGATGAGCTTACCGTGTAACCATCGTAACTCCAGCTCCCGAACTTCATGAAGCAGGTCTGCTCGTCGAAGGGGAAGTACTCTACGTCGATCTCACAGAAAGACTTGTAGATGGCCGGCGGCTTCCACACAACTTTGCCGTCGTGGTGAAGGATGGCTTTCGTCATTATCGTCACCTCGTAGTTGCCGTCCGCACTGAGGACAAAGGTAAAGAAGCAATTGTAAAAGTGTACAAGCATTGTTATAGGTTATGGGTTTAGCTCATTGATGAACACCAAATTTCCACGATGCAAATGACAAAGAGGTGGACAAATTAAAGAAAAGTCACTTCCGCAATGTGACATTCATGACTCACAGCAATCAGGATTATTATGATGTGAGAGTAAGAAGTCTTAACGCTTAATCTCGGGGAATTCAGTCTTTGTTTTAATTTGTTGCAAACGACGCTCCTCAAAATCTGTGACTGCCTCATGAACAAACCTACGTGTTTTGAATACTATGTCGGTGGTTAGTGTGGACGAGACCATAGCAAGTGACGTAGTGAGTGTTGCAACCTGACAAGACATTTTGTGTGATGATAAGGAGAGATTCTCGCATCCACCGATGATGCCCGCATCTAGCAGCCGAACGGACAGACCATTGGCACGTAGTGTTCGATTCGCCGCTGCCGCGACTGACCGGCGCTTCTGATGATAAATCGCGATTCGAAACATGTCAAGCGTCATTCGTCTTTTACGAATTGGGGGATAATGATGCAGAAGCGTTTATCTGAAACGTGAAATTATAAACTTTTCTAATCAGAATAGCGCCATCTACAGAAAGTTTCTTTAAAGATCAATGGATAACACCAGTGTTATAAGCAAGGTATAGGCGCCAAAGGTATAAAACAGCTTCCTTGCTGACGAATTTTTGCTTTAAATAAGAATTTGCAATGACCTTGATGTTCCTTGGTCCATGATACTCGTATTAATATCGTATTAAATTTACAATACCTATTAACTTCCATTTTAGAAGATTCAGTCCAAGGATTCCTGTACCGTCCGATCTTGTCTCGTGAATAGCGGAATTAATTAAAAGTCTTGACGTTGTTGAATTAAATCGCAATTACGAAACCTTTCTAGCACTTGGGCTCTTTTAAACTGTAGTAGTCATTAATTCAAATGCAGCTCAACTCGGATGGACGAGTGGGAAGTAAATTGTCTTCTCACTTTTCCTCTGAAATTCGTTTAAGCTGTATACTTTTTGTTCTTTTTTACTAGAATCTTGACTTGCAGTAAGGAGTCTCAATTTACTATTGCGCTAGTTGAATAAAATGTTACAGTTTGTTGACAAAATTATAGAATATAATTAGGACATATCTATTGAGACTGAAGTTTTATTTGCTTCGATTGAAATCGTACATTAAAATATCAATCATACAATTTTGATAACTTACTTGCATTTTGTTAAATGTAATGAGTGCCTTTCGTAACCTGTCTATGCTGCGTCTTAAAAAGCTACTTAGCTGACAGTAGCAGAATAACGCAGTACATTATATTAAGCGGCTGTCGAGAATCGAACATAATCGGGGCCATATGAATCCCATTGGAAGACCATGTCTCAGTTCCGTAACCATCCTCGTGCCATAGTAGTTCTTATGTGGCACTACGGCTTTTATAGGTTACTTAACAGCGGTATAATATGCCTCGATTGCGGGTAAGCGGCTATCGGCGATCGAACACGATGTCCAGCATCAATGAATCAGGCTAAGCCGTGTTCCTGTCGTGCCAACGGTGATTTACAGACGGTGAGGACGTTAAGTCTTGATTAACAATTTGGATTTAATGAGTAGACTGTGCTGGTTGCAAAAGAGCGTAAGTGTGTAGGCGTTTTAATGAGAGATACGCCTTTCTAGGAATTTAATTATAAGGCTGTACTGTGGAAAAGGTCGTAAGAGCGTAGGGGTTTTGATGAGACATACGCCATTTTCAAGAAAGGTTATGTCCATTATCATTTTGGACTTAATGAAATGGTTGTATTGTGCTAAAAATCGTAAGCGTGAGTTTCAATGCTTTTTATTACGACGGTCCTTAAAATTGAGATTAAATATAATATGCTGGTAAAAAGAAGTGCTCTTGTATGTTCAATGATAGGTACGGACATTCCGCTGTACCTAAAGAAAAAAATGTTGATAGGTACAAATTGGTGGACAACTTACATAATATTTGTATTACGTTCCTATGGCTCTAATTCGAGTGCATGTTTCCCAAAAAAGCGATGTTTCTGGAATATCTTTAGTATATCGGCTTTAACTGTCAATAAAACGCAACGTTTGCGATCCGAGCTGCATAAAGTGGCATTTCACCGTACTGCCCGGTCAAGTTAAGTTTGCGCCTGATATCTATGGCGTTGCATATAAATGAGGCGCCAACTTGACGCGACTGGGTTGACAAAGTGCCCATATAACAGCTACTAGCTTTTGCCCGCGACTACGTCCGCGTGGAACTTGGAAGTAATATGGAAGAAACCTCGTACAACACGATAGATATCCACCTAATCAATATCCTTAATTAATAAAAGAGCGCCTAAGCAAATGTAAGAGCAATTGTGCTTTTGGTTTAATCATTACATTTTCAACAGGGTCATCAATGTCATCATGAATTACTTACTCACTTTTCAATCTTTTTAGGGATAATTTCCAGGATGAAAACTATCCTATGTCCTTCCTCGGATCTTAAACTATCTCCATGCCAAATTTCATCAAAATCGATTCAGCGGTTTAAGCGTGAAGAGGTAACAGACAGACAGACAGACAGACAGACACACTTTCGCATTTATAATATTACTAGCTTTTGCCCGCGACTACGTACGCGTGGAACTTGACAAAAGGGATTATTAAAAGTGCCTAAGCAAATGTAAGAGCAATTGTGCTTTTGGTCTAATAATTACTTTTCTTACAGGGTCACCGCATCCCAACAGAAATGTTCACTCACTTTTCAATCTTTTTAGGTATAATTTCCAGGATGAAAACTATCCTATGTCCTTCCTCGGATCTTAAACTATCTCCATGCCAAATTTCATCAAAATCGGTTCAGCGGTTTAAGCGTGAAGAGGTAACAGACAGACACACTTTCGCATTTATAATATTAGTATGGATATTTATTTCAAATATAATTTTACCTTAGGCTGTCAATACTGAATTTTTCATACACGTTTACTTTGTGACCAATAGCAATAACAAGTTTGTACATGTGCGAAACAAAGCCGCGCGTAAAACCCAGTTAAAAAGAATGTAAAAACCGAATTACAAACGCAAAAATGGCCGCACCGTTGCTTTTCACAAAAAGCCACCCCGTTCGGCACACGTCGAAAAAAATACAATTTGCATATTACTGAAGAATACATTATTTATTTGCAAGTCAAAATACTAGGAGAAATTCGTGCGGGGATTTCATTCTGGCGCCATGATCCAATACATTTGTCTCGAAGATGCGTCGATGGTCGACATTCACATTCGAATTATTTTATTGTTGCCAATAATGACGATTTGGGTTGAAATTCAAATCAAATATCTTAATTTTCAATAGCCCCAATAATCCTATATTATTCTCTAATTTGTGCTCTCTCTAATACTCGAGGGAAAGCGAAGCAGAGGAAGGCCAAGACGAAATTACTTTGGGAAAATAAGAGAAAAGGATTAAGTAATGTCTTATCAAGAAAGTGAAGGAGAGAGCCCAAGAAAGAAACGGCTGGCGATTGCTACACCGACAAGAGCGTAGCTCTTAAATTGAAGAAGGAGACTCTAATATCTTTGTTTGGCCCTATGGTTGACTGATAGAGAATTCCCTTTGATATTAAGTTTTCCAGCTGTACTGACCTCACTTCAATCGATGTAGTCCCAAAGTACGCTCACTCTGTGTTATGGGTGGGTGTGTAATGTTTTGCATAACAACAATTTGCGAATTTTCATTTTGCATAAAACGAATTGCATAATTTCAACCTGCATAAGTGATCATATAGAATAAAAACAAAATGCATACAAACGAATTGCATAATTTCGAAAATTATAATAGTTTAATTGCATAATAGACTAATAGCATAATAGTCACTATGTATACTATACCATTGTCATATCATACTTTTTTCATAATAACATAAAGCATAAATGTTGCCTAAATAAATACATCCAAAAAATATAATATTTTTTTCTTATTCATTTTTCCTTCATTTCAGTTACCTTTTAAGGGTCATAAAAAAACCTTAACCTACCTATCTCTGGGAGCAGTTTCATTTTTAGGGTTATAAAAAAAAATAACCCTAACCTACCTATCTCTTGGAGCAGTTTCATTTTTAGGGTCATAAAAAAAATAACCCTAACCTATCTATTTCTCGGAGCAGTTTCGTTTTCAGGGCACAAAACCCTAACCTACCTATCTCTGGGAGCAGTTTCGTTTTAAGGGTCATAAAAAAATAACCCTAACCTACCTATCTCTTGGAGCAGTTTCCTTTTTAGGGTAAAAAACCCTAACCTACCTATCTCTTGGAGCAGTTTCGTTTTTAGGGTAAAAAAAACCATAACCTACCAATTTCAGTGCTCACAACAACTTTTTATTCAGGACTTATTTGATAGGTATGATATTTATGCAACTTGATGATTATTTTAAGTGTTTTTATGAGTTTTCATAATTATTCTGAATGAATGTTATACCAAGTGACATTATGACTTATGAACATTATAACGAATGTTATTATGATTATTAATGGTTATGATGTTTAAATATTATGCTTGACAAAATTATGAATTTTGTTTTTATGCAATGTGTTTATTATGCATTTTGAAAGTAGTTGAATGAAAATATGCTAAAAGTTTTTATGCAAATTGAACCGCACCCGTTATGGGTAGCTACTATATGTATGTATAGACGATAATATACCTTCTGTTGACAACCAAAACTCACTAAGTACTTAACTACAACCACTTAACTACTTAAAATCAAAGCTCGTATCTCAGTATCAATCAACAAACTAGATACGAGGTTTTGAAAGCAGTGACAGAAATTTCAATGAGTTTTGGTAACCCGGCGATACTTTCGTATATGGATACATATATACCTGGATCATTATCAGTTCAAAAAACAAAATTCGTCCCTCCGGTGGTCAAAAGTAAAGAGCTTGTATGAATCTAGGTTATGTTGCTATTACCTCGGATTATAGAAGAGGGAACGTTCTTTATTCTCACAGGCATTTTATTAGGCCCTGGAATCCTTAATTTCGCAAATGTCCACCGGAAAGACTTGAACCTAAGTCTGACAATGATCCACCTACGAGTACTTAAATACATTGAAATATCCATGACTCAGGAACAAAATATTCCATTTCATCACAAAAAAATATTTGTCCTTACTGAGATTCAAGCCCAGGGCAAGATTAAGAAACAATACACCTCTAAAAACAAAGTTTTATGAAATTATACTTAGGTAAGTACCTACCATACAACCTATAACATGCAATAATAATCGCTCCTTTAACTTTGTGGCTCATACTGTTTTTGTTTTATTTATTACTTTACAATATATTTATTTATTATGTCTAAGTATTTATGTAAGTATATTTGTATATTTTTATTTATGTATGTTTATTACCTTTGTCTTTTATGGTAGTCGTTCATTTAGTCCTTTAATTATAATGCACCACCTACTAATTTCAAACATTAATTTTTCAACTACTCCGCTACCTAAAGGTTGTCTGGAAGAGATCGCTATTTAGCGATAAGACCGCCTGTTGTTTACCTCTGCCTGTTATATGAATGTATCTCATGTTGTGTTGTATATTCCTTGATGTTGGAGGTGTGCAATAAAGAGTATTTGTATTTGTATTTGTATTTGTATTTACCATTGACGTCATTACAAATTATAACTTCTCTAAATCTTCTCCATATTACAGGTAAAACAAATACCATAAGAAGACGCTGCTTGTGTATTCATTTGAAGAAATTTACCACTAGAGAGGCGCAAATTATGTCAGTCAAATGAAGGAGAACGATTTTAGCTCTCGCGAATATCATTTTATTCATTCATTTAATTTATTTATTTATTTATTTATCTATAGACTCAAACAGCTCCATCATATCATACTCATTAAGTTCATGTCTTTCATTTCGTTCAGTGGTTCATTAAAATGATGCGTCATAATAATTATTTGGAAAATATACAAAATTTATACAAATGACGTTGTTATTAGAAAAATGTTACTCATCTTATTATAATCGACCAATTAAATAATTTGATGTCGTTAATTTAAAATTCAAAATTCATATCTTTATTCTGCAAGTAGGCCTCAAGAACACTTTTACATGTCTGATTCTAAGTCATTGAATTGTAATGCTATATTTGTGAAATAAAGAATTATTATAGCCATTGAATAACATTCACCAGTATAATACAAGAAGGAAGAATAAGCTTGTTATGCCTGCTCATCGTCTCCGTAAAGTTAGCTCTTCGTTCGTGGGGAACTGTGTACGTTTCTATAACAAAATACCTACCGAGGTAGTGAGTTTACCTTCCAGCAAATTCAAGTCTCACATAAAACGTCACCTAATAAACAAGGCGTATTATACTGTAAATGACTTTTTAGATGATAGGGATGTCTTTAAGCCAGTGGTTTAGTCATGTGAATGTAAAGTAAGCATATTTTAATCGGTAGTATTAGTTTATTTGTAATGTAACATGAGAGCACATTATGTTGTTTCTCACCGGGCATTTGCTTTAGTGATGAATGCCCGGCAGTGTGAGCATGTCATGCTCGCTTAAAGGTCTTTGCTTACGGTGGCGTCGTTGATCGGGTCGCAACCTTCCCTATAATATGGTTGAGGGAGGCGATGGCTGAGATATGCGTCATGCTCGTGAACGGGTGCCGTTTGTGGGGTCCGGTCTGTTCACACTAGCAAGGGCCAAATTAGTTGTGTAGTAACTGCTTACCAGCGTTTAGTGAATTGACGTGAGAGACTTCATCCTGTACTCGATTGAAGTTATTATTTTTTTATTTTTTATTTTTAGAAACTGTATACATCTCTAATAAACTTAGTGTACTGAACTGAATAATGACGCTCAGAGACCTTATACATCTCTGAGGAATGAAATTTAACTATAAGCATATTATTATTATCATTATTTATTTTTTCTTTTTTGTATATTGTGACGCCTAGAGACCTTATACATCTCTAAGAAATTTAGGTTTAATAATTATTGTCTATTGTAAATTATTCACATTGACGCCGAGAGACCTTATACATCTCTGTGGAATTAAATTAATTAAGTAATTATATTTTATTGCATGTTGTGACACCTAGAGACTTTATACATCTCTGGGTATATTTAATATTTTAAATTGATCGTTAAAATTTTATTTTAATATTCCTACCCACATTGATTTGGAGTATCTATATATCTCCTATACGTGTACGCATGTAATAATTAGTTATAGTTATAACACTAATGTAATGTAATTAATTGTTCTAAGTATTGTTTACGAAAAAATGACTTACTGTTGAGTTTCTTTCGGCTTTCTTCTCAACAGCGGTCTCCTCTTGCGAAATGCCGGTAGATTCACAATCTCACTTGTAAAAGTGCCCTTGTGGCCTACTTACTGAATAAATTATTTCATTTCATTTCATTTCAATAATAAATATAAAATTACAATTATAATCTATTTTATAATAACTTCATAATGGCAAATAGCATCATTCAGTTCAGTTCATATTGATTGGTGCGAACGAAAGATATAGTGAGTCGGTTTATCCTCTAGTGAGTGAGTGACTGACATGAATGAAAAGAACTTCATTTGTCTCACTCACTCGCGAACGCCACACCTCTATTTACCACATTTGCATTCCGCTAGGACATAATTATGCAAGTCTGGATTTACTTTAGTTTTATCAGTATAATTGTAAATGTACCCGCGGGGTGTAAAAGGATTTCTCGTAGAGTTTTTTAGCGCCTCATTAGGAATAGCCGTGCCATTCATAATGAGATCTGGTCATTAGAATATTTAAATATAATCACACACTTTTTAGGGTTCCGTTACCCTAAGGCATGTCGAAGCAACTGGTTGAAAAATTCAATGACTCTGACATCTGATTCGGTGGTCCAATTGGGAGGACGCCAGTGTTGGCCCGGAAAGCCGTTGGAAACGCAGGTTTGAATCCTGTCCGAATCATTAAATTTTTCAATTTTCGCTTCATTTGTAAACATTCCGTTACCAAATGGTAAAAACCCTATTACTAAGCCTCCGCTGTCCATCTATCTGTCCGTCTGTCACCAGGCTGAGGTTCATGAACCGTGATAGCTAGACAGTTTAAATTTTCATAGATGATATATTTCTGTTGCCGTCATAACAACAAGTAGTTTTTCAAACAAAATAAGATAAATATTGAAGGGGTCTCCCATACAAAAAACGTGATCGGTTGCGTTAACTTTGCTTCTGGCACTATACATACCAGGTGCAAACGTAACTTAACCCGGCCAGTCAAGATAGGATAAGTATTCGTACGGAACCCCTCAGTGTGCGAGTCAGATTCGCATGTGGCCGGTTTATTTGTAACAACTGCATTATTTTATGGCATTTTATATATGAACATGAGTTCTTGTTCAATATATATGTGAGTACATCACTTGCCTCTCTCATTCTCAATATTCGCCTTTGCTGTATCCGAACCCAGGACCGCTGGCTCAGTAGGTTGCACCACAGGCGCTGTGCCAACCGAGTCGTCATAGAGATAATTTAATTTACAGCTTCAAGGTTTAGAAAAGGCTCAAGAACATCGCTTGCCTATTATACAAGGACCATTAAAGGACTGAATATAAGGGAATTAAAATAATTGTTTATAAGCAATTTAATTAAAGATATCTTATTAATTGAATAAATCCTATTGTTCAGTATCGAAACTGATGAGTTTTCATACTATTAGTTTATTTTTATAATTTTCATATAAATTTATATACAACAATATTAGCGTCACAATAGTGATTTCATTTATACACGTACACATACATGAATATAATCAAATTCATTTTTGGTCCTTCGAGCCGGATATGATATAGAGAGCGAGATATACTAATCTCTTTCTGTACAGTACTCCGAGATAGTGACGGGTGATGCTATGTCGCGCGGCACGAGAACAACTACTCGAAATTGAAAAAAATCACTCAGAAAGCTGGTCAACTGATTTTCGACTGCACACAACGACAGCATGAAATAGCTATATTACTATCTAGAGTATTACTACTCAGGAAAAGTATTATTGACTTCTTAATATGAAAAAAAATTAGTAGGAATAAGGCCTCTTAAAAGAAAACGCTACTCAGAACTGCACCGATTAGACTCAAACACTAGTACTACAATAAATGAATGCACTGCATAATGCTATAAAAAGCCCTTAAAACACAACAAACCCCCGTTAATCGCACATGTTTCGCTGATGCTATTTAGATTACGCTATGCACTTATCACGCCTTCCGCCTGGGTAACTGGGCGCATTCTCTTGGTTCACCTACCCCATTCAACCGACCTTCCGACACCTCAAATAAAGCCCAGTTTTCCCCTGACAGTGCTTAATGCCTAGAAATGTGGCCGCGTCTGATAATGGGTGACGTAGCGAAAATACGAAGTTTAAACGGGAGCTATCTCGGCATATTATAATGCTAAAAGCGTTCAGTTCCGGTAAGCGAGAGGTAGTTAGCGTTGTGGTGGTAAAGGGTGTAAGAGGCGGATCATTTTGGGTAATGGGTGTAGTGTCGGGTGTATTTGAGGCGTGATGGGAATGAAGGTCCGTGACGCCGTGGAATGCGAAACTGTGGGAATTTAGTGCGACGTTTAAGTCAAATCTTACGCTCGAGTCAATACACATTATCTATTAGTGATAATAAAATAAAAGTTAGATTAAAACTGAGTCTTATTGTAATAATGGCAATGATAATAATTTGAGCTAAATTCTGGGTCATTGTCAGATTTAGGTTAGAGTCTTTCCGGTCGCCATATGCGAAATTAAGGATTCCAGGGCCAAATTTTTTGATACAACTCGTATGAGAATAAAGAACGTTCCCTGTTCTATTATCCGATGTAATAACAACATAACCTAGATTCATACAAGCTCTTAACTTCTGACCATCGGAGGGAAGAATTTTGTTTTTTAAATTAACGTTGACCCTTCTGTGGTTCTAAATAAAATTTGTTCGAGATTTCGCCACACATTACCTTTCTTGATATGTGTGTGTAGTCTACTCAGCCGGCGGTTCTGGGTTTGAATCCCAGCCGGGGCAAATATTTGTGTTATGAACTCGAATTTTTGTTCCTGGGTCATGGCTGTTATCTTTATATGTATTTTATATATTATGTAACATATCGTCGCCTAGTATCCATGGTACAAGCTTTGCTTAGTTTGGGACTAGGTCGATTTGTGTATATTTATTTATAAATTACTTAATATTTTATGGCATATAATATGGCATTACAATTTCTATGGCGGCACGGTGAATAGCTACACCGCTTGGCGTTGAAAAGGTTAAAGTTCTTTATCTTTGACTGTAAGTTCCAGAAAACCAGAAAGCCAATTTAATTCCGCGCGACAAGAACTATAACTCCCCGTTGCGGTTGCGGTGGCCGATAACTTTTTGCTCAAGTCAGGGTTAAACTTTACGAGATAAACTCATCGAGTTGTCAGGATAACGCAGAATTATGGGTCTCCCCGACGAGGAAATAAGAGCAGACCCAATAAGACCCCGAATTGCGGGTCGTCGCAACAAAAGTTAACTTAGATTGAAAAAAATGGAGTTGGAAACGCCTCTGGACGCTAGTGAAGTTGGTCCAATAGATTCGATGTCAACAAAAACTTTTCTCTATTAATTAAAGTTGGGTTGGTTTTTCCTAGAGACAGGACAGTTCAGGACGCACTAGCAATGATTAAAGAGCATCAACAGTTTGGAAATAAAGTTTATCTACACCCATATTGTTAACAATGTAAGTTAACAATATGGGTGTAGATAAACTTGGCAGCGACCAAAATCAGAGATGTCATTTTATAACAGTACCATAATCCCCCGCGTGGTTACCGATCTGAAACACTAACATTTGATTCCCATCTGTAGCGTTTCGCCAAATGTTCATTTGTCCGAAAGACATTTTTTTCCAAAACTGTAAATTTTTCAGAATAGTTATATAAAAAAACTAACCTAACTTAAAATGGGTTCTTGAAAACGATGTTTATACAATCCTAAAAATCTTACGAGTTTCAGCAAAAATTTGCTTTCGGTAAATGAAAATTTGGCGAAAAGTTACAGACGGGAAACGATGTTTCAGAGTTTGGCATAGGATACCCACCTACAAGTTACCGTACTGTTACTGTACCGCCTACCTACTGTACTGTACTAACTACCTACTGTTAAGGTGAGCACGCGGGCCGCGGTGCGAAGGCACCTTATTCATTCCTCAGCTTCGCGGACTGACTGACAGTACCGAATACTTCATAAATCTACATACGAGTAAAATAATATCTATAGTAATTATGGGTGTAGATAAAAAGGTGTATGCGTATTATAATTAGGTCTTAACAAACGCGGGTGATCCTATGTATTATGCAACCACGCGCGTATTTTACGACCTCTTATTATGTATCAGTTGCATTAGCTACTATTTATTAATGGTTTGTTAATGACAGTATATATATAAATTGGTTAACTGATAAATATAAGTTGGGAATAACTGGGGTAAATTTCAACGCTTACCACTGATATTCGAGATCTTGTGTTCATTTCGATTTATAAGTCTCATAATGTTCATGGTCAGCCCCTCTTGGTATTCTTCCTTCACATCTAGAACATCTAGATACAGCTAGCAATAACGAATTTTCCTCCAAATTATCGGTCTTCTAAAAGCTAGTCCAAAGCTTTGCACCTGCCCTAAAAGCCCTGTTCGTTTTTAGCGAATATTAAGTTTATTTTTAATGCCACCTCACCTAATGGAAGACAGCGTGACCTAAATTTCACGAGACAATTTTCGCTGTTTAATAATGTGGTGAACTTGGATGGCTTTTAAGAGGCGATGTCGTAATTCCAGTGTAAGTGACGTGTTGGTGGATAAGGCCTGAATGTTTGGGATTAAGTTAGGTTGTTTAGTTATTAGTCACTTACAAAAATTGCCACATCCCTCGGGATAAATCAAATCGTACTTTATGCGCCATAATAAAAGAGAACGTTCTTCATCCGGGTTTTCCAACTGACCTGGAGCAGCCAATCACAGAACGTTGTAATTCGAACACTTACTCGAAGATCAGGGCGATCGAGAGTAAAATATCTGATGGCAACGTGAGAAGTGCTACAAAACTTTTATTTTCTAGCGACACCTTGGCCCCGCGCACTGCTGATGTATTTACCGCTCTTAAAGATAAACACCCAACTCCCACCGCAACGAATCCGTTACCCCTTCCGCCATCTAACGTCCTTCAGCCTCTACAGGTTACTGAGGCTGCCACTTTACAAGCTATTCGATCCTTCCCCAACGGTTCTGCCGGAGGGTTGGATGGTTTGACCCCGCAGCACCTCCAAGACCTTACCGACCCTCTAATGGGTGACGCCGGGGAATCCCTCCTCAAGGAGCTGACTGCTTTAATTAATCTAATGTTATCGGGCAAAATTTGCAGCGAAATTGCTCCCATTTTGTACGGTGCTAACTTAATTGCTCTAAAGAAAAAAGACGGTGGTATTCGTCCTATTGCAGTGGGAAGTTCACTACGCCGCTTAGCCTCTAAAATATGCTGCCGGGAGTATAATACACCGACAAATTTCAACCGAAACAAATCGGTTTTGGAGTTAGAGGGGGGTGTGAAGCTGCAGTGCATGCCACCCGCACATTCATAAATAAATCTAACTTTGATGTCCTATTAAAGCTAGATGTCAAAAATGCATTTAATTCGATTGACAGGGGCACCCTTCTAGATGAAATTCAAAATGAACTTCCCGAAATTTATAATTATTTACTACAATGCTACGGTACCCCATCAAAATTAATGTTCGGTGACAAGGAAATCTCCTCTTCCGTTGGTTGCCAGCAAGGTGACCCGCTCGGCCCTGTCATTTTTAGTCCATTCCATCATATCACAGCTCACTTCCGATTTAAATATATGGTATCTGGATGATGGAACGCTAGGAGGATCGGCGTCTTCAGCTTTCAATGACCTAAATTATGTTATAAAAAGGTTCTCTGAGATTGGCCTATCTCTTAACTTCGACAAGTGTGAGCTTTTTATCTCAGAAACACTCCCAGATGAATGCCGAGGTAACATTTTAAGTCTTTTTAACCGTGTAACGCCTAATTTCACTTTACTTAATCGCGAATCCCTCACCCTACTCGGTGCTCCAATTTTTGAAGACGCCATTCCACCAACCATAAATTCAAAATAAAATAACTTTCGTAATTCTTCGGATTTGTTATTTAAAATCAGCCCTCATGTAGCTATCTACATTTTACGTTTATGTCTTTTTTCACCCAAAGTCATGTTCATTTTACGCTGCTGCCCTGTCTGGAAATTTCCCTTTTTGACCACTACTATCGACGATCTATTAAAAACAACCACGAGCAAAATTCTAAACGTTTCTCAAAATTTATCTAGTTGGCCCCAGGCAACTCTTCCTATTAAATATGGCGGACTAGGCATACGCTCCACAGGCGACCTTGCTCTTCCTGCCTTTCTCTCATCCATTCACAGTACTGTCACCCTCATCAGTGGTATTCTTAACATTTCTAATCCCACTGATGTAGAGGTTTCGGACCTGGTGTATGCAGAGTCAGCATGGAGCGCTAGGAACCCGGGTGAGAGCGCGCCATCTGAAAAAGCCAGCCAAGCTGCCTGGGATCACATAACAGTAAAATCCATTCACAAATTTCTATTAGACAGTTGCCTTACTGCGACCGAGCGGGCCCGCCTACTGGCAGTATCCGAGCCGGAGTCGGGACATTGGCTGCATGCCCTGCCTTCACGCAACATCGGTTCCGTCTTAGATCCAAGTACCCTTAGAATCGCAATCTGCCTCCGTCTCGGTATAAACATTTGCGAGCCACACCCTTGCTGCCGTTGCGGAGGCTCTGTTGACACCCTCGGACGACACGGCCTCTATTGCCAGTCAAGCGCTGGTCGTTTTTATAGACACGGGGCACTTAACGACCTCGTTCGCCGGGCCCTTGGCACAGCATCCGTTCCAGCAACTCTGGAGCCTGTGGGACTTTCCGCTGCAGACGGGAAGAGACCGGATGGCTGCACACTGGTGCCATGGCATCTCGGGCGGGCTTTGGCATGGGATGTTACATGTGTGGACACTCTAGCCCCGTCCCATGTCCAACGTTCCGCCAGAAAACCGGGGATGGCCGCAGAAGATGCCCAAATCGTCAAGCGCCGCAAATATGCCTTCATAAATAAATATTACGATTTTGCGGCACTGGCGGTGGAAACATTTGGCCCGTGGTCTTCGGATGCAAAAAAAATTGTAAAAGAAATTTCACAAAAATTAATCGGAGTATCGGGTAATATCAGAGCGGGCTCCTTTTTCGCTCAAAGACTGAGCCTCGCCATTCAAAGGGGAAATGCGGCGAGCGTGCTGGGGACGATGCCTCAGACGGCTTCAGTACTGGGGGATTCTTTCTAATTTTAAGTTTTAGTATGTATATTTTTAATTTATTTTCCATTGTAATAAAAGATTACGTCATTAAGTTAGGTTAACTTTGTTTTGGTAATGAGAGTGATAGACTTTTATCCTTTTACAGCTTAAGACGGTAGCACGCTCAGCATGGCGTCTCAGAATGACCAAAGAATGATCATACCTACTCGTAAAACTCTTTTGGATCGGACTTGTGAAAATTAATGAATAACAGTCCAGTACGTCTAGCAGTACAGTGAGTTTTTCGGAACTTATGTACGGAATGTAATTTGATATTTACCACTCGCTTTTCGGTGAAGGAAAACATCGTGAGGAAACCACCTAAGCCCAATAAGGCCTAGTTTCCCCTCCGGGTTGGAAGGTCAGATGGCAGTCGCTTGCGTAAAAACTAGTGCCTACGCCACATCTTGGGATTTAGGTAGCCGACCCCGATTGAGAATTCATTCTCAAAAAATGGGACAAAGGATGATGAGTCCAGTACGTCTAGCATAACAGAACTGTGATACGCTATTCTTTGTCGCTGTCACTTTCATTTCAATACCGTGCGAGCAAGACATGTGTCGCCAAGTCGCGCGAAAAACGAAGTCGGGGCTATATGCTAGGCCCGCTGATTAGAGGTGTAGACATTTTTTAAGGATGTCAATTTATTCTGTTTTTTATTGGGATCAAATAATGTCTATATATGGGACTAACTTTACTTAGACTGCTCTAAAGCCAGAAATGACCGTCCAAGCTCAACATTCCTACGAAGCGCTAAAAAGGCTCGATACAAGTGGCCTACATGTAACGTAATTTGAGGGTTGGGTACCAATATTTGTATGGAGACAATAAGTAATTTGCCATTTTCACCGTGAAAATGTGCGTTTTACTTCATGGTTGTCATACCTTTATTGTTTTGTTAAATTATGAAGATTCTGTAAACAATTTCAAAATTTCATTTGGTTTAAAAAAAAACATAAAATTTGCGTATCTTTGAAGTCACATGTTTCAAAAACTATTATTATTTTTTCTTTTGTTTCATGACATATTGAGCAAATTTTATTAATATAATTACAGTAGTAGATCGCATTCAATTTTTCTTTCTTAATTTACCTTTGTGTCATTATTTATAAAAATAAAAATGTGGTATTACCACATAAAAAATATAGAATCGATAAAAAGATTCTATACAAATATAATTACAGTATGTTTTATAATTCAACATCAGTCTACACCCCTATTACGGACTGTACTGACGTCAGACTGAGTGTAACCGATGTCTTGTTCATATGTTCACAATTTCTTATTGTTTTTTTTTGTCAGTGTTGTTTTCGACGAAGATAAATGATTAAGACTCCTTATCCGTTCAAAAATGCATAATAAAAAAAAAACTATTATCAAACATGTTTCTTACCATAATTATTATCAATGTAACTGTTTCCACAGTTTGAATCTTTCATTATTAATTTTTGTTAAACTATTCGACATTCACAATATTCACACAGAAAATTCTTCTTTTTAACTTATTTTCGTCTGCACACACTAAAAGCATGAAATAATGTTACTTTCTAGATCACAGGGAAAAGTATCATTCACTCTAAAAGTTGGTCGAATTATCAATACCTATATTTGTCATAATATAAATGAAAAAAATCTAATTTTAAAGGAATGAGGCCACTTAAAGCATGTTTTTCCCAAGCCTTCCACTATTAACCACACTTGGATACTCTTTTATCTCCGTGTTATTCACATAAATGTTAAGGTCACGCGATGCTTGGTGTACCTTAGCGGTGCTAAAAGAAACATAAAACCGTATAAACAAAATGTTTTATCTTGCCATGGATGTAACATTTTAGTACCAAAAAGCCTTAACAAACGCGTTTAGCCGTAAAACAGCGTTAAAGTGTGTTAGATAAGGTAGAATATCCTTTAAACGAGGCTGAGCTATGCAGAATGGCTTCCTCTATAGTAGCAACCGCAGCGAGTTTTATTTAGAGTTACTGTGAAATATTTTAATGCACCTGTGTCACTGAGAGCTCTTAGTTCTTACTTTATATTTAATTTTTAACTAGCTAACTTGGGAAAGAAATGTATGACATTATAGTATACGGTGTTCTAAGTGGTATGATTAAAATACAGTAGGTGAAATTTTAATAGACATACAGTTTGAAATACAACATTTTGAATGTAATATCGCGTACCTTTTAACCTTTCTTTATCTAAATATATAAAAGAAACTGACTGACTGACTGACTGACTGACTGACATATCAACGCACAGCCCAAACCACTGGTTCTAGAGAGTCCAAATTTGGCACGTAGGTTCCTTATAAGGTGTAGGGGTGCACTAAAAAAGGATTTTTCAAAATTCACCCCCTAAAGGGGTGAAATGGGGGTCCAAAGTTTGTATCGGGAAACAAGATTAGTTAGACTATTTTATTTGAAACTTCACAGGAGTATTTCTAACAATAAATGAGTAAACACGTGTTTCAGGTTTTTTGAAAATTCAACCCCTAAAAGGGAGAAATGTGGTGACAAAGTCTGAAAATCAACATGGGTATTGTTTTTATGGTTTATCGGGTCGCTGATTACGAAAACCGCAACGATTTTAAAATCCAACGTGGCGGACGTGAATTATCATCTCCCCTGTAGGGGTGAAATGGGGTTGAAATGTCTAAATACTAAACCGCTGGTTCTAGAGAGTCCAAATTTGGCACGTAGGTTCCTTATAAGGTGTAGGGGTGCACTAAGAAAGGATTTTTCAAAATGAACCCCCTAAAGGGGTAAAATGGGGGTCCAAAGTTTGTATGGGGAAACAAGATTAGTTAGACTATTTTATTCGAAACTTCACAGGAGTATTTCTAACGATAAATGAGTAAACACGTGTTTCAGGTTTTTTTGAGAATTCAACCCCTAAAAGGGAGAAATGTGGTGACAAAGTCTAAAAATCAACATGGGTATTGTTTTTATGGTTTATCGGGTCGCTGATTACGAAAACCGCAACAATTTTAAAATCCAACGTGGCGGATTTGAATTACCATCTCCCCTATTGGGGTGAAATGGGGTTGAAATGTCGAAATACTAAACCGCTGGTTCTAGAGAGTCCAAATTTGGCACGTAGGTTCCTTATAAGGTGTAGGGGTGCACTAAGAGAGAATTTGGGAGGGGGAGGAGGGAGGAGGGAAGAGGGAATAGTTGGTTTCTATGGATTATCGGGTCGCTGATTACTAAAAAAAGAATAATTTTAAAATTCAACGTGGCGGACGTGTAATACCATCTCTCATGTTAGGGCGCGATGGGGTAGAAATGTCTAAATAATGTCTAAAAATATGGGTGTCGTTTTTAAACGCACAGCCCAAAACCGCTGATTCTAAAGAGTCCAAATTTGGAACGTAGGTTCCTTATAAGGTCTAGGGGCGCACTAATAAACTATTTTTCTAAAGGGGGTGAAATATGGGAAAACAAGATTATACTATTTATATTCGAAACTTCACAGGAGTATTTCTAACAATAAATGATTAAACCTACAAGTACTCTTTATTGCACACCTCATAAAATATACAGGAGAAATACAATGCAAGACATTACAATTAGAGGTAAACAACAGGTGGTCTTATCGCTAAAGAGCGATCTCTTCCAGACAACCTTTGGGTAGTGGAGAACTTGAAAAAATAAGATTTTGTTATTAGGCGGTGCAAAAATCGGATAGTAATAATAATACCTAATATATACATAAAAAACAAATAAATACATAAATATAATAAAAAATTGGGCAAGTGCGAGCCCGACTCGCGCATGAAGGGTTCCGTACCTATACATATATATAATCTATAACAAGTTTGTTGTATGGGAGCCCCCCTTAAATATTTATTTTATTTTATTTTTAGTATTTGTTGTTATAGCGGCATAAGAAATACATCATCTGTGAAATTTCAACTGTCTAGCTATCACCGTTGTTGAGATACAGCCTGGTGACAGACGCACGGACGGACAGCGAAGTCTCAGTAATAGGGTCCCGTTTTTACCCTTTGGGTACGGAACCCTAAAAATAAATACATAAATACATACATACATTCAGCCAACAGATAATAGGACCACTTGAATAAAATACGAATTATGAAAGGGATAGATAGTGTTTTTTCAGTTGAGCTTTGAAAGAAACAAGAGATTTAGCGCGCCTTTAGCCAACAGGCAAGGAGATCCATAAACAGACAGCTTTAAAAGTAAACGAATTATTATAAAATTTTGAGACGGAAGAAGGTACTTCTTCTCTGTCGTTCCGCTCTTGGCAGAGCGGTCGTGGTCACGTTGAGGCGTCCACATCGGTGGAAGAGGCGGATACAGCTCTCCGGACGATCTCCCGCCATCTCTCCCTGTTGGCAGACTGTCTGGCGCAGTCAAATACGCAGTTTCCTACTGCTGATTTTATTTGGTCAGTCCAACGCATAGGTGACCTGCCACGCGATCTGGTTTCATCTACTTTTCCCTGCACAACCAGCCGCTCTATAGAGTTGTTATCCCGCCTAGAGACATGGCCAAAGTACTGCAGTATGCGCGACTGTACTACAGCCAATAGACGCTGCGTGATGCCGAGTTCTTGGAGTATGGAAACGTTGGTGCGGAACTCCGTCCACGATATTCCGAGCATCTTTCTCCAGCACCACATTTCCAGAGCATCTATCTTCCTCTTTTCCAACTCGCGCAGAAGGTACGGCAAGGAGCAAATTTTGGGCAGATCGAGCACAAGTGAGATAAGTCAAACGCTCTTTGAGATAGCGGGGAGTTGCAGGATGAAAAAGTTTACTATAAAGAATAGCAAGAATATGAGAGTTACGACCTAAACTTAAACCTAATAGATGTTTAAATTTGTATTTGGTGCCATCTCGATTGTCGTCAAGGCCAGTGCGCGCGGCGCGGCGGGACTGGAGGAGTAGTCATAGGGAAACTTCCTGCAGCCGTAATAAATGCATTCAAGCTTTTCAACAATAAAACGGCTAGACGGATATGCATGAGGGATAAGAAGATAATACCCTAACTTTAACAAATAGCCTAATTTTTAACCTGAAAAAAAAGAGCATCGTTCCCGTAGGATAATGTATAATGTATAGGAACGCGGGCGAAGCCGCGGGTTAATGCTAGTGATATATATTTATAAATATCAAATAATCTTATTGAAACTATCGTAAGACATTAGTATAACAAAACGAGACACTCGCGTTCGTTCACGGTCAGTGTCAGTCCCTTCGAGACGTAACAGCACGGAACATCACGGTCGAAACGTTGAGGTAATTAAATAAACACCTTTAGATCGAGATTGACTTCAGTTTTGTTATAATGTGTGAGTTTCAATAAACTCACACATTACTCATTGGACTCATTGAACCTTCAAGAAAAGAGCGTACTCACACCTGAAAGGCTGGCGACGCATTTGTGACTCCTTTGGTGTTGCAGCTCGTCTAACACGTATGGTTCGCGTCTCATGTCGCCTGACATAGCACCCGTCACTCTCTCACAGTACTGTACAGAAAGAGACAGGTAGTATGTCTCGCGGGAGAAAGAGTCGCGTGTCACAGCGTGCTAGAGGTGCAGGTCTAGATATATTTCTGTGGGTGCAGATCTACCACCAAAGGACGTATCTTACTATGACATCCGCGCCGTATAAAGATAAAGACATACCGTAACACCGCAGAGGTGTCTATGGGCGACGGTAATCGCTATCGACGATCAAGTTATCGATAAATACCACTTCAACGTTATAGAGGAAAGTAAGTGACATGCATTTTGATTCATTCCTCTACTTAATACCAACCCAACGTTAAATAAATTTAGTAATCAAAGCTTTTACATTCATAGACCTTATTATCTTCAGAATAAAAAAAAAATGAAATAACAACGTGATATTTTATTCTCGAGTTTCACGGCATTGTAAATATTCTCTTATTTAATAACTATATAATTATGCATTTACTTTATAACGTTGACGTGGTGGTTATCGATAACAGGTTGGTCGATATTATTATTTTATAAGCACTGCTAGAAATATATCTAGGTATAATCGCTTTCCATCAGGCGATCCGTTCGCTCGTCTGCCCCCTATGATATAAAAAACCTGCTGTTTTTTAACAATGATTAAACATGAACTCACTTGTTGTAAAGCACGATGTCTGGCAGCCATATGTGTTCTGATGGCACGTGTAGAGTTTTAACGTCGCCGTAGTCTTCCGGGTTCCACTTCAGTTTGTAGTCGTTCCACTCCTGTGAACAAATGACACATTGTTTAATTCTTCTTTGTCGTTACACTTGGCAGAGTGGTCGTGGATGTCATTCCTTGTGTAGCAAGCTTAACCACACGACGCCATTCTTCTCTTACAGCCACGTGTCTGGTGCTCTCGTGCAGAGGGCAGTTTCTGGCCGATTTGATTTGGTCAGTCCACCTCATGGGAGACCGCGTGGTCTAGTCCCGTCTACTTTGCCCTGAACCACCAGGCGCTCAATGGACAAGTTCCACGTCTTGACACGTGTTCAGAAAAGGTGAGGATTCGGGACTTCACTGGTCAGGCGATGTTCTATGTTTAATAACTCTAATTTTTTTATTAAACTAGATCGTCTGCTAATGAACGCAAAAGGTCATTGAGACGGGTACCTTATATCACTGTTCCATTTCTCATACCATCAGTCTACGTTAACTTATTTGATCTGGCAACTATGACGTCGCATACAAATGAGGTCCAAACTTAACGTAACCGGATTGCACAAATCGAGGTTTCGTTCTCCTCTGTTCCCTCCTCCAAAACCTAACTGTTCAAACATTGATGCAAATAAAAGTCTCAGAAAAATAAAATCCCACCAAAACATTTCATGTAAAATTGGCGGCCAAGACTCACATGCTCATAACGCTTTCGCTGTAAAAAGTTATCAGATCCCAGGAAAAGCCAAGCCCCTAAGCCCTGACTTTACTAACCCTACACCTTGGTTTCAAAAGTATGGCACGGCTGTTTCATAGGTTACCGTAAATATAAACCGTAATGCGCCAGACGGTCCGTTGGACTTATTTACGGTACTATGAAACGGCCAAGCCATACTTTTTAGGGGCTTGGCTTTTCCTGGGATCTGATAACTTTTTACAGCGAAAGCGTTATGAGCATGTGAGCCTTGGCCGCCAATTTTACATGAAATGTTTTGGTGGGATCTCATTTCTTTTTGTAAGGTGCGCTAGTTTTTTTTTTTGGGCTGTAGGTGGGTTTGAAAATGAGACGAAACGGTTCGAGAAAAGGTAGGTAGAGCCCCACGTCTTTTTTGTTCGTCTTGGTGGGGGCACTACCGTGCCCCCAGATTTAAAATACGAAGTCAAAATGTAGATACAGAAGTAGTAATAATTGTTTATTTAAGAAATACTTACGTTTAGCCCCATATAAAATATACACTTTTATCCCCTATCATGGGAACCCCATACAAACTTCCATCCCCTTATTTAAAGGGTGGGAGGGTGATTTTCTAAAAATCCCAGAATATTATGTGTTTTATTTATAACTAGGAGTCCCTATATCAATTTTCAGACCTCTAGTATCAAAATTTGCAGAAGTCTCATACAAACTTCCATCCCCTAGGTTAAGGGGTTGGGGGGTAAAAGTTCCAAGTTTAGGAATTATTTTGTTGTTTGTGTACTAATACTAGCTTACATACCGAATTTCAGCTTTCTAGGTCATCGGGAAGTACCCCAGAGGTTTTGATACGTCAGTGTATAAGTGAGTGGCAAAATCGGCGTATTTTAGGTACCAATAAAACCTAAAGTATAAAACCTAGATCAGTGAAATTTAGAACATTTAATATGTTCCCTAACTGCATCTTAACCTGTGAATTTGGGCGCTCTGGTGTTAACTGGGACGAAACTATGAGGGTTTGAAAATGAGACGAAACGGTTCGAGAAAAGGTAGGTAGTGCCTCGACACTTTTTTGTTCGTCTTGGCGGGGGCACTACCGTGCCCCCAGATATCAACAACTTATGATGATCATAGGACATACATACTGTGCATGAGTTCTCAGAATACGATTCTCGTTTTATACCTATCTCGCTCGCTCTTACGCGATCCAGATAAAAACCTCTCAGTTTGAGCTCACGGACTGTAAAATCCCGCCATGTCAAACGCGCCCTATTAAGCTTTTATCAAAGCATAAAGTAGCGAACTGGAGTCAAGTTATTTAATTGTCCAGAAAAGTCACTCAAATATCGCGTAATTTCACGAAGTAATTAACATAATTTTGTTTCCTTAAATTACTGTAACAAACATACCTTACCAAATTGCTAAAACAACTGTAGACTTGTATCTGAGCCTAATTTGATTTCAAGCAAATCGCAAAAAGACTGGTCAACACTACGGGGGACCGAAGAGCTGGCAGCTTTCTAACCAACTAGCAAAACTGAACCGAATTTAGCTGTATGTCAGTGACAGACGCAGTTTTAATATCCGTGATGATAGAAAAATGTCTGTCACTGGAAAGTGGCCCCAGTTTTACAGCTATATCATGTGAATTTTGTCAAAGATGCACTATTTTATTTTATTTTATTTATTGGACCTTCAACAATAAGTACACTTTTACACTTTTTTATACAATTACAGATTTAAAACTAAGTATCTTATTACTTACAGAAGGACACCGCATGCACTAATTAGCAGTAATAATTATAACTAACTTATAATTAAGATAAATTGTTACTTGCTCTTTATTGTACCTTGAACTAAACTTATACTATAAAATACGCTTAAATTAAAATTGTATAGACAATCTACTGTATTTTGCCTACATTTCCTTAACGAGAGCAGCCTTTATGCAAGAGATTGATGAGAAGTTGAGATCAATACAGTGCTGGAACTCCCTATATATAGAAAACATGCGCGAGAGCGGACAGTGTCGTTTGAGATTGGTGCGACAATTAGTTGAGCCAAAGAGTCTTAAGTTACCTGGCCTAGGCATTTTAGACGGAACATGAAAATTTATTTTTAGCAGTAAATCAGGACAGTTTAGACTACCGGTGACAATTCTTTTTAGGAAAATTAAATCCATCATACGCCTTCTTGCCGACAGCGATCCTATTTTAAAATATTTGAGACGTGCGTGATAACTTTTAAGTTCCTTATTTTTCTTATAACTGTATGTTAAACTTGATATAAATCTTTTCTGGACTTTTTCAATTCTATTTATGTTAACATTATAACACGGGGACCAAACTACGCTGCAATATTCTAAATTACTCCTAACCAAGGCATTATACATAATAATCTTCGTGTCAGTTTTCCTAAAATTCTTGCACTCTCTTAATACAAAACCTAACAGTCGCGAAGCTTTTAAGACAATCTCATCGATATGTTCATTAAATTTTAGCTTACTATCAAAATTAACTCCAAGGTCCCTTATGCTCATGACCTCCTCAAGCGTTTCATTATTCAAACCGTACACAGAGGGCACAATGTTTTTGTTCTTTGTAAATTTTATATGCTTACATTTCTTTACACCATTCTGAAAGCCTATTGAGGTTGTTTTGAAATGCCACTGTATCAGAAAATTATTTTATCTGTGAAATTACTTTTAAGTCGTCAGCAAATAAATAAAATTTGGATTTTTGAAAACACTGACTGATGTCATTAATAAAAATTATAAAGAGGTAAGGTCCAAGGTGCGAGCCCTGCGGTATGCCTGATGTAGCAGCATACTCAATAGATCTACAACCATCCATTACAACCCGAAGACCACGCCCACGAAGATAAGAGGCGAACAAACTCAGCAAGGGATTCACAGTACCATAACATTCTAATTTATTTAACAGGATTGCATGGTTCACTGTATCGAATGCCTTGCTGAAATCAGTGTATACGGCGTCAACCTGTATGCGCCTATCAACTAGATCGACGAGGTCTTCAACGTACGTAACTAAATTTGTTCCGCAAGATCTATTTTTTATGAAACCATGCTGGTCACTCAGTAAGAGTTGGGAGACGTTCCAAGTAAGTATCGGACAAATTAAGGCCTCAAACACTTTACCTAACGCTGGTAGAATAGCAATAGGTCTGTAATTATTTACTAATGATCGATCACCATTCTTGAAAACAGGAACTATCCTTGTATTTTTCCAAGCCGATGGAAATACACCAAGACTAATGGACTTGTTAAAAATTAATGTTATTGGAAATGACAGACTATCGGCAGTCCTAACCAAGAATACAGGAGGAATGCACTAAGCACTGAAAGCATAAGATACAGAAACCGACTTCAAACTCACATAAACGACCTAGCGCAAAAGCTCTTGGATACTACAGGGAATGTAAACCAACTAAAAAGGTGGCAAATATTGGAATTGGGCCATTAGGATGATATTTGCTGGAATATCAGCCACTCAACTTCCAGTCAAACCACGATCACATCAGATTATGGCGTCATAACCGATTGTTGATAAAGGAAAAAATAGTGTATTTTCGCTCCGCATCTCATTACTTTCATGTATCTATATTATTATCCATGATTCTACTACATGTATATCTTATCAGCGAGGAAATGCTGCCAGCGTCTTCGGGACCATGGCAAAGGAGCCGGATTTTTCATGTCTTTATTAATATTCAGTTTACTGACTTTACCATTTTAGTGTACATTTTAGTTAGGTACTGTTTTTAGTTTATTTAAAATTTGAGATACATGTAGATTTAGTAATTATTATAAATATTACCTTTATCATGTAATTTAGTTAAGTGTATTAATGCATAATCATAGTCTTCATTGAAAATTACTTGTTCTTTAAATTTGATAGGAGCGACATCAAACGCTTTCGCTTTCAGAAACAGTGGTCTTTCATTAATTTAAGAGCGTTCTGAAATTACCTTGAACTTAGATTAAGTCCTTTACATTGTTGTCTGTTGAAATAATAAGAGGCAAAACAACTTAGTCTGGAATATACTTCAACGATGTTGGTAACAATTTTTTAACATTAAACTCATTAACTATTTGGTTGGTTTGTTTTACGTCAATGTCAAGTTAGCGGTCAAAAACGACGCTATTTTTTGGATTTTTGGAGCGAATATTTACAAAACTGCTGACTTTATCAAAAAATGATGTTTGAAGACCCCCATTTTTTTTAAAAGACCTATTCAACGACACCCCAAACACTAAAGTTGGAACAAAAAAACACCCCCACTTTAGGTGTACGGGAGGTACCGGAAAAAAGTTTTTTTTAGTTTTTATTGTACCGTTTTGTCGGCGTGATAGATACACATACTCATACCAAATTTCAGCTTTCTAGTACCAATGATCACGGAACTAAGCCGCGGACGGACAGACAGACAGACGGACATGGCGAAACCATAAGGGTTCCTAGTTGACTACCCTAAAAAGTCCATGTGCAGGTTTTTCCTGGCAGTAATAAACTCTCGTAGTCTGTCATTATGTGTTGTTAGTTGTTAGTTATGCGTACTTAAGTTGGTTGCATTGTCTACATTTAAAAACGAGTCTGACTCGCGCATCAAGAGTTCCGTACAAGTACTTATCCCATCTTAAGTGGCCGGGTTAAGTAAAGGTGCACCTGGTATGTGGCGCCGGATACAAATGAGGTGCAAAGTTAACGCAGCCGATCACGTTTGTTGTATGAGACCCCCCTTAAATATTTATTCACGTCATCTGTGAAGATTTCAAGTGTCTGACTATCACGGTTCACAAGATACAGCCTGGTGACAGACGACCAGACGGACAGCGAAGGCTTAGTAATAGGGTACCATTTTTACCCTTTGGAGAACAGACTTTAAAAAAGTAAAATTCGCGAGCAGACTCGCGAGCTAAACTAGTATAAAAATATGTGAATAAACTCGAAGAATTTTCGTAAATTTATTTTCACCATTTTTTATTATTTTTAATCACCACTGTAACGGTAATCCGGGGGGGATTTGAATTTGGAATTCCTTTTGATCGGCCGAAAGATTAAATTCGGAGACTTAAATATCTTTTTTTCTCAGAACAAATGAAATAGGAATGAGGCTTAGACTCGTGGCCAGGCGTGGCCATTCGTAGGAAATTGCGGGGTCTTATTAAAGTTCCAGAGAGTCAATAGAAATACTGGGGTTCGTCGAATTTACTGATGGCAGCGCACTCCAGAGTGTAAATATTTACAGTGACATTTTTAAACAGAGTGTAAAGCGCACTTGACGTTGCAAATCTAATCAAGGAAGAAATACAAAACAAACAACGTACCGACAAACAGAAATCAAGTAAAACTACAACAAATACCAACACGGTATTTAATGACAGCTCAAGTAAGCTGTAACTTCTGTAATGTATTGTAACTTCTAGGAAATGTATGTAAAGTATTTTATGCAAAGATATCTCCATGTTCTCCCACAGATATAATTTTGAAGAAAATACATGGTATACTCGTTGGCAGGTGTATAAATGATGAAAAAGTAGGAGCGGTGTTTAGCAAGGAAGTAAAAAAAATATTGTTGTTGTTATATTTATTGGTGTATTTACTTTTCTTTTCGCGGGATGCTGGGTATATTTTTAATGCCTAATGCAATATGTGAAAAAATACGCAAGTAAGTATAACGGGTTAGCACCAGAGATAGGCACAGATTAATCGATAAACAAAAATCACCTTCGAAATTAATCACGATTAAATTAATCGGAACTCGTACGATTAGATTAACTAATCGTCATTTTTAATCGTTAATCGCGATTAAGTAGGTTAATCTTAATCGATTAACTTTTGCCCATCTCTGGTTAGCACTAACTGACTGGCTACGTTATTGTACGGCGGATTAGCAAGGCAATGTTGTTATTTTGATTCAGTTTGCTGTGTCAATATCAATTGAATTAGAACTCGAATAGTAAATATAATTATATACTGGCTGTTTTTATGACCTCGTTCTCGTACCGAAATCACAAGTGGGTTACTCTGAATTTCGATTATTGAGGTTCTTGTCGTTCCTTGCCGTTCCTTCAAATATAGTTAAACCAAAGAACAAAAGGAATAGGCGTGTACGTGTAGTCAATTTTTGTTTGAGGATGTCAATTGATTCTATTTTTTATTGGGATCAAATGTCTATATGGGACTATATACACTCAGAAGGCTCAGTCAGAAATTACCGTCAATGTTCAACTTTCCAACAGAGCGCTAAAAATGCTACATAAAAATGGGCACCTAAATTGTGACGTAATTCTGTGGGTTGGTTACCAATATCTAAATGGAGACAATAAGTAATTTGCCATTTCATCGTGAATTGTTAATTTTTTTGTTAGATTATGAGGATTCTGAAAACAGTTTCAAAATTTATTTTGGATTAAAAAAAAAAAACAAAGTTTGCGTACCTTTGTTTAGTGACATATGGAGCAAATCTTATTCATATATAACTACAGTTTGTTGTATAATTCAACATCAGTCAACACCTCTATGACGCGATTCGGATTTCGAATATCGTAGTAACCTTGCACTACATCTATCTCCGTCGTCTCAACTGCAGAGTGTGCACTTCAAGTGGACAATGCAAAGATCCTGTGGGAAATCAAGGCGATATTCCCCGAACCGGGGGGAATTATGTACCTTTAAGGGTTTACCCTTGAATCGCCGACACTCGTTACGTCGAATTTTACTTCAAAGATAACGTTTCAAGTATTTTCATTTCATCGACAACTCACTTCATCGAAATTTCATTACGAGTATTTTTATATCACGGATTTTTTATATGGCGGATGATTCATTACACAGATGTATTATTTCATAGAAGTACGTTTCATAATTTATCGTTTAAAATCTTTTTAAATTACATAAAACTTACTTCACGTAATATCATTTCACTTGCATGTACGGGTCCAGCTCGCTACAACCAAAATGGAAAATATTTTTTAGGGATATAAAAAAAAAAACTAACCTAACCTAACCCGGCCGAGTCGGATCTGCTCTGAAAGGTGATTGATTCACCTCAACCTATTCTCAAACTTTAAATGATTCACCTTTCAGAGCAGATCCGACTTGGCCGTTTTTTTTGTAAATGTATAAATGTGCAGTAGGACATATAAAATTATATTAAAGTAATACGTCGAAGAAACGAATTGCAATGTTTTGTAGTTGTGCCAATTAAGATAATTTGAAACAAATCATCGATTAAGTAATATTCGTTGAATAGTATTTCTACGTAGTAAGATAAATTTAAATAAATAGTAGTTGAAATACAATAACGCCAAACAATATTACTAGTACTGAAGTTTCGATGAATCGTTGTCGATGAAATAATATTCGATGAAAAGTTTGTCGACAAAACAAGGGTACACCACCTTTAAGATTTAATAAACCTGTATCGATTCCTGAAGCGTTCTAGTTGACAATTCAAAAGTAAATCAAAATATAAAATAAATATAATCATACAAAAATCGACCCAGTTCCAAACTAAGCAAAGCTTGTACTATGGGTACTAGACGACGATATACGAGTACATAATATATAAAAACATATATAGATAACATCCATGACCCAAGAACAAACACAGAACACAGAAACACATTTCAAATATTCGAGAATTAGGTGAGAAGTGTTTAACTTGAGATATATAGATTCTTAAACTCTAAATCCTTTTTTCTGTTGCTCGGTTGCAAAAGTTCTCGGAGTAACTATTTAAAACTAAAGTTTTTGGCGGTTACATTTACATTGCAATAATTATAAATCTATTCTATTATGTAGACTATCTCCTGACATTACCAGTTTGAGTTTATTTTTTATTGTAGGACTTGTCTATCGAGATGCTTCTTAGCTACGTTTGGTGGAAATAGGACCAGTATTTTCCAAGATTTGCAGCTTTAATTGGAACAAGTGACGAGATCTCAGCCATTATTGAAGCTGAGAATTCCAATTTTGTTGCTATGTTCAGTTTTAGTAGCATTTTCTATATCACTAATTTAATGTGGGTCTCATGAGGGGGTGTTTTAATTTTTTTAGTTAGTTTAAGAAGTTTATCTACAAAAAACTTCCAGCCATATATATCGAAAGTCTCTTGAGACGTTGGCCAAGATTTGAGCTATGAGATATCGCTATAATTAAGTAATATTATTCACACCACTCTAGGTCGTAAGTGGGATTTTCTGCCCACAAACACCGTCGATCTGATTTTTTACTGAGCCATATACACAAATGCTTCAGTAAAAAATACCCGGTACCATCCTCAATGGCTCATAAGTGTGCACTAAAATGTCCAAAACTAATTTTAATCGTCTCTTATCGTTTGCAACAGTTTCAGGCAAAAGTTGCGACCGAATCGCGCACTCAATTATTATTTTGGCAAGCTTTGTCCACGTACTGTAGATACACTCGCGGTCAAATAACACGGGTCACTAACCCCATGATATCCGATTACTCGAAGACGCTTGGACTGATTTGGAAATTTTTGCTTCGAAGGACACAATTTTAAGTTGATCTCATTACCACTAGATCAGACCTTGGCGATGGGATCCTTGTAAAATCTAGAGAATTCGTAGATCTTTATAGGGTTCCGTACCTCAATCGGCAAAAATAGAACCCTTAGGATTTATTTATTTATTTATTTAATCATTGTTGCACAAAAGAAAACTTATCGTACAAAAGGACTTAATGCCATGAGGCATTCTCTACCAGTCAACCTTCGGGCAAAGCAGATAAATTGTGGGCGATGCAACTAACAAACAAATTGAGTAGGATGACTTTATAAATAATGACACAATAAAAAATAGAATCTATAAAAAAACAAAAAAGATTCTATAAAAAAATATTTAGGATGACTTTGTTGTCCTTCTGTCCGTTTACTGCGAAGGTACGCTGGCTGAAAATTTGAAGTTATAGTACAAAAAAAACTATATTTTTGTGATTACACACTTATTTGCAGTTAACGACTTATGTCGATATATGGGGCAACAGTTTTTCATCGGCAAATATAAGTTTGTCGCACAGTAAAGTTTTTCTTTTCGTGCACGACTCCGTGTTGCAATTTGCTGTTTTTTTAGTAACTGGACTAACTTCACTTGTTCTTGGAAAGCGTTATTATTAATTTAGTGACGTCAACCTTCGTGGAAGTGATGATTTACTATGATGATAATAATATATTATTAAAACAGCACGGCACCGCAGTGGGCCGTGAGCCGCGTAGCAGCACGGATATATATGTCCCTGATGAAGAGCTCCATATGAGTTCGAAACATGTCGGACCGTTCCTAAAAAATTTTACGTGAGTCTAAACCAATTTCATTATTATTAGTTGAAGTGATTTTATGAGTGAAAATATTTTTTTTATAAAATAAACCTACCGACCGACCCGGTATAATCCGATCTTTCTCAATATGATTTGAAAAAGGAGAATACCTACTTATTTATTTTTCTGCACTTTACTTTATTATTATTTAAAGCCAAAGAACAAGCTAGCTGCATAAGTTATTCAGATAAAACATTTTACATCAGTGAGCCCGGATTATTAGACCGCCAGTGTACCGTAGATGGAATTACTGTTGCTAAAACTCAATTTAAATTTGTCTACGCAGTCTTAATTCAACCGTCTTTCTAACGTATGTTCTTGATGAAGTAAGGAATTTAATTTAATTGTGTTATGGGCTGGGCGGGACCCATTTCCGTTTGTAAACGTTGGCTTTACATTAATGGCATGCTATTGTTCGGAGGAATACTTGGTTGGAATATTTCAAATGAAGTTACATTGTTATTCTTGCGCAGGTTTAAGTAATTGGCCGAGCGAGCGGAGCGAGCGAGCGACTGAAAAATTCGTTCGTATATGCAGATGTTTGGATGTTCGGTTGTTCTCGCCTATAGGTTGCATTGCTCAATCAATACTGATGAAATTTTGTGAGTACACCCCAGGCCAAAAGTATGTTTTTTTTTTTATATTTCATGTTTCCAATAATTATCATTATGTAAATCTTAAACCATTATAAGCCATCACCAAAAGATTAAAACACTAACACGGCCCAGATTTATACAATGAAATACATTTATCTCTTGAATTATGTAAGACTATGTGTAACACAAGAATACATATAAGTCTTTATTTATTCGGTCCGCGGTCGGAGCAACCGATTTAATTAAAATGTAACTCAACACGATCCCCATCGGTTCCGTACTCAATACAAGAATTAAAATCGTCACACACGAAACGACCGGGCGCGTACCCTAGTGGCACGATCTGATCGATGTAAGCCTAAATTAGGGTTGGGTACCTAAGTGAAAAATAAAATATCGATATTATAAGCAGAATATTATGAGTTTTTAATTATGAAGAACATGGTATTTTATTTTCATGACCGTATTTTTTTGTTTATTTAAACTTTAATAATTATAAAAACTTATAATTATTAAAGATGTCTCATGATAGTTTTAATAGTATTATTATTTAAACTTTATTGCTCAAAACACAAGTCACTACAAATATGGCAGACTTAATGCCAAATGGCATTCTTTACCAGTCAACCATAGTGTGAAATAGAGATACTATAGTAGAAGATTTTAAAATGGATATATCCACTAATGTCACAGATACGATATTATTTTTTTCATTGCGCTTTTTTTCAACTTTCTTTGTATCAGAATCGTGTATGTGTAGTTTAGTGTAAAAAATTTGATCTAATGTAATGTTTGATATACTTAACCTTTTCTAGAAACGTTAGTTTCTAATCTCACTTAATTCATCAGACAATTTATAAGTAAATAGATTTGAAAGAAAATAAAATCAAATGAAAAAGAACGCGTTATATAAAACGTTATATTAGGTCAAAACCAACAGAACAGTCACTACTTATAATTATATGAGTGAGTCTTAGTTTATCGTAATTCTCAAAGTTGGATAATTTGCGACATCGTATGGACACAAAAAATTGATACCGGTTTTGATGCAAATTATTTCAAATATCGATATTACTAGGTACCTAAATTTAAAATATTGCTTTAAAAACCAGTAAAAGTAGAAAAAATAATTCCCATCGATAACTGGTAGTCAAAG
The DNA here is from genome assembly GCA_947623375.1 of Apotomis capreana. Lineage (NCBI taxonomy): Eukaryota > Metazoa > Arthropoda > Insecta > Lepidoptera > Tortricidae > Apotomis > Apotomis capreana. The sequence goes on from OX392508.1 coordinate 25,751,455, forward strand.
AGATCTTTTCCGTAATAGTATATTGGTATTCTAAATCTACAAAAGAAATGACGATAAATATCGATATTTTTTACCCAAGCTGACTGTAATTTTTGTACAAAAACCAAGGGTGATATTAAAATTCAGCTTCGCCGTCCCTTGGCAATCGTCGGGATTTTTCAATTGACCGCCTCTCTTGTGACAATTTCCGGACAAAACTCGTCTCAGATCTTTAAGGTCATTTATGTGTGAGGGAAATAGAAAGTTTCAATGTTAGGGTCGTTTTTATGTTTTTTATAACATTGCCTCTCAGCTATATAGAAGGCGTTAAGCCGAAAGTAACTGTATCTTTCGGTGGAATGAGATTTTTTATGCGGTCGGTTAGTAGGGTGTGTAGGGAGATTTCTCGTTATTTACCTACTATTTTGAAAGCTAACAGTGCTATGGGGATGTGGGAATTTCCCTGAATGTTATATGAATATTTTATTTTTTGTAATGAGTATTTTAGCGGCAGTACCGTGTTTCAATACACTATCTACACTGAAAACGAAATAGCTGAACTAGTTTAACTACTTAAAATATAGCCAAATTGTGCTACTTACTAATAATTTATACCGATTTGGTATTGAGTGTTTATTTATATTCAGGAGAATGTTTCCAATCAATTCCATCCCGTCTTTTATATTTTTTAAGACACGAAAGATGAGATTTAAAACCTTTATGTGTGAACATATATATATTTGAGACCGTAATTAAAGTTAACCACATCTACTGTAAAAAACATCAACTAGGTTTGCGCTGAATCTTAGAGCCTCGCTCGTGAAAGGACGACTTTATTTTTTATAGGCAGTATTATATTATATTCTTTTTGTGCTTCTTCAGAGCCTACCCTGGAAACCCCGAAGATCTGTTCTCCTTCACAACTGACGCGGCTAAATGGCTAAGAACCTTCGATATCTATTTGTGACATAACTGTTGTATATATTTCGATTTCTTATAATGTTTTTTACGCCATACAATTAAATAAATAAATATTCTTCAATCAATCTCTCACTTTGGCGACAGTTCAGTCCGTCTGTCAGAATAAGACAGAAAAGGAACTAAAAAAATTATGGCGTATTTCTCTCAAACCAACAGACTGAAAATTAATCACTACATAGAATAAAACAAAGTCGTTTCCTGCTGTCTGTCCCTATGTATGCTTAGATCTTTACAACTACGCAACAAAATAGTGATTCAAGAGAAAGGTTTAAATGTAATAAATGCATAATTAATCAGCATTGCACCCGTACGAAGCCGGGGCGGGTCGCTTACTTAAGAACTTATAGAAAACTGACGGGCAAGACTGTTGAACTGAACTGAAGCCAGAATAATCGTGTAACAGATGTCAAAGGGTGTGATTTTCAATTAAAATAAGAAATAGGTAACACCATGTAATCTGCAAAATATGTAACAGAAAAAATATAAAATAAATCTAACCTTCGCTCATAAGAAACATTCAAACTATGGTTAACTCCAGCAAAAACGAAAAATATAATCAACAAAGCGAAGAACAGACAGAAATACGAGGGATTGTTCGAGAAATATTTAAAAGTTCCTAGCTCTCGACAAGAATCCGCCGAAGAATGTGGAGCGAAACAAAGCCTTTCCGACGAGGATTATACCATTTTTGAACGAACCTAACCCGAGCTTTGGAGTTAGCCGTGTTTTTAATTCCACATTTTAGAACGAGCCTGTATCGGACGCGGAGTACATTACATACCTAGGACGATGAATTCGTGAATGTCTGAGATTGTAGGTGTTTGTTGCGCGACTGCTCGTGCCGAAGCTGAAGGTCGTAAATATGCGATCTGTAGTTTCTCTAAAATTTTACGTCTTTCCTTGGTCAGGAAGTAAGATTTTCTCCCGAGGGCAGAAAATTCCACTTACGGCCTAAGGTGACGTAAATCTTCACGATAGGTATTGAAAGGAAAGTGACAGGTAGCATTTGTCGCGCGTCAAAGAGTCGCGTGCAGATGAATTCGGTGGTTAAAGGAGTTTGACGATGACGCGGTTGGCGCAGTGGTAGTGCGACTGCCGACTGTGCCGACGGTCATGGGTTCGAAACCGGTGTAATGAGCTCGAATATTTGTTCCTAGGCCATGGATGTTTTCTATGACTTTAAGTATGTATTTAACTAGTCCCAAAAGTGTGGGGTAATAACGGGACCCTATTACTGAGACTTCGCTGTCGGTCCGTCCGTCCGTCCGTCCGTCCGTCCGTCTGTCACCAGGCTGTATCTCAAGAACGGTGATAGACAGATTGTTGAAATAGACAGACTAGACAGACTAGACAGTTGAAATTTTCACAGATGATGTATTTCTATTGCCGCTATAACAACAAATACTAAAAATAAAATAAAATAAATATTTAAGAGGGGCTCCCATAAAAAAAACTTACAGATAATGGTACGAAACGAAACTTATTAGTATGTATATTGTCGTCTACCCATAACAGAAGCCTACTATAGCTTACTGTGGGATTAGGTCGATTTGTGTTGGTTGTTCAATATTTATTAATTGTTTGGAGCTAATCTTAGACGAATATCTAAGTCGTATGGTGGTCTTCTAACCACCATACGAGTCATTTTCAAAAAAACATGTACATAGTTAAAGGCTTAATAAAAACAAAATTACGATCGCTTCTTTTGTGTTACGAAAGTTACTCATACAAAAGATATGGGTAACTATCGTTACACGAAGGAATCAATTAAGTTCTGTTTTAATTAAAGCCCTTAACTATGTACAGTCAACCAAAAATGTTGTCTACCACTTTTCGACTGTATTTCTTTACTGACTGTACATATATTTTGAAAATGACAGATACACATATCAAAGTCGTATTATATCTTCTGTTTGTAGTCATCGCCACCTTAGTGGACACGACTTCCACATGACACTAATTTCGATAAAGTACAAACCTAACATTAAATTTTCTGCCAATACAACAATAGGTACATTTCTATACACCTTTTATTTACTTCTCACTATACAGTTTTAAGACGTCAAATTCAATTACTAGGGTATAAAAGCGGTCGTAACTCATTGCAACATCCATACAATACTCCCTCTTGGATGGCCATAAATCACTCGTCGTCCTCACCTCTAACATGTTTCTGAAACTACCCTACACTTTATTAATATTAATAGAGGGAGCAAAAGGTAAGACATTATTTCAGATTGGAAAATAATTTCGTTGGACTAGTTTCGGCATAAAATAGGATGAACTCGTTTTTGGTGTAAGTACATTCAATTTTGTTGTTTGAAATATAGGTAAAAAACCGGCCACGCACACTGTAGGGTTCCTTAGTTGCCCATCCTTCACAATAAACCCTTTAGAGTCCTTTACGAGAATGATTTTAAGATCTATCTAAAGGTCATAAACACCAAAGTAACTGTAATTACTTATTACCTTCTGGATGTTATGGATTATAGACGCCAGATTGAGCAGAATGTTTTAGTGCAGTATGGCACTTAACTAATATGTGTAACGTTCGAAGTATAAGTTCACCGCGCGGCACTTTCGTCATTTTAAAGAAAATTATGAATTTTTGCGATAACTTAAAAAACGGTTCGACCGATTTTATTCAATATAGATTTCATTATAAGGCTTATAAGGCTTCATTTTCATGAATTTTCCCATAATTTTTTGACCCGTGGTTGAACACTATTTTTTTTATTTTCGGGGCGAATATTTACAAAACTGCTGACTTTATCAAAAAATAATGTTTGAAGACCCCTATTATTTTTAAAAGACCTATTCAACGACATCCCACAAACTTGTATTGGAACGAAAAATAATTCACCCCACTTTAGGTGTACTTATCCGAAAAAAAAAGTTTTTTTAGTTTTTATTTTACCGTTTTTGGCGTGATACATACACATACTCATACCAAATTTCAGCATTCTAGTACTAATGGTCACGGAGGTAAGGCGCTGACGGACAGACAGACAGACAGACGGACACGGCGAAACTACAAGGGTTCCTAGTTGACTACGGAACCCTAAAAAGTAGCTGTATAATATTTTACCTAAATTTATTTTTCTTTTTTAAGTGCTGTATACCTACAGTGTCTGAGCTGATAGAACGTGCTTCGAATTTTATACCTCTTTCGCTCGTACTTAGGCAATCCTGATAAGAACCTCTCAATTTTCACTAAAATCCAAATTCCAATTTGATAACTCTCGGACTATATGTTGATGGTGACAGTAAATAATGAAAAAAATCGTATAAATAAATAAAAAGACATTACATGTTCCATAAATTTATAAAACTAACAGCGCCCTCTCTCGCTTGCTCGTTCATCGTAAGTGGTGCGGTAAGATGTGAATATTAACGTATTCACATAGAGGTCGCTAAGAGTAAAACCTTTCAAATAAACAATGCAAAGATCGACACACAAAGCATAAGTAAAAATTTGTCAGGCTACCTAGAGCTAGGGTAGCGAAGTAGTTAACGCGCTGGACCGGTAATCCAGAGGTACCGGGTTCGATTCCCGGTCTCTTCCCCCAGATAGCTCCTTTTTCATTTTTGGTTTAAAAATGGGTAGTTCAAACTATCTGCCAATAAATTAACATTTTCCCTGGTAGTTAAATATTTCTTTTCCACTTTGCTCCGTGAGGCGGCGGAATATAAAGGTAAGTAAATAGAAAATATCTCGTTTAATCATACGTACTCGTACATAGTTCGGCATATTTTTTTTATACTTTTTAAATTTACTGTAGTCAATAATTTGACCTCGGTCGCACAACAACGCCAGAGCCAATAAAGTCTAAGATAGAGCATGCTTGCTTAGAAAATACCTATTCTTTCTCGACTTTAAGACGAGTTAATATATCTATTCACATATAAACGTCTAATTAGAATACATGAACGTCAGTCATTTCCCAAACACACCTATAAATACAGCATGAGCTCTCATTTCCAGTCTCCGTCTCACATCCTAATCTGAGTTAATCTCGACTTAAGTTGGTTCCTAATTTACTAAATTTAAAGCCTCATTTATCTTCAAGTAGCTTCCGCTATAATTATGCATTATCTGTACACGACGACGACTAATCCTTCAAGAATATTAATCTCCCGTTCTTGTTAATCATAAGCACGTTTCCCACTTCTTAACAGCATATTGATTGGCCCTGAAACTTTATCCCTTTCATCTCCCCCGGAATCGTCTAGCTATCTCTTTCTTAGATCAACTTTTTTACTGTCCACATACCTACTCGTAAAAGTCCCCGTGATAATAAAATTATGATCGACGAAGCGAAGTTTACGATTTATTTATTGGGCTGACGATAGTTGTCGAATGTTCTCGACTTTGGTTTGTAACAAAATAAATAGAATGTCTTCGCTTGTTTGTTTAGTACGATTTAGGCGAGTAGTTTGTGCGGTTCTATTCTTTGTGATACGAGTAAGCCGCTTCTTGCCAAAAATCGGCATTGAAGATGTTTTGCTTGTATTTACGGATCTTATGATAATTCCTATATATACTATCTGAGACTTTAATATTCGGAATAACATTGAGAAAGGCAAACTGGGGCGCATTCAATCAAGGTGAGAGAGATAGATAAGTTATGTCATTTTGACTTTTAAGTGGCGATATACCTACTACTTCACCAACCGGGTCGCGTTAAGTTTGCACCTTTGTATGCGACACCTGGTCTTAGTATCACTAACACAACACAATGAAAGTTTTTGCCAAAAAAGATTTCTTTTGAGCCACGTTTTATGGCCGACTTTCTTACACAAATATTAATTGCTGATCAAGGCCAATCAAATGAGCTCAAACACGATGATTATTGGCTTATCGTACAATTCTTTAAAAAAAAGTTAATTGTAAGTAAATTCATCCAAATAGTTTCGCAGCAGTAATTTCTAAAACTGCTAATTTAAGCTGTCAACATCCAAATTATCTGAAACAAGGGTATTTTGCTTGTCACAGATACAATCAATTTACGAGCTCTATTCCGTTCGAGTTCAGTGTGAAGGTATTAACATTGAATACGTCCTTTGAGCCGTCTTGACTCGTGACAGACATTGTAGTCCCTTTGATGGTATCGGAGCCCTAAAAGTGAACAAAACAGCCGACACCTATTAGTCAAGGAGCTGACGTTTGCTAGAAAGGGACGTCGTCCGGTCGGCTCGCTGGCCCTTCCTGCCTCCCATTTGTCAAAGGTTTAAGCAACGGGTTTATGAGACATCCTGTTTTCTTGACGTCTTTTGTGAGTTTCGTTTGAGTAAATGTACCTAGTCGTATATTTGGAGTTTGATACTTGACTCAGAGGCCAGTCTCAACTAGTAAGATTAATGTCTCGGGTAAGCGTAAACATGGGTGGATGTTGTTTAAACTTGTCGCTTATAGGATTATATAAATTCACATGAATTAGACATCGCTTTATAGCGTTTCAACCTTCTGCTATATAGTGTACGCCGCAGAAACGTATACCCTGCGGGATGTCGAAAAGAAGATAGACGCCCTAGAGATGTGGTGCTGGAGGAGAATACTAGGAGTATTATAAACTGAACCAACCAACGAGTCTATACCCGGCATCAAGCAGCGTTTATCGTCTTTAGTACATTCCCGTTTCCTCACTTTCTTTGGCCACGTATGCCGCCGGGGGAAGTGGTTTGAGCGATTTGTGATCCAGGGAAAGGTTGAGCGTCAATCAACTAGACCATAAGGAATAGCCTATGAGATGGATACACCAAAATAAAAGCTGCAATAAATGGCTCATCGTCACTACACGAATGCACGAGGAAGGCGGCTATCAGGGAAGAATGGCGACTTGTTGTGAAGCTTGCCACCAACATTTGAAATGATGACCACGCCCACTCCGTCAAGTGTGCAACCGATGTAGAAGATATAGTGTATTTTAAATTTTCTTTAAACTGTTTTCATTGGTGTTCTAGTGATGTTTACAATAACGGATTCGTTAACAGTTTCACTGTGTTCTGAAGAGTTTTTTGTACTATTGTTGGGCAAACTATATTAACATGCAATGATAATATAATAAAAAAGAAGTTCTTACTCACCTGTTCTACCCAAACGTTCGTTGTCATGATTTGATTCTTAAGGTTCTGGAAAGAAGAAAAGATACAATTAGCAAATCACATCAAAAGATAAAAAAGGTATCGAAATTTAAAGTTACATAAGACTTGGTAAATTACAACAACGGTGTTCAAAACTTTTGGCATTACCTGCTTGGACGATATTATTAAAATTCCAGTTTCCAAACAAGGACATAAATAATCCCCAATTTTGGAAAAAGGGTTGGTAAGGGTACCGATGACCCGTCAAGTGAAAATACTTGGGAACTTTCCACTCCTGTTAACTTTACAGTCTGCCGCGTTATTTTTATAAAGGGCGACCCCTAATCAAGTTTTGGACCTGAGATCGGGACCAAAGTAGCCGATAATTTTATTTCTGAAGATCCCTTGTTATGTCAAAGTGGTAGACTGACGTAACTGTAGAATTTGAGGACCTTATTTCCAGCTCTGAGAGTTGCTATTCCATTGTGACACTTACATTGAACAAGTAGGAACTAGTAATCGCATATTTCGTGAGGCAAATTAATTGCGCTACTGGCGCAGCGGTCTACATAGTGGACTAGTAAGCAGGAGGTCGGGAGTTCGATCCCCAGGTGTTTTTTCTTATTTATTCTTTTTCTAAATTTAGTTGCATTTTTCTAGCACGGTATGCATGTAATTTATTTAAAATATTGTTTGGGGTCATGACTGGCATATTCGACAATTGAGCTCTGACTAGCGACCAGTAAAGATCCTCCACTTTAGTGTGTGATTTAGGAAATAACATGATAGAAATTGTGGAACTGAGTTTCCGGACATCCATCTAGTGGCAGTGACTAATTTTATATTTTGGTGTGCTGTGAATATTAAAAAAGGGGTAAGTTCATAATGGATCGTAATTTGTAGGGCTTGCTAGTTTACATTTTTAACAAAATAGCTAATATTAGAATGTTTGTATTTTAGCCTACCGATACGCCCTTTACACCCACGGCTTCCATTGGGAAGCAGACTGAGCTACGCTTGGCAAGGATAGGCAGAGTTCCCAGTAATATACAGAACTAAAACTCTCCTGGCGCCCTTTAAATTTAAGTTAGATTTAAGAACCTAGTTATTAAAGTTTAGTTTTTCATTTTAAATTGTTGCCGTTATTTGGTTTACCTGATCACCCCATAACAATAGCGCCCAACGTAAAAACATTTGGGATGGTCAGGTGTTATTGATTTTAGATTGTTACGTATCGACGGGTTTAGCTAGGTTTTTGTTTGTAATATAGTTGCAATTTGTTGTTTATATTAATTACATAGCTGTTTAGTTGTTCAGATGTAATGAATGTAGAAGAATAACTGGCACGGCACTTTGAAAATAAATTTACGGCTGTGGTTGTCCGTTAAATTAGGTTAGGAACACTTAATACTTTAAAAAGATTTTAAATTTATTTTCACTACAGTAATTTACGGTTGTTTTGTTTAAGGTGGTTAATTTAATGTGTTTAGTTTTAATGTGGTTAGTGAGTTAATTTTTTCTGTGCAATTTTGTTTTGTTAGGTTCTTGTGTAATAATAATTGTTTATTGGAACTTGGTTAAAAGTTATCCTGACAATTGTGTGTGTTCAGTAAACATTGGTGCAAAATCAGGTTAAAATTGTGTTACGTATTTAGGTTTGAGAAAATCAAGTTTTGTACTGACATATTTATAATGGACCCTCAATTTTTGTTAAAAGATGAATTAGAATATGAGCTTGTGTGTAGGGGTGTTGCGTTAAAAACAACCGTGCCGGTCATGAAAAAAGTGTTAAAGGAATTATTGCAGGCAGAACATACGGAGGGATCAGCCCTGGAAATAAAAGCACCACAACCGAGCACTGTTAAATATGAGCTGGAAATATGTAAGGCAAAATTAAATGTTCTTTCGAATTATATTTCAGAATTAAACGGCAAACCAGATAGAACTTTATTAAGAAGGTTAGTTTCTAGGCTGTATCATGTTCAAAATAGAATTCATCTGTTACATCATGAGGCAGAAGATGATGGTATTCAGAAAGAGGGGCTTTTACAGCAATGTCAGGTGCTGTTGGATAAATTAGAGGGTCAGGATGACATGGTTGATGAGGAAAACTTATCAGCTAAGGATAAGGAAATGTTAGAGCAGACGTTAGGGGAATTGGGGCGTGTTATAGTTCAGAAACTGGAAAATAACGGGGATCTTTCTCGGGAGATGACTAGTGCCCCAGGGGGTAGTTCGGAACGTAGATCTCACGAGGTAATTGATAAGTCCGAAAGGAATGTTTCATTTGTGGCTAACCAGTGGGATCAAGATAGGCATACGAGGTCGAGGTTAGGCCGCACCTCAACTATAGACGAAGATTTTTCGAAACGCAAATTAGTACCGGTCTATCAGTGGGGTTTGAAATTTTCAGGAGGTAATAGCATGAGTGTAAATGCATTTCTGGAACGGGTCATGGAACTGAAGGAGGCTAGGAATGCTACCGATGGTGATTTGTGGAGGTATGCCATTGATTTTTTTGAAGGGGATGCATTAATATGGTATAGGGCAAATAAAGAGTATGCCACCAGTTGGGAAGAGCTTGTTATTCTGCTAAGACGAGCGTTCCAGAGACCTTATTACCAGGAGGAGCTGTTGACCGAGATTCGAGCCAGGACTCAAGGAGCTGATGAGTCGGTATTAATTTATATATCTGTAATGCAGAATATGTTTAATAGGTTACCTAGCAGGATTACGGAATCGGAAAAAATTGTAATAATACTTAAGAACTTGCAGCCATACTACCAACAGGCTGTTTGTCGTGACAGTTTTGATTCGGTTCCCGACTTGGTTAATGTTTTAAGGATATTGGAAAGAACGAAAGTAAACTGTGATAGGTTTCAGGAACCAAAGATGCGCAGTAACATTTTAGAGCCAGATCTGGCCTATAGATTTGGAAATGTTATGGCTATGCAAGATGTTAGAAATATGGGAGAAGCGGCAGAAATGAGGACCGCAGACGTTCGTGTGGAAGGTTCAGTTAAGCAGTCAGAGAAGCGCTGCTGGAACTGTCGCGAAAGCGGACATGTTTTTAGAGAATGTGAGGTGCCAAAACAGCGACTGTTTTGCTATCGGTGTGGAAGGTTTGGTAAGACGTCGAGGGAATGTGAATGTAAGGGAAACGCACAAGGGGGAAATTTGAGTTCTGCCAACTGAATTTCTCCCTTGATCGGGAAAGCAGCGAATGGCAGTCATGGTTGGAAACTGTAAGAAATTTTTTTGCGCACGATGATGGTCATTTATGTCCATTATTAGTTAAAAGGGTGAATGATAATAGAATGTATGTAAGGTTAAGTATTTTAGGTTATAAGTGTGCAGGTTTGTTGGATTCAGGAGCAAATCGCACCGTCATCAACGCACATTTTGCGGACATCTTGAAAAGATTAGGACTTAAGACCACTAAGTCTAATCCTATGGGAATCGTTACCGCAGATGGAGTAACTCATCAAATTACAGAAACGATTGACATTCCCATTTCCTTTGACAATCAGTTCAAGTTATTGTCAATTATGGTCATGCCCAGTCTTACGCAACAGTTGGTTTTAGGAAAAGATTTCTTTGATGAGTTCGGGGTAGAATTACATTTCAAGGGGGATATTAAATATGATAGGGCGGAAATCGGGGTAATTGAAATGAATGGTCCGTCCATAATTGCTAGAGAAGAACTAAAGGAAGATCAGCAGCAAATTTTAGACTCTGTGATAGAGGACATGAAACTGAGAATCGGTATGGGTCTAGGAAGAACAGAGATTCTGAAGCATAATATTGATACAGCGGACAATAAGCCCATACATCAAAGACAATACAATTTCTCACCGGTAGTAAAAAAAGCCATAGAAAAAGAATTGGATGAAATGCTGGCCAAAGATGTTGTGGAACCTTCATATAGTTCATGGTGCTCGCCAGTACTAATTGTCAAGAAGCCTAATGGGGACAATAGGTTATGCTTAGACAGTAGGCAACTCAATCGGATCACAAAAAGAGACACTTATCCGTTGCCTAGAGTGGCCAACATTATAGACAATTTGCGAAATGCCAAATTTTTGAGCACTATAGATCTTAAGTCAGCGTTTTGGCAGATTCAGCTCGAAGATGGTAGTAAAGAGAAGACGGCGTTTGCGGTGCCGGGCAGGGGTCTATATCATTTCAAGGTCATGCCATTTGGCCTCGTAAATGCATCACAAACCCAACAAAGGTTAATGGACATATTGTTTCATGCAGAGGATGATAGAGTATGGGCATATCTTGACGACATCGTAATATGTTCAGCGGACTTTGACGAACATATGCAACTTTTGAGGAAGGTCGTGTCGATCCTCAGTAAGGCTAATTTGACAATAAATATTGACAAATGTAAGTTTGCTAGGCCCAGCTTACGTTACCTTGGTTATGTCATAGATAAGGATGGGCTTAGAACGGATCCTGAAAAGGTAGAGGCCATACTAAATTTTCCGAGGCCAAAAACGTTCACGGAGTTGAAACGCTTTATAGGTCTCGCGAGTTGGTACAGACGATTCGTTAAAGACTTTTCAAATGTGGCTGCTCCATTGCACGAGCTGACCAAGGGTAAGAAAACGAAGAAGTTTGTTTGGACATCAGAGGCGGAGACGGCCTGGTTGAGGCTAAAAGCCTTGTTAACTTCAACTCCAGTAGTAACGTGTCCAGACTACGAGAAGCCATTTATCATTCAGTGTGACGCTTCAGGGTCAGGAATCGGAGCAGTACTTTGTCAAAAGATTAATGACATTGAGCAACCAGTAGCGTATTTAAGTCGGAAGTTAAATGATCGCGAGGCAAAGTACTCAGCTTCGGAAAGAGAACTTCTAAGTGTGGTTTATGCGGTAGAGAAGTTTAGATCGTACATTGATGGTACACACTTTACGGTGGTGACTGATCACAGGGCGTTGCTTTGGCTACACAAAATAAAGGATCCTCACGGCAGATTGGCACGCTGGGCTATGAAATTACAGCAATTTGATTTCGAGATCATCCATAGACCTGGTAAGTGTCACACAGTGCCTGACGCTTTGTCCAGAAGTGTGGTACAAGCGAAGTGTGATCTCAATACCATTGAGATCTCAGATCAACACAAGGACGCCTGGTACAAAAGTCAGGTGGCAAAGATATCCATGGGAAATCAAGATTCTGATTGGTTAGTTTCCGAAGGACGTCTCTTTAAAAAGGTACCATTGAAACAGTTTCCGAATAAAGAGGACTTGTTTAAACTGTATGTACCTGAGCCCTTGCGTAAGAAAGTTTTGGAAGAGTGTCACGATAATCCTACTTCGGGGCATTTAGGAATAAGAAAGACGTACTTTAAGGTTAGACAGAAATTTTACTGGCATAGTATGTTGAGAGACGTCAAGAAATATGTGAATGAATGTGAATGTTGTGCCAGCTGCAAAGTTTCGCAGAAACTGCCATTGGGTCATATGGGACAGCAAAGAGAGGTGACGGGTCCGTGGCAAGTAGTAGCAATGGATTTTATGGGCCCTTTTCCAAAAAGCAAGAGGTGCAACACTATGTTATTTGTTATGACATGCCTCTTCAGTAAATTCACCGTGTTATTTCCTCTTCGTACTGGCAAAGCTGACAAAATGTGCGAGATAGTCGAAAAACAGTTTCTGCTATATGGTGCCCCTAAGGCTATAGTATGCGATAACGGGAAGCAGTTTGAGTCACAATTGTTTAAAGACTTAGCAAGTAAATATAAGTCACAAATCATGTATACGCCACGCTATCACCCGCAAAGCAACCCGACCGAAAGAGTGAATCGTGTTATAGGTACCATGATAGCATCATATTTAAAATCTAGGAAGCATAATGAATGGGATAGCAATCTGGATGAAATAGGTCATGCTATTAGAACAGCAGTGCACGAGACGACCGGGTATACGCCATCGTATTTGTTCTTCGGTAGGGAGACATCAGTGTCTAACTTAACAACAGGCCCTGTAACACAGGCATATTCTATCAGGCCAGATTGCTATACTATAAACACGGATGATCATTTGGATATTATCAAGGAAAAAGAGGCAATTTTAAAAGAGGTTCAAAAAAAAATTAATTTGGCACATTTTAGGAGCCAGGGGCACTATAACAAAAAAAGACAGCAAGGAACCTTTCAGTTAGGAGATACAGTCTGGAAAAGAACCAAACATCTATCTAATGCAAGTAATAAATTCATGGCTAAGCTGGCACCAAAATTCGAAAGGGCGATTATAGTAGAAAAAATATCGGATGTCGTTTTCAGATTAAATAATGTACTTGGCAAGAACTTAGGGGTCTGGCACATCAAGGACTTGAAACCCTACTATGTAAAAAATAAATAAATGAGATTTATTTATTTTCATGAGGGAAGGGGCATGTTATGTCAAAGTGCAGACTTTGTTGTCATATTAATGATGTAGACTGACGTAACTGTAGAATTTGAGGACCTTATTTCCAGCTCTGAGAGTTGCTATTCCATTGTGACACTTACATTGAACAAGTAGGAACTAGTAATCGCATATTTCGTGAGGCAAATTAATTGCGCTACTGGCGCAGCGGTCTACATAGTGGACTAGTAAGCAGGAGGTCGGGAGTTCGATCCCCAGGTGTTTTTTCTTATTTATTCTTTTTCTAAATTTAGTTGCATTTTTCTAGCACGGTATGCATGTAATTTATTTAAAATATTGTTTGGGGTCATGACTGGCATATTCGACAATTGAGCTCTGACTAGCGACCAGTAAAGATCCTCCACTTTAGTGTGTGATTTAGGAAATAACATGATAGAAATTTTGGAACTGAGTTTCCGGACATCCATCTAGTGGCAGTGACTAATTTTATATTTTGGTGTGCTGTGAATATTAAAAAAGGGGTAAGTTCATAATGGATCGTAATTTGTAGGGCTTGCTAGTTTACATTTTTAACAAAATAGCTAATATTAGAATGTTTGTATTTTAGCCTACCGATACGCCCTTTAAACCCACGGCTTCCATTGGGAAGCAGACTGAGCTACGCTTGGCAAGGATAGGCAGAGTTCCCAGTAATATACAGAACTAAAACTCTCCTGGCGCCCTTTAAATTTAAGTTAGATTTAAGAACCTAGTTATTAAAGTTTAGTTTTTCATTTTAAATTGTTGCCGTTATTTGGTTTACCTGATCACCCCATAACAGAGCGTAATTTGACCTGATTTTGTGCTTATAATACTTTAAGTCATTACAACTAAATATCCAATTTAGTTTCTGAAAAAAATAATAGATTGTTTTCTTGATAATTTAAGGATAAATAGTACATTACTGCAGACGCCAGGAAAGAAGGGCTTGCCGGGTGAGTTGTTATGCAATGAAATAAAAAATACACCACTCAAAAAATCAGCTGTTTAGCCTGACATTAAAGACATTTATTTAGGGTACCCCTTTTCTTGCACATCTAGTAGGTAACTAGCCACTCTTTAAGTTTCCTCTTAAACTGACTTACACCTTCAAGCGTCTTAAACATTCAGGTAAATGATTGAATATTTCGATTCCAGTGACATACGGACTCTTGCTTAGTATGTAACTGGAAGGCCAAACTGTACATACATCATGTTTATATTGTTCATGAACAAGAACGCCTGTTAAAAAAGTACTTCCTAGGCCTATTTTGCATGAAATTCCTTCACGTGATACCTGAATATAGCTGAATTGGAAACGTATAGTGCAATGCAACGAAGAATTAATTTCAAGCACCAAGTCATACAATTAAAATTCCTCAATAACTAAACGAGTAAGAACAACTTCCCGGATCGGACGTGGATTTCTTTAATTACCTAGACACAGATCCGATCAAATTGCATTCTTCCGCGACTCGAGAGCTCTGCGCCGTCGGAGGGAACACGGATTCTTTCAAAGGTACGTCCCATCTATACCTACTACAATTACCTAGTTATTTTGACGACGCGTTTGGCTCGGTTTGTAGTGCAGCTGCCTACTGAGTCGAAGGTCCTGGGTTCGTATCCCGGCCAGTGCAAATATTTGTGTGATGAACTCGAATATTTGTTCCTGGGTCATGGATGTTATCTGTATATGTATATATCGTCGTCTAGTACTAAGCAAAACTTAACCTATTGGTACGTACCAATAGTTCAAGTTTTGCTTAGTTAGGGACTAGGTTGACTTGCATAAGATTGTCCCTTAATATTTATTTATTAGAAGTGGCTCTGTGCGCTCTCGCAAATATATATATTTTGTTTAAAATAATAAGACGTACGAAATATGTTTCCCCAAATTAAATCGGCCCTGAAGGACGGCCCGCCGACCGGTGGGCCGACGAGTTAAACAGAGTCACGGTGAGCAGATGGATGCAGAGGACCGGGTATGGTGGCGCGAATTAGGGGAGGCCTATGTCCAGCTATGGATTTTGAGCTGATGATGATGATGAAAACGGAGACGATTCGCTCGCGCTTCGCGATCGCTCGGTCAATAAGACTATAAAAAGCATGTTTTTGTACATTGACAATACTTCTATTGGAGGACTCTTAAACAAAAAATCTATTTTTAGGTGTTTTTTTTAATTATCATCAGCTAATGATACTTTATACGTCACAGTTTAGTTGCCGCTTTATTGTAAGAAAATAATTATAAGGAAAAAAATGCATTTATGCATTTACAGTTCTTTGAGTAAATTAAATTTTGTCTACTTAATTTAAAACACCCACAATTGTATAAGACTCATACAGGTAACATGGGAATCAGGGAGTATTATGACACACCACTGGCAACACAGAAACGGATTGACAGAACCAACCAGCCAATCATAGCGTGAAGACGTCAGACGTCTCGCCTGTGAAACATACAATGGAATGTCGTCATAACGTGCGTTAAAACAGGCTTCGAAGTGTCAAGTTTCGGGCGGAACAATTTGAGAGAACTGTAAAGGAATTTCATACAAAATTGAAGGCCGGGAAGTAATTTTTTTTTAAATTTAGTCTAAACATGGCGTCGTGTTCATGAACAGGCTAAACAGATGAATTACCTATGTTTTTTGAGTGGTGTATTTTTTTTTTCATTGCATATGTTTGAGAAAAGCACCATATATGCCTTAGCCGTGAAATGGGCTTGCCGGCTTCGTATCACTATCCGGCCTCCCTTATGGTCGGCCGTCTATACCTACTCAGCCGGCAAGCCCCTATTTCCCGGCGTCTGCAGTAAAATGTACTATTCTTATACCCTGGCATGTTCTATATCGGATCAAATTGCATTCTTCGAACGAGTTCGGCTCCGCCCGCAGGAAACACAGATTCTTTGAAAGGCTCCTTATATTTAAAACGCCCCCGGATTGCCGGCTCGAATTGTTCGCGGATATCGGTGGAATTGAATCTGTCTTTCGGTCTGATCTGTCACGAATAGGTGAATACGAATAGTGAAATTCTAGCGGTGTAATGAATATAATTTTATATGTTAAAGTATTTATATGTAAACCATGAATACATGTATTTATATTATGTAGTTTAAGAAATATACATTGGCCACCTGTAAATGAAGTTTGTTAGCCAAATAAAAAAGTAGATTTGTAAAATCACACCTTTGAGTGTAAAATTACTAACTCATATTAATTTGAATTTTAAAAAACCGTTGACGATAAATTGTTTTCACAGATCATAAAATGGATAACAGACGGCTAAAATTATATATGCTAAACTACACTATATAGGTATATAACAAACCGGTGATAGTTTATTTCACGAGAAATCTCTCTTACCTCTCTGAGATATCTCCGAAGTGGCGATGTAAGTACCTTTACTAGGTTTCCTAGTATGTCGCCACTTTGCGATCCCGGTCGCGTTAAGTTTCACCTCATTTATATGCGGCGTCATAGATAGGGTAATGTATGCAGTCATGCGCAAACATCGCATTTTAATGACAATTTAAGCCGATATACCTGAGATATACCTGAGACACCGCTTGTTTGGCGATATCTAAAAGTACCTACACTTGAATTAGCGCCCTGGCCTATTACGTAATTTCCCATACTTAAAGCGCCCTTCATCACGATAATAACATTTCGAATAACGTCATTAACAGATAGCTTTATGCGTAATTTACGACTTAAATCGTCATTCGCCTATAATCCTTTAATCCAAGATGCCATATCGAGTCGTCGACGATAAAATTATTTATCTACCAATCTATTCGTAATCGGGTGTCACGGGGGATTGCGATAACGAGGTGAGTCGATTATTACGGTATTGGGATGATGTATCGAAACTATTACGTACGCTTAAGGATTTCAGATAATTTGCCTTTAGTCTAAGCAGTTGAATACGTAATTATTATAGGTGAGTTGCGCTGTTTTGATGGTTGGAAATTTTAATACCGCTCTAAAAGGACACCGATATAGACAGGCCATGATATTAATATTATTTGAATGAAATAGTAATTTTTAGGGTTTTGTACCCAAAGGATAATTGAAACGGGAGCCTATTACTAAGCTTCCGCTGTCCGTCCGACTTTCTATCTCTCACCAGGCTGTATGTCATGAACCGTGACAGCTAGACAGTTGAAATTTTCACAGATGATGTATTTCTGTTGCCGCTATAGCAACAAATACTATCACGATAAAATAATAAATAAGTATAATAGGTACAAAGTTGAAATTTTCACAGAATGTTTAGTTTGGGCGCCACTATAACAACAAATAAAAATAAAAAATAATAAAAAATTAAAGGTTACAAGGAACGTGTTTTTTGGTCGATATTGGTACGGTTCCGTGGAAGGTTTTTGAGCTCGTATTTAATTAGTTGAAAATAAATTTAAAACGGAACAGTTAATAATGTAAAGTGAAGCTGATTTGACTGGTTAGTTTATTTCTGTGTTATTACTTTTAGACTATAAAGAATCCCAGCTTAAACAAAGAAAAAGTTTTGTGTATTCAGTGTTTATGCTGATTTTCGTACCTTAAAATAATATTTATATAGTAATATATGAAACTTACGTATTGTTTACGTATTCATTCAATCTAAATATTTGCTTAGGATTTTAACAATGTATGCATGTACATAAAAAAATAAAATCCAATAAAGAAATTACAAAATCGTAATCACATCAATATTATACTTATAAAAATCTGACTAACAAAGAGGAAACTTCACACATTTCACTGAAACTGGCGCATGATAATGGCACAAAACTGTAGAATGGGTGAAATGTTAATTCTTGCGGGTTCTTTGCCAATTTTCGCGTTTGCGACCTTTGACTGATCACTTGGAGCAACGCCAGTGCGCTTACCATGAGTTTACAGTAACCGTACACGCTACTTACTATACGTAAAAAAAATGTATGGAGAACTAGCTTTTGCCCGCGACTACGTCCGCGTGAAACTTGGAAGTATGAAAGCAACCTAATATCCACCTAATCACCTTAGTTAATAAAAGGGATTATTTAAAGCGCCTAAGCAAATGTAAGAGCAATTGTGCTTTTGGTCTAACCATTACATTTCCGACTGGGTCATCAATGTCATCATGAATTACTTACTTACTTTTCAATCTTTTAGGGATAATTTCCAAGATGAAAACTATCCTATGTCCTTCCTCGGGTCTTAAACTATCTCCATGCCAAATTTCATCAAAATCGATTCAGCGGTTTAAGCGTGAAGAGGTAACAGACAGCCAGACAGACAGACACACTTTCGCATTTATAATATTAGTATGGATGGATGGATTGTAGTTCTACAATGTAACCGCTAGGGCTGTATCGCCCTCCATACAAAGCGTTTACGCTGTGGCTAGACTATAGTCCGTTTTCAATTGGGAATGCTTGTATGGAGATAGGTATACAATTTTGAGTACAGCAATGCCTTTTGTACGGGTATAATACACGTCTACTTGAGCCCAAAACGCTCGGTAGCTAGTTTGAACCCCGCGACAGATACTTTTACTTCTTTTACAAATACTTTAACTTCCTCTACCAATATTTTTTCATTCATCATTCCATAAGTTGAAAATCGACCAGCAGCTTCTATCTATCCAGCAAAACTCATTTGTTTTGGCGTACCTCTGCGGCTGCGGCGGTCGGCCTACGCCGATTATCAATTTGTTGTGATGACATTCGATAACCGAAGCAATTTGTTCAAACGAAATTGTTTTAACAAAACCATTTGCTTGGCCGAGATTCGGTACAAGTTGAGGAAAATGGAAATCTTGTTATATAAAATAATGACTGTCGTTCGACCTCCGGGGTCTTTGAGATTGGTCAAACTCAAAGGTCGCCGATAGACGTACGTATATAACGGGATGAATCGGGATTTCTTATGTGAGTAGATGGATATATTTTATTCATAGAACCTTTTAATTTATTTTCTAATTTATTTATTTAATCTTTGTTACATAAAATAAAATAAGTATCTATGATCAAATCATAGATACAAAGGCAATAATCTTAGAATTAGCAAGACAACAATTCAAATGTAAAATAGAACACTCCAAAAAACTCCTTTTATATTCATACTTTATTAGTATTGCCCAACATCAATTCACGCGCTTTGCATAGACTTCATGGAGACCAACGATACTATTGCCCATATCATTCTCGAATGTCCTGGTGTGGCCAAATCACAGCTGTAGCTTGCGAGTGAGTCATTCAAATGAGCTATATCATTTGGTTTAGCTCACTAGCTCTTTTGCTCACTGAAGATTCAAGTAGCTCAGTTTATCATCTATCATCTCAGTATTACTCGCTGGCTCTCACGTTTTTCTCGTCGTTTCGTCTTTTAAATCTAAATTGTCTCTAGTTCTCTACTCACTCGTGAACGATATATCGTAATGTCGACTATAAGTCTAAAGATCTACTGAGCTAAATGAGCTAAATGAGTGATACTCTCGGTGACCTAAAGACACATACCTATGACTCTTTTCACTTTAGTGACACTTTCTGCGCATCTCTAGGCCAAATACCGGGCACAACACCTTGGATCCCCGATTTCACTCCCAGAAGTCTCGGCAACATCAAGGGACTGCTTGGCTTTCTGGTAGAGTTGGGTTGGTAAGAGTAGTGCCATCAACCCTTCACGCAAAATAGCTGTAAGACGTCGAGTTGCGGAATACCAGCCAGCCATAACCTATATATCTTCACGGCCTCACATGTAATAACTAATAATCGAACTGAAAACATCGACAACCGCCCTAAACCATGCTTTTAGCCCATCCCCAATAACATCGTTACTCGAAAAGCTGACTTTGGAATATCTGACCAGCTCACGCAAGCATCTGTTGATATCCTTAATACCATCGCAAAAGAGCCGATTCGGTGAACATTCTGATTTTAGGCTGGTTTTCCCGTGCGTCTTTTGTTTTAGTCGTTGACCAGTAAGCGTTGACCCATGAGTTTTACTGCTGGTCAACCGTTTATTTCATGTTTTTATGTACTATAGCGACTGGTATATGTCTCGCTACGCTGGCGGACGTAAACTATCGTGGTCACGTAGGGAACAAAGGCGATATGACGAAGGTCCGGTTGTTATTAAAAACGTAAGACCTTTTTATTTATGCCTACCCTTTCAGGAGGCGCTATAACTCAGCGGAGTCGCGAAGAGGGTACGAACGTGATGTACAAGGGCCCGGACGACGTTGCTTTCATCAACCGTTTAACTACGATGTTGGAACCTTTTTTATGAAAGTACTTTCATAAAGTACGTAGGTAAGTTGAAAAAAAAAAACGAGCCAAGTGCGAGTCTGACAAACACTTATTTATTATTTATGTAATCTTAACTGGCCGGATTAAGTTTAGTTTGCACTTGGTATCCAAATGAGGTGGCGATAACGATCATCGTCATCTAGCTCGCCGCGCGCAGCACTACACTGGCGTGGCCATGGCAACCTAATTAACAACTCAATTCTATTCATCTTCTTCAATACATAAGCTTTGATTATGTAAAATACTTAATAAAACTATAAAACTTCATATAATTGGTTTTACCTATTTGCAATATCGCCAATTATTCATGGTGACCCCGACGTGATTTGAGCATAACTTATTCATCAAAAGAAACAATATTCCTCATCATCGGACGTGGCATCCATATTGATCACTGATCCTTGGAAACAAGCGGAATCGGGACAATAATTAATACGTAGACCACAAGGAAACCCAGGCCACGTGAAGTAATTATTTATTCGGAACAAAAAGGTATACTATTACGATATTTACAAGATTCATGATTGCCTTGTTCTGTCATTCTTTAAAGCTACAAAACTATTCATTCTTGCACTTATTAACTAGAATATTACAATAAAGTCAACTTAATACTTATAACGACTAATACTAATCCTCAAATACTTCGCAAATATAAGCAAAATAAGCACTTAATTTCATTTTTTTACCTACAACTACAACGCATTGCTCTTAGTTATTTGTGTGTTTTCTTTAGGCTAAAAGCTTATTTTAAAGCACTTGAAAATAATCGGGCTTGGGTCGCGGGCTTAAATAACAGCATCTACTAGCATATAATTATATCGCTATTTGGCCGAAAGTGTTTCAGCCGCCGGTCTTGCGCCGCGCATGACCGCCAGTCCGCCGTGTCCCGCCTCCCGGCTCCTCCCGCAGCCTCGGTGTCAGCTCCGCGTGCGCGTGCTGCCACCGCTTCATCGCGAGGACAACATCATCACTGCATGCGAACAACTCATCCAGCAGCCACTTGTTATTATACAGTGGACTACACGGTTTGAATTCAGATTTATTTCTTAGTACAGTCTGTTCAATTTATTTGTAGCAGTGAATTTGACATATGAGTGTTATATTTTAATACAAAATGGAAGACACATTTAAACAATTAGTTAAAAAGCGTGGAACTATAAAAGCAAAAGTAACCATATATGATAAATATATTGAAACAACAAAAAAAATCTCACCCGAGAACTTCGACAAAGTCTTACTCGGGGAGCTACAGTTGAAGTTAACTCGCTTCCAAACTTTACTGTCACAATTTGATGACATATAATGTGACATTGAAAACATAGCTGATGACAAAATTGAGGAACAGCTTTTAGAGCGCGAAAAGGTTGAGGATCAAATGATAAGGTTAATTTCATTGTCACAATCGATACTTGAGGCAAACCAGCCGCCGTCTGATTCCAAATATGCCAGTCCTGCTGCGTCGCAGGCCGGTGAGGGTTCAGTTGGTTCAAACAATACACAACAAAAATCGAATTGCCACATTAAGCTGCCTACATTGCGGTTGCCCACATTTGATGGTAGTTATAGTAAGTGGATGGAATTCCGTGATACTTTTAATTCTTTGATAAACAACAATGAGTCCATCCCGGCTATAAACAAGTTTCACTATCTACGTGCCTCCTTGGAGGGTGGAGCATCGGTGGTTATCAAGTCTATTGAGTTTACAAGTGCCAATTACCAGGTTGCTTGGGACTTGTTGTGTGAGCGTTACAACAATGAAAAAATATTAATAAATAATCACATCAAGTCAATATTCAGCTTCGAACCCATCACCAGGGAATCACACAAGTCGTTAAGGTACATGATTGATTACTTTTCAAAGAATTTGCGCGCATTGCACACTCTCAAGGAGCCCACAGATAGTTGGGATACATTAGTCATATATTTGATGGTGTCAAAACTAGATGGCGCCACTAGTAGGAAATGGGAAGAACACAAAAATACACTTGTCTCTTCACCCAAATTAGATGACTTTCTGTGTTTTCTTCGCAATCGAGCGGATGTTCTGGAAACAATTCAATATAGTGCATCGACCCAAAAACATGAAAAACAATTTAACAATGTCAAAGAACACAAACATGTCAGAACATTCTTATCTTCAACTAGTGATAGCAAATACACAAAAACAATGATAACATGTGCATTTTGCCAACAAAATCACTTCAATCATGAGTGTCCTAGGTTCAAGGAACTGTCCGTGGATTGTAGGCAAAGTGAAGTGTCCAAACATAACATATGTAAGAACTGCCTGCGTCCTGGTCATCACAGCTCTCGCTGTCACCTAGGTCCCTGCAAAATCTGTCAAAGATTTAGAGTCAATTCCATACAACCTGTAATGGGCAACTTACCTGCTCCTCGCGTAACTCCTGCTCTACCCTTCGCAAACTGTGGAACCGATTTCGCAGGTCCATTTTTAATTTCTAACAAAAAGGGGCGTGGGGCAAAGACATCTAAATGTTACCTTTGTGTATTCGTATGTTTCTCGACAAAGGCTGTCCACCTTGAGGTCGTTAGCGACCTAACCGCTAACGCATTTATTATGTGTTTGCGTAGATTTATTGCCAGACGTGGAAATCCAAATAATATCTATTGTGACAATGGAAAGAACTATGTAGGGGCTAAAAATGAGTTGAACAGACTATTTCAAACGTGTAAACGGCAAATCGGAGAGTTCGCATGCGGTGAAGAATTAGTCTTTCACTTTATACCGGCATACGCACCGAATTTCGGTGGGATCTGCGAGGCAGCTGTAAAATCAGCCAAGTACCATTTAAAATGAATCGCGGCTAATACAAGTTTAACGTTTGAGGAATTAGCTACACTATTTGCACAGATTGAGGCAATCATGAACTCGCGTCCACTGACACCTCTGTCAGCGGATCCATCCGATTTTGCACCACTTACGCCTGGGCACTTCCTTGTTGGGCGTGCCTTGATGTCCCTACCGTCACCTGTTGTACAGACAGCCACAGTCAACAGATACCAGTACATACAAAAATTGAAGCAAGATTTTTGGACTCGATGGACGAAGGACTACCTTTGTACACTCCAGCAACGACTTAAATGGAAGACGAACAAGAAACAAATCAAGATTGACGACCTGGTCTTGATCATCGATGACCAACTACCGCCGATGAAGTGGCTCTTGGGACGCATAGTGCGTTTATATCCCGGAGAAGATGGCATATGCAGAGTCGTCGATATCAAGACTAAAAACGGCATCCTGAGAAGAGCAGTATCCAGGCTCTCTGCTCTAGAAGGACTAGATTCTTAAGATCTTGAAAGCCACTCTTTCAAATAAGAAAAAGTAAATTTAATTTAATTAAAGAAAACAAAGTTTTTAAGTATTTAACTCCGTTTTAACATAAACTCAGTCTCCTCATACGTTCTCGACTTCAGCCAGATTATCAGCAGCTTTTTGCATTCATGGTAAGTTTTGGGGTAAGCATTAACTTCTCTATTTATTTTGTTGTAGAGGTGCACAGACATTGCGTCGAACTGCCTTGTGGCGAACACGGTTCATCCGTGATAATTTAAGCTACAGCGTGGTGACAAGCCGACGGACAGCGGAGGTTTAACAGGAGTAATAATAATAATAATCATTTATTTCAGGTCATAGACCCATACAATTGTTAGTAACAATGGTACTTAATCTATGTTAGCAGTATAATAGGTAATCACAGTTCAAAATCAATTAAATTAAATCATCATCATCATCATCATCATCATCAGCCCGGAGTCGTCCACTGCTGGACAAAATTAAATATAACAATAATAATGTAATAGTCCCGTTTTTACTCATTGGGTACGTAACTCTAAAAATTAACTTTAAAGTAAATCATTAAGTTTTCGCTAATCTTAAATTCTAATAAAAAAAAAATTAAATGACATTCTTATCTATAATTATAAAATTAGACATTTAGAAATACATTGTATACTGGTAACGTTTAGTATATTTTGTATCTTACTTGTACCTATGTTTGTCTATCTTTTTTTTATCTCTTATTTGCTTAAATAAAGGCTAATTGAAATCTCTTGCAATTGACAAGTTCGCCTTTGTAATCATAACCTAGTGATATCAGTTAAATGTGAGATGTTAGGAAAGATTTTAACTCCATTAATCCTACCTCATACTTGCAAGATGTCTGTTGAGGTTTTATATTAGTTATATTAATCCTGCCTATACTTGCAAGATGTCAAAATTTTCATTTCTATTAATCCTGCCTATATTTGCAAGATGTCAAAGTTTCAATTCTATTTATCTTGCCTATGCTTGCAAGAAAATTGGTCAGTTTTCAAAGAATACCGATTATCTCCACTGTGTTACCATAGACAATGTCCAAACTAAACCAAATAATCACCCGAACTCTCTTTGTCCCTAATTCCCCATATACGTGTGGACATAATGGGTCCAAACACCCGGGTATTGGTCGGTATAATCTTACTATTATATCTGTTACAATAGAATGTTAGGTCGGTTGCTAAAATAAGCGTAACTGTAAATATGTGAATACAGAAAACAAACAGGGATCGGTTTTCTGACCAACATTCTATTAGATAATGCTTTATATCAAAGAATTAATTTTTTCGACTCATTTTTCTTTTAAAGCTTTAGTTTTAGAATGCTTCATTTCAGGGAACTTTCGTTTCAACGACATCTTTCTTTCTCTAAAGTCTTTTGTTTGAAGATATTTTTGAGAAGGTCATCCTCACTTCTTTAATAAACATTAGCGGCTTAAACTCCCACATAAAGTCCGACTACTGGTAGTGAGGGCTAAACAGCCCCGTTACAGTTCAAGTCTTGTTTAACAAAAAAGAAGGTCATCATAATAGAAGCTAAAACTAACGGTTTCAAAGAAACGCTTTCCATAAAAGTAAACCTACGTGGTATATGCACGAAAAGAGTGTCATTAAAACAAGAAAAAATCAAAACGAATATGTCAATAAATACCTGAGTCTAGATTATACAAATTACCAAGTTACAATAATTATTAACGTGCAAAACAAAGATGACCAAGGCAGAACAAACAGATGAAATAAACACAAACCGAAGATAAACTGCTGAGGAAACGACTAACTGAGAACATTACGTCATTCATTAATTAATTAATTCCATCTAAATCACCTCAAAAGGAAGATGGCCGCCTGAGACAATGACTAGCCAACAACATTACATGACTCAAAGATGACCTGTCTCACCAAAAGGAATTATTTATGAAGCGCAAAAGGTAGATTGGAGCCACACAAGCAAAGTTGAGGCCATTACGGTAGCCAGGCAAGTCACATGGATTAATTCAATGTACATCGATTCGATTACTGCAGACTGTATGAAGATTCGATTCAAAGTTGCCCTGCGAGACATCATGCATGTAAATCAGGATTAATATCGTGAGGGCACGAGCTGCTTGGACTAACTTCGCAACTCGCAACAGCTTTCACTAACAAGCTGCACATGAAGGAGTTGGAGCATACGGTTTGCGCGACAAGCGCTATAGAAATGTCATATCGTTCAGAAATTGTGCAAATTTTCAATAACAAATAGTGGATTTTTCTTCGGCCGATATTTTATTTTTATCCTATACGCGCAGTACCGAAAGAGCAATGGAAATGATGAAAAATTAAGTAGGCTTATTTATATTTTGGAAATAAATATTAGAGAATGAGATAAGGACCAGTCCCCTTATCACGAGTTTACCGTGACCGTATTCGCTGGCAACTGCGTAACCAATTTGTATGGCGAATTGTAGTTCTACAAAGTTACCGCTAGCGGCGCTGTAGGTACTATTCTCCATACAAATCGTTTGCGCTGTCACTAGGGAGTACAGTCACAATAACTCATGGTAACCTAAAAAATTGGGCAAGTGCGAGTCGGACTCGCGCACCGAGGGGTACAAGCACTTTTCATCCTTAAGTGGTTAAGTTAAGTTTGCACCTGGTATGTATAGCGCCCCATACAAATGAGGTGCAAAGTTAACGTAAACAACCCGTTTGTTGTATGGGAGCCCCCCTTAAATATTTATTTTATTTTATTTTTAGTATTTGTTGTTATAGCGGCAATAGAAATACATCATCTGTGAAAATTTCAACTGTCTAGCTATCACCGTTCTTGAGATACAGGCTGGTGACAGACGGACGGACGGACGGACGGACGGACAGCGAAGTCTCAGTAATAGGGTCCCGTTTTTACCCTTTGGGTACGGAACCCTAAAAACTGTTAGGAAAATGTAACTACAGATAAAACTAGTAAAAACTAGTTTTGATTCAGTATTAACTAATGATAATGATATTCACGCAGCCAACTGCAGATGTTTATGACAGACTGTCTCAACAAAAACAAATTCCATTTTCAGCCATTTCTCGCTTATCATCTATAAGGCTTGTTTACGATAACCAGGGTCCCGTAACCGAAGGTCCTTTTGTTATTAAAAAAGACGTCAACTGGCTTGATTTATGGCTGCCTTTGTGGGGTAATAATGGGATTGTGTCGTGTAATGGTGGGGAGCTCATTAAGAGCTAAGTGATAAATAACGCCGTGGGACCGACGAATCGTCGCTTTAAATCCAATAGGTCATTTTCGGAAACATAGAGAGGAGTTTGTTATTTAATTCATCGTGAATTACCTTGATTGTCATCTTGTATAATACAAATAGTAAGGAAAACGTACTGTTAAAACATTTTTTAAAGTTCAACACAAACCAAAGGTTGTCTGGAAGAGCTCTTTAGCGATAAGTCCGCCTGTTGTTTACCTTTGATTGTAATTTCTTGCGTTGTATTTCTCCTGTATGTTTTATGAAGTGTGCAGTAAAGAGTACTTGTATTGTATTGCATTGTACTGGCGCAGTTGGTAGAATCACCCAATTTATACAATTTTATGAAGCGTCTATGAATGAAATTCGAACATTGTATTGTTATTTATAATGTTGGATTTGTACACATATTCATATGTTACTGAAGTTGCGAACTTCTCAATCGACACTCCTGTAACTTTCCGGCCGCTCTAAATGCATCACAACTACACTATCATCCATTGTCATATGCTGTAGCGACATCTGGCCTCCGTCGAGTAATTAAACTTTGTAATTGGATCGGGTCAGACGCGACCACTTTAATGAGACCTACGGCGGGAGACTTATGACCATAAGGTGAGGCTTGCTTGACCGAGTAAGGTTTTCGTGTTTGAATTTTCTTATCGTGACGTTAGAAGGATGACTGATAATGTTAAAGATGATATTACGATTGTTGTGCAACTTCGGTTGGATGTGTTTATGCATAAGAGAACCAACCGACACAGAAAGTGTTTATTATATTGAACCCTCTCACTTTGACATAAAGTACAAACACTTATTGTGGTTTGGTTCCAGTTTGCATAAATACATCAAATTTCGAACGTAACAAAAATCAAAATTCTAAACTTTTACCTATTCTACAAGTACGAGGGCACTTTTCCATGTCTTAAACTGAATCTACTGGCATTTCACATGAGGAGACCGCTGTTAGGAAATCCGAAAAGAAATTGGAAGGTTAGGTGGGGTATGACCAACATAGTATATTGAGTAATGGGGTAAGTTAGTTATGGGCGACGCGGTTGGCGCAGGTTAAACAACTGCTTACTGAGCCGACGGTCCGGGGTTCGAATCCCAAAGCAAGGGCAAATATTTGTCAAATCAAATCAAATCAAATAATTTATTTGTAAACATAGGTTTGTGGATGTTACATTGCACTTAATATGTAGGTGTATCACTATGTTTCGCCATAAGGCATACAAATATTTTGAGTCAAGATGGAGCATGCATTTTCACGAAAATAAAATTAATCATGTAATTTAAAACTAAAATTAAATTAAACATTCAAAAATTAAAAAGTCTATAATGAAATTAAAATTGAAAATAGTCATAATGAAATAAAAAATAAAATTGAAATAATGAGATTAAAATTAAAAATATAATTGAAAATATAAGTTCAAATTATGGTAGTGTCCGCTAAATATTCGGATACTGAGTAGTATGCTTTTTGTACTAAAAATGTATACAGGCTTTTTTTTAAATTCTATTATGTCTTGGATCATCAATATATGTTTGGGCAATTTATTATAAATTTTTGGAGCCATTCCAAAAATGCTTTTAGAAAGCAAAGCGGTTTTAAAAGGCCCTGAGTATATTTTGCCCCGCCTTCGAGCACTGTTAAAGACAGAAAATTGACATAAATTGGATTTTACATAAATTAATACTTCATGTATATAGATGCATGGCAGCGTTAGGATATTTAGTTTTATAAATTGAGGTCGACAGGATTCTGTTGGTGGAATTCCACATACAGAACGTACACACTTCTTCTGTCCTTTGAAAACAAATTCTCGGTCTGTAGAGTTGCCCCAAAATATGATACCGTATCTTAACGTCGAAGTTACATATGCATGATAGGCGGTTAGTACAGTAGGTTGATTAACAAATTTCCTAAGATTATATAATGCATATGAGAATTTATTAAGCTTTTTACATATAATGTCGATCTGATCTTTCCATGTCAACTTATTATCTAGACTTAATCCTAAAAATTTTGTTACGTCAGTTTCATCAATATTTTGTTCTTTATATGTCACATTAAGATTACGCGTTCGGTCAGATCTTTGTTTAAAACTCATAACTTTAGTTTTTGACAAATTTATACATAGGTGATTTTTGTTTAGCCAATCGATTATTGATTCCAACGATTGGTTTATATTAGTTTGCAGTGTGTGCGAGTCATTAGCTGTAAATATAACTGTACTGTCGTCAGCAAATAAAATCATGGGATAATCTATTGATTGAGGCATGTCATTTATATAAATAAGAAAAAGCAAGGGAGCCAAAACGCTACCTTGTGGTACACCCTATTTAATTTCTTTGTAGTCAGATGAAACATTAATCTCAGATTTTGATTTTGTACATATTTTTTCAAGAGTAACATATTGTTTCCTTCCAATTAAAAACGATTTGATTAGATCATGAACGTTACCGCGTATTCCATAGTTATACAGTTTTTCTAATAGGACATTATGATCAACAAAGTCAAAAGCTTTGGTCATATCCATGTACAGTGCACATACCGGTTTTTTTTTGTCAATATCTGTCATTATTTTTTGAAGTAAGTCAAATATTGCCATGTTGATGGACTTATTTTTTCGAAAACCTTTTTGTTCCCGTGCAAATAGATTAAATGATTCTAAATATTGATTTAAAGAATTGTATATAAC
Source organism: Apotomis capreana (assembly GCA_947623375.1). Lineage (NCBI taxonomy): Eukaryota > Metazoa > Arthropoda > Insecta > Lepidoptera > Tortricidae > Apotomis > Apotomis capreana. Next base: position 25,781,462 of record OX392508.1, read on the forward strand.
TTTTTCTATTATTTTAGAGAAAACCGGTAGAAGAGCTATTGGCCTATAGTTGTCGATGTTTTCTTTATCGCCCTTTTTGAAAAGAGGCCTTATCACAGCTGTCTTGAGGATTTCAGGGAAAATGCCTTTTTCAATGCATAGGTTTGTAATATAGCTAATTGGTAGTGATATTATGGGTGCTACTTTTTTTACTATTTTGTGTGATGAGCTCGAATATTTGTGCCTGGGTCATGGATGTTATTTGTATTTAAGTATGTAACTATTTATCTATAGAAGTATGTTTATCGACGTCTAGTGTCCATAACATAAGCCTACTAGAGCTTGCTGTGGGACTAGATTGATTTGTGTGAGGTTGTCCGATATTTATTTATTATTATTTATTCGACTGTGGCAATTTCCTTCCGGTGATAGTCTTATCCCACTTTACCTTAAATCATACTTAAAACTATTAAATTTACTATAATTGGTACATTATGTATTGTTCCCAAATTATCAGCTTAACGTCAAATTCATGCACACATAAAATGTACGTTTAGTTTATTATAATTTAGTTGTGATACAAAATAGTCACTAGTAGGGGAATTATATTTTTGAATAATATGATGTATTAATAAATAGACGCAATGTTGTTCATAAGAATCAGTAGAATAATAACAAAATTAGTCGCAGAAGAATGTCCATTTCCGAATAATTTAAATTAATTACTTTGGAAAAAATAATGTAGCATTCTGAGAGAGATCAATTAACAAAAGCACGTACAGTTGTCAACCCTGATACCTGCAACCTTTCAAACTCGCGAAATTTGCTCACGCTGCGATGCAAATTAAATGCGACCGTGTACATAGTACAGAGACTGTGTACTAATTAAACTTTGTGATTGTGGCCGTGGCGCGAAGTACGAGTAGCTAGTAGCTAGGGTTGTCGCAAGAATGAAATCTGATAAACTTTCTCGCACTTACCTACACATAGTACTCATTGCATCACAAGGGTGATAACTTTATGGGAGTTAAAGTGGTGTGAAAATGTTCTGGAAACAGAAGATATTTTTGGCACATGCAAGATTTTTACTTGTATGTACATAATACAAGTAAATTGATCTAAGGTAAATTTCCAATATATTATATTGATATAAGGTAAATTTCCAATATATTATTATATATTATATTGGAAATTTACCTTAGATCAAAATTTTTGCTTGTAACTGTTCGATCAGGCACATGTGTGCCTTAAGGCACAATGTGCCCACCATTTGTACTTTGTTTTAGTTGTGTATTTTTATAACATGCAATAATGTTTAAATAAATAAGATTTAGGTCTAGTAGAACTTACTGTGGGACTAGATCGATTTAATGTGAAGTTGTCCGACATTTATTTTTCTATTTATTTTTTACTAGATAGCTGCGCCGCTCGGTGTTCCCGGCGGTTTTATCCGCTCATCCCACGGGAAGACTTAACCTATGTGTTAATCCAGTGTCAGCTACGTTCATACCAAATTTTACCAAATTGGGTCCAGCCGTTTGAGCGTGAAGATTTGAAGAAGTATCAAACACACAAACCTTTATAATATGTGACTGTAATATGATCAAGGTTCATTATTCGTTGTTCCAAATCAAACGTACACTAGTCCAATCTTCTATTTCGTAATAATTCTGTGGCTCTAGTGAAAAGGGGTTAAAGTGCACTTATGACCTTTTTGCGTTATATACACCAAAATTCACAAAAAAAATTGCGCATCTTTTGGTGTAATCGGAGCTAAGTTATCTTTTAAAATGACAAAGTTAGGATTGTGCCAAACGGTATATCTGGTAAATTATGTCGTGAAATATGGTGCAACTAAAGATAACATTGAACAATTTGGTGTTTTGCATGTGGAGAACGATTTAACTTCATTTGTCTCTTTTGACGCATCCTGTGTTAAAGGATCAATGTTTACTTATACCTTTTTACAAAACAAGATTACAAACCTTAAAGAATATAAATCGACTTTAATCTGTATTCACTACTTAATGTTAAACATTAATGGTATAAGTCTATGACGCGCCTACACCGAACGCAGGAGCCACCGGCCCGCGGCACATAGAGCAGAGGCGAGGGACGCGCGCCGCGCGGGGTGCAGCAGTGACGCAAGGCGCGTCATCGTCAACGGTGGTCCGGGCGGCTATATAAACCGCCCGCTCTCAGTACAAGCCAGCAGTCACTTGCTAACGTTCGGACAGCGCGGGCCTCCCCGGTGGTCTTGAACTGTCGAGCTGTAGCAAGTGTCTTCCCCTCCCGAAGGGTGCGGCGCGTTTCTTACGCGCTTTGTAGCACACGGGAGTCCGCCGGCCTGGACTAGGAGCGGTGCGGCACGACGCATTATCAGCTCTAGACGGGTATCCTCTCTAGGGACAAGAGCGGTGTGTTTCACCCTACGCGCTAGCTCTGACCTAGATCCGGGAGTCTAACTCACGTGAGCGGTGTGGATCACGCACTTGCCCTGGGGTTGGACTCGTCCCCGTCCGTAAGCTACCAGTACCGGTTATTCTGTTCCTTCGGGAACCCGGCGTCAATCAAGTAGAGGCCCGTACGCCTGTAGATCACGTTAGGTCATCAAGTTAGGGTTTAGTATAAAGGTCCGCGTGCCTGTAGAACACTAAGTTATTACGATAGGATTGCTAGTTAAGTTTTATTATAAATAAACGGCGTAAAAGCCCGATTAATTAAATATTAAACGCTTGTTGTTATTTGCTCACCTCACCCTAACGCTATCCCCACTGAGCTAGTTCAGGAAACCTTCCAAAGTCTAGACTAGACGGCCGAAGGATATGCGATCGTGGCTAAACACCACATCACAAGTCGAATTGTATCTCTTATGAAATCTGGTTATTTAATTATCAATGTTTACTTGTACCGATTTGCACCAGCAATTTACCCATAATTTATAAAAATAAATCGAAATTAATCCATATTCACGAATAAATATTTAGCATTTATGGGTGTATATAGACTTATACCAGTGAGATGTATCTTTTTATACCACGACGATTACTTGTATCAAGAAGTTTGTATTATAAAGTCTCTTCGCTGTCGTTTATTTTAAGTACACTTGAATCTAATAAATCATCCCATTATAAAATTTGGCTCACCAGTTAGACTGACCTACAGTAGTGATGTAGGCATTTTTTTTAAGTTGTTTAACTTGCAATGTATGTTACTATGTTTGTTCGGGATATTGCAATTCAATTTTGAAGCAGAATATCTGCAACTGATTGAGCTGAAATTTTGCCCAAGTACCTACTTCCTACTTAAATATGACAATATAATAATATAAATATGACAAAATAGTACCATGGGACTGGTCTGGTACCCGGAAGGTGGCCCTAGGATTAAGAAATATTTTTTAGTTTGTTACACAGAATGGCAGCCCGATCTCGAATCGATCGAATGCTCAAACTTGTTGAGGAGAAAGGTGACAATAATTGTGTCGACTCTATTAGCACTCCTGAAATAGGCAAAACGTAGTGTTCACTGATTCTGACTCAGAAAATTTACGAGAAACGGAAGAAACCGTAACGGCAGAAGAAGCAGAGCAACTTTCGTTTTGGGACAGAGTCGGTCAAGGACGAAAACGACAACCTAAAAAAAGCAAGAAAATAAACATAGGGAGGAAAGGAAAAAGAGGAGACATTTTGGTAAATAGTATGAAACAAATAGGTAGTATGAAAGCAAAAAAATAAAGGAGAGTTTAGATGCTAGGAAAATTTTAAAATTAAATGCGCTATAAATATGCAAGAAGAACTCAAAAAAATATATTTGAAAGTTAATAGGGCTTTAGGAGAATATATAACAAAAGGGTTCAGTTCATTGCTAATTTAATTGAATTATAGTTTAAAAACACAAAAGTAGACGCAACAACAAAGAATAGACAGTTTGCCAATTATTTAAAAATAAAGACGAGAGTGTTATCGCATTTGCAGAGGCTGGTAATGCGATAACCACTTGACGAAACATCACAGTTTGTTCCAGGAGTAACTGAAATACTTAAAATCAGTAAAGAACTTGTCCTAGATTAAGCATGGTACTAGTTAAACATATCTTTGATGCCTGGGAGAAGGCTCAAGATGCTATTGGAGTTTTTTGTGATCTATCCAAAGCATTTGATTGCGTTGATCATGAGAATTTAATACGTAAGCTAGAACACTACGGAGTCAAAAACAATGCCCTTGACCTTGTCTCGTCATATCTTTCAGGCAGAACGCAACGGGTAGATATCAATGGGACTCAATCGACTGGGTCAGCTGTTGCTATGGGGGTACCTCAGGGTTCAATTCTGGGTCCCTTTCTTTTTCTAGTATATATTAACGATTTACCAAACCTTGTGCGAGATAAACATGATATAGTACTATTTGCAGATGACACATCTCTTCTTTTTAAAGTAAAAAGGCAAGAAAACAACTTCGATGTGATTAATGACGCACTGTCCTCTATTGTGGATTGGTTTACTGCAAATAATTTACTTTTAAATGCCAAGAAAACGAAGTGCATTAAATTTACATTACCAAATGTGAAACAAGTCAATTGTGCCAAGGTAAAACTGAAAGGCGAAGTACTGGAATTTGAAGAAAAAACAGTATTCCTGGAGTGCGCATATAGCCACTCTTGCAGGTAAGCTTAGCTCCGCGGCCTATGCAGTTAGGCGAATCAGGCAGCTGACAAACGTCGAGACGGCAAAGATTGTATATTTCAGTTATTTCCATAGTGTTATGTCATATGGAATTTTATTATGGGGAAGAGCGGCGGACATCCAAACCATCTTTGTGCTACAAAAACGAGCTGTACGCGCAATTTATGCACTAGGAGGTCGTACGTCACTAAGAGAGAAATTCAAGGAAACAAACATTCTCACCGTAGCATCTCAATACATTCTTGAGAATATCATGTATGTGCGGAAAAATCTCCATGAATTCAAGCTCAACAGTGACATACACCACTACAATACGAGAAGTAAGGACAAGCTCGCAATACCTGCCCACCGTCTCCGTAAGGTTAGTTCGTCGTTCGTGGGGAACTGTGTACGCTTCTACAATAAAATACCTATTGATGTAGTAAAATTGACCTGTAGCAAATTTAAAGCGCAAATAAAACGTCACTTATTGAATAAAGCTTATTATACTGTTAATGACTTTCTAAACGACGGTGATGCCTTTAAGCCAGTAGTTTAGTGTTTTGTGTCAATAGTAAATTTTTAAATAAGCATTATTTTGGTGGGAAATTTTTAATGTAACATGAGAGCACAATTTGTTGTTTCTCACCGGGCAAATAGTATTAGTCAAGTATGCCCGGCAGCTTGAGCATGTCATGCTCGCTTAAAGGTCTTTGCTTACGGTGGCGTCGTTGATCGGGTCGCAGCCTTCCCTATAATATGGTTGAGGGAGGCGATGGCTGAGATATGCGTCATACTCGTGAACGGGTGCCGTTTGTGGGGTCCGGTCTGTTCATGCTAGCAAGGGCCAAATTAAATATGTAGCAACCGCATACTAGTGTTAAATTAAGCAAACGTGAGAAACTTCACCTGTACTCGATTGAAGTTATTCAATGTTGATTTTAACTTTTTGAACTCTTAGAGACTGTATACATCTCTAAGAAACAGCTTAGTGTAGTATGACACTCAGAGACTTTATACATCTCTGAGGAAATTAAATAATTTTAAAATATTTTATTGCATGTTTTGACGCCTAGAGACCAATCATCTCTAAGAAATTTAGGTTTAATAATTATTTTCTAAATTATTCACGTTGACGCCTAGAGACCTTATACATCTCTATGGAATTAAATTAATTAAGTAATTATATTTTATTGCATGTTGTGACACCCAGAGACTTTATACATCTCTGGGTATATTTAATATTTTCAATTTATTAAATTTTAATTTTAATGTTACTTAACATTGATTTGGAGTATCTAACATCTCCATTACGTGTACCAGTGTAATTAGTTAGAACACAAATGTATCATGTAATTGTTTTAAGTATTATTTTCGAAAAAATGACTTACTGTTGAGTTTCTTTCGGCTTTCTTCTCAACAGCGGTCTCCTCTTGCGAAATGCCGGTAGATTCACAATCCGACTTGTAAAAGTGCCCCTGTGGCCTACTTACTGAATAAATTATTTCATTTCATTTCATTTCATGATGGATAATGCTGAGTACCAAAAAAATAAGTAAAAGTGGATTGAATGCCGTCGAGGAAACATATTTCATTATTTCCTGTATATAAAAGATTTACAGCGGTCCAATACGGATATCGGTAAAAAAAACAGTTTTTTTGTTAAATTTGATAAACCCGAGTGTAAGATCTTTTACGAAAAATTGTTATGTCTTGAAGATGTAGTAGATTCCCATCCTTTGGCGCCAACAGAGCACAGGCAAGAATTGATTTTATACAAGAATTGAAATTTTACAAGCTGACCCTCAAAACGTGATACATGTTATTTTCCGTGTCTAAATATTCACAATTGCGATAAAATTTTAGTATATAAGGTCTCATACTAAAAGTTATTCGTAATTTTAAGTCAACTGGAAAAACCAAATTCTCTACTTATCGCGTTTTAGGTAGTTATCATCTTGTATCGCTTAAGAAAGTTGATTACTTAATATTTTATTCTTTTGATGAATGTCCAAAAGTTAAAAACGATAAGAATAATTTTATATGCTAATGTTGACTTTTTCTGTTATTTTTGTAATAAACAATAAATAAAAATGAAGATTTTTTATTATCACTGCACCGCAAAAAATGATATAACTTCTAAAAAACCATTGGTAAAAGTGTGTTTATATTACAGTACACCTAAATTAATTGAGTGCAAAAGGGTAAAAGTTTAGGTTTCGTTTAGTTAGGTATTTCTTATTTAGGGTGTTCATGTATTTTTCCTTTATAAAAGGAGATAACTTTAAATAAACCGAACAGCAAGTCCATTTACACTGTCTAAAATAATGGTGAAAATTGGTATAAGTTCAGTTATATTCCCGGGTAGTGTGAGTGTTAAGGGTGAAAAGGGGTATACAGTAAGTTATGTCCTTAAGAACACGTTTTGGCACGGATATAAGTCACATTTTTTTTTAACCGTTAACTCTGGAAAAGTAAGAATATTACCCCGTGAAAGAGGATTTTTTAAATATTAAAACTGTATTTAAAGTTTATTTGTAAGTATAGTGGTTGAAGTACAGTGATCAAAAGTCTGAATAATTTCAAGCCGCAACGGTTTTTTGCGTCTCCTGTAAAGTAGTGTTTTTCGAGTTTAACCCCTTTTCACTAGAGCCACAGAATTATAAAAACGGTTTAAACTCACGCAAAAACTGTCCGGAACGGCCCGACAGGTTACGAACTCATTTGGGGCTCTTCATCAGGGGTAGCTATCCCATACTATTTTTACGTGAGTTTAAACCATTTTTATAATTATTAAAGATGTCAAAGTAGGTAACTACAATCTAAGCAGGATCCTGCTTAGATTGTAGTAGATCGCATTCAATTTTTTTTCTTAATTTACCTTTGTGTCATTATTTATAAAAATAAAAAATGTGGTATTTCCACATAAAAAAAATTAGAATCGATAAAAAGATTCTATAAAAATATTTATGTCTTACGATAGTTTTAATAATATTACTTCTATTTCGTGTTTAAAAGGAATGCTGTGTTTAATCCGAAACGAACATGGCTCTAGCCGGCAGATATATGGCGCGTCAGCCCCGCCATTAGGCGGCAGCTGCGCCCTCGGACGTATTAACTGGGCTATCTGTGCTGAAAAATACATTGTTTAGAGCAAGGTGCCCCAACTTTTACAGTCCACGCATTTCGTAACCTATCTGAAACAGTAATTTTTGTTTCCCGTCTGTAACGCTTCGCCAAATTTTCATATGTCCAAAAGACATTTTGCTTAAAACTGTTAATTTTTCAGAATGATTATAGACAAACCTAACCTAAATCTAATGGGTTTTTAAAACGATGTTTATAACATACTGAAAAAATAACGGGTTTCAGGAAAAAAAAACTTTCAGACAAATGAAAATTCGGCGAAACGTCACAGATAAGAAACACATTCTCGGAGTTGTGATAGGATGGGTATCCTAGCATTTACCAGTTTATTGTAAAATTGAGTACTTAGAATATAATAGAAAAGAATGAGTATTCTTTATTGCACAACAAAGAAATACAAAAATACAATGACAAGAAATAAAAACAAATACAGAGAACACTAGAGAACACTTTAGAGTAGTTTAGTTACTGGATAAGTTTTTGACAAATTAGGGTAAAACGTCAATTACCATCAATTGGCCACCCTTACATAAGTGGCCACCTCATACTAAAATGAACTCTGTTTGTATAATTATAACCAAAATAAATTTGTAGTATAAGATGTTAACTAGAAGATCTTAAATAGATCCCTAAAGAAACGCATCCCGTACCTGATCAATAGTTTTCCGGAGGAAATTGGACGGGAGCCAAACAAGCAAAAAATCAATAGAATGTTAAAGAAAAACCACTTAAACTACTACCGTAAAAAGAGATCAAAGAGTTTTTACGCCGCCCTCATCCGATATATGACCGCGATCCTAACCAGGTCGTCGGTCCATCTTGTTGGGGGCCTCCCCCCGCTTCGTCTTCGGTTTTACGAGCAATGAGACAATTTTACTACTGGCGTATTATTATCAAATTGCATGCCAAAATTGACAGCTACTTTTGATGTTGACAGTCAGGTTGTCCACCGAGCGATCTTAAACGCTACGCTATTTACTCTACAAATATTATAGGAAAAACAGCCCTTTTGGAGGCCGATTGGCTTGTTGTCTTTGCAAACATGCGATTTGGGCCAATCATGGCAGGATTACTATATTTGGATGCTTTTCGATCTTTCCACAAATTGTACACAAATTGTATCCATTATGCGGCTGTTAGTCAAGTAAATAAAACAATCGCGAGTGATTATCAGGCATCGGATATTCGGATACTTTTATACTAAAACTTTGGTGTCGGCACCGAAGTTGCTGGAGCTTTATGGAGACGGACTCGAATTAATTTAACGAATCTCTGTATTTTTACATTAACTAATTAGGCTAACATTCAAACATACTATTTAAGTAAGTAATAAGTTGAACTAATTCAGGGTACTTTAAAGATAGACGTAGATCTACTAGACGTTTGTAATTAATTCAACTATTATAAAATATTTTATCCTAAATATAAATTCCTATATATCTCTTATCGGAGGTCAAGACTCACTTACACAAGTAAGTATAAATCTGTTTTCTAATTTAGATACATAATAAAGATACAGTAACACTAAAATTGGGTCCGCCGGTCCGCCTTCACACAACACAGCGTCAATGCCGCTCTACCGCGTACATACCTAAAAACTTTACCTCATAACGTGGCACCCGAACAAGCAGTTCACAAAATAGTTAGCCCCGCCCAGCCCCGTCTGTGGGTGACAAGGAGATATACTGCAGCCGCGCCTTCTTGGAAATGCCACTTCTTTTGGTAAAGGATACGAGATACCTACTATAATATACAAGCTGTCTTGTAAACTGTACGATTTAAGAGCATAGAATACCAAAACATTATTCCACAACTGAAGGCAACTTTGTTGGCGTATTTTCTTTCTTTTTCGTAGTTGGGTAAAAAATATCCTATTACTTAACCATCTTTGGATGTCCAGCTCCATTGCTTCTCCGAGCAATCCTTGTTCTAAAATTGTTAAAAAATCTTCTAGCCGTTCCGGCATTATGTGAGGTCTAAGAAATTATTACCAACAAATGGCACAGGAATGGCATGGCGTCGCAATCTTATTACAAATCAAAAGGCGATCCTGTTAAGATTTTTCCGCAAAATCATATCATAGAAATCTGATTTTCAATAGATATCTAGAATTTTATAATACATAATTATAATGATGATGAATATGGGCGATGGCATGTCATGAGATAAGCTTGTATTTTATAGTATATAGTACATTGATTATAGAGGCTGGATAGTAAGTAATAGATGAACGAGTTTGTTGGAGTCCCTACATTATAGGAGTTCTTCTATTGCACTTTGGAACAAAATTAAACATAGTGCTTTTCACCACTAATGCGAGAAAAACTAACATTTAATTATTTATACTAAATCGTGTAAATGGAATATTGTTGTCGTGTCTAGACTCATAAATTGACAATTGGACAGTTCTCAAATGTACAACAATACGCATTTTTCAGTACTGTTTTTACGAGTAGACCATCTATTTTCCAGCCGTGCTGCGAATAAGCATTTTGCATACACACAAGTAACATCTTACTCCAATCAAAAGTTACAAGTAACTTCATCGCAGTAAAAGTATTGCCTAACTTCTCATCCAAGTTTATTCGTACAATTTGCTTTAAGTTTTTTAACGGACTTTCGTAAACATTTTAAATTTGTAAACTAGGTTCCACCTCTAGAGACGCGATTGCAAATGGTTTTAAAGTTTAAGAGATCTTGCGAAATAACCCGGTTAGACAAAGTTGAATTTTAAATGGCATTTTACGATGCGTTAGCACATGCGCTCATTGAGTGTCATAAAAAAAGTGTAGTTAACATCTTAGTAACATTTTACAATAAAATTTGAAAAATTACACTTTTGAAAAATCATTATCACGAACAACGTAAACAAATTCCAAAATAACTAATCATCATGATATTTATCAACCGATAGACGTCCACCGCTGGGCAAAGGCCTCCCGCAAAGTTATCGACAGTCAAATATCGGTCGTGTGCCGCTCTGATCTAATTGCTACCACGATCCTAACCAGGTCGTCGGTGCACTTGATTAGGGGCCACGCTTATAGATGCGAAGCTGGTTGCTAACATTTCTAGCCCAGCGGCTAGAAACGGCTTATTTGGCTTATTATCATTTCTAGCGATAACAAGCGGCTGGAAACGGCTGCTTACATTTCATTGACATATTCACATGATTCAATGTTTGTTTTTGTTATTTTTCTTTTCATTTATTTACTATAGGATCTATTTAACATAAATAGACATAAACAATGACATTTGCATCTGTATTAAGTGTTAACAACTCAAAATTCTCTTACAAAATGTGAAAGAATAGTGGAATAGGACTATTTTAATAATTTATTTGTGAGAGATGAATTGGAAATATGTATTTATCAGTTACCTAGTAATAGTAAGCATTTAGTTGTATTTCTATAATGCACCAACGCAACGAGCCTCGCGCACTCATCCCCGCATGCCCCGCGCACCCCTCAGCCCTCCACACGCATTTATCCTGCCGCGCGAGATTCCCGCGTTTGGTTTACAATGATGATTAGATCCAAAATAATCTGATTTAGCTACCTTTATTCTTATAATTTTCATACACCGCCACCTGAACACAAACATTGTTTCATAGTTTACTTTTCGTATCTGAATTAAGTAAATTAGTAGGTACAAATGGTGTCTTCGGGGTCTATTTAAAAAAAAAAAGAACATAATAAGTGCTACTGTATAACAAAAATAAGAGTTTAACAAAAAAAAATGTAATAAAAATAATTTCTTTATTTGATGCTCAAGTCGGGTATCTACCCGGTATCAAGCGGCTGGTTATTCGTTTCTAGCCGCTGCTTTCGGTTACTACCGGCTTACAAGCCGCTGGTTTACAACTATAGCCACGCTACGTCTTCCAGTACGTAGTCGCCACTCAAGAACGTTTCTGTCCCAACGGCCATCGGTTCTACGAGCAATGTGTCCAATAAATAACAACATAATATTAGGTACGAAAGCATTTCAAATTCGTGAACTTCCTCAAAAAACAGATTAAATCTTACCTATTTGTTTTAAGTAGCTTAACGCAGTAGTTAAATAACCCAATTAAGCGAGGTGATAAACGAGAAAGAATGCATCATATAAACTTAATCCAAAAATCCACATCAAAAAATCCTTTCAAACACAATAAGCATTCCGTGAAAAAACGTGCATTCAAATTTTATCATGCCATCCTAAAAGCCTTTTCATACGTTCCAAAACAGAAGACACAGTCATATAACACGCCTAATAGTTTCCGGTGAGCAGTATATCAATTGAGTCGCGGAACGTTGGAATAGCAGTACCACTACTATGAGATAACGTGCTCGTACTCGCTAGCGATAGAGTCAACGATTTGTATTTAGAATAGTGCAGCGTCCCCAGCAATTACTTTGTACATACATACACATACATAAAATCACGCTTTTTTCTCAACGGGGTAGGCAGAGACCACATCTTTCCACCTGCTACGGTCCTGACATACATCTTTCGCTTCATCAACATTCATTAATCTCCTTAAGCATGCTCTTCGGTTTAAAGTACTCTTGACTTGCCCTTTCTTCAGAACGTCTCCAATCTGATCAATAATCGTTCGTCCAGGTCTTCCTTTTCCAACATTTCCATTCACATATTCTACACTCGACTACATCGTGATTCATACCACAGCGTTCTTACACTATTTCTTAACCTGTCGCACAGCTTTACACCAATCATGCTTCTCAATGCTCTCATTTTTACTGCATTTTTTCTACTTTCGTGCTTCTTCTGCCACACCCAACTCTCACTTCCATACATTGAGTGCTGGAACCAATTACACCTCTATGCACAGCCAGAGACTTAGAGGTATTTCTGGCTGCCCATAAAAGCGTGCAATGCACCATTTTATTACTTTACTTTTTAGAACTACGATTCTCCATACAAACCGTTCACGCTGTCGCTAGCGTGCGGTCACTGTAAACTCGTGGTAAGGGTACTGTAGCCGCCATTTTGGCCGGAGCGTAGGAAAAACTTGGATGTTTCCGCGTAATGGCACCGAGATTTTGGATGTGAAGGGAATATTTTGCGTCGTGATTTGTATTTTGCGATGGCTGTAGGTGAAACCTTTATTGAATGAAAAATTGGTGGTGTAGGAGAAGTTGAAAAGAAAAGAATGTCCTTACCGTAAAACCTACCTTTACCTACATTTTAAAAGGGTATTTGTTTTTTTTTATGATACAATAAAATCAAATCGTAAGTAATCGCAATAATATAATTTCTTTAGGAAAAAAATGTATTACTAATGTTACAATGCGGAAAAATAGTGTTTAAGTAGATTTACTTATTACAGATACATTTCGTTTTTTGGAACTCGAACGTAGTATCATTATATTACGCTTACTAACTTCAAAATAGAGGAGGGATCCCAATTTATCGGAATGTTCTTTCATTATCTATGTTCTTCGGTTACTCGACAATGGCTGGACCGATATTTTTTGTGTTTAAAATAATATGTAATTACTAATTAACTACAAACTATAAATGAGTATAAAATGCAACTATGTTTTAATGATCTAAAAAACGTTTCAATTTTTTTGTACTATTCTGAAGTTGTTCTCAGCTTTTAATATCTGCAAAAACGAGATAACATTGAACACAAAAGCCAACCTACGGCTTATCAACAAGACTCAGATCTCCTCCCCTAATTTCTGGAGCGTTTTTACAAAGGGCTTAATGTTAAATTCCATTAATTCAACCACATAAATTCACGTTAGGCTCTCGGACACGGTCAGGGCTAGAATCCAAAAAGATTATGTCCTATTGAAACTTGAAGGTTTTTACGACATTCCTATTTAAGGCTTTGCTATATCGGCTTCGGCTTCGGCTTGTGGGAGTCCTTTTCAGTAATTTCTTCAAAGCGACGCGTATGGCATGAGTTTTTCTTTGAACATGAATTTTAGACGGCCATTTGCATTAATTTCATTTGTTTATTCATGGTAATAGGTTTATTGTTTAAAGATAATTTAAAACATAGCATTTTTGTATGTCAATATATATATTAATATAAGTTAGGCATGTAATGTTATGTTATGAGATGAGATCTTAGTAAAAGTTTTGGATTTTCGAAGACGTTTAAATCTTTTAACTTGCGAGTAGGTATTTGTGTCAACTATCATATTATAACTTTTGAGTTAAAAGAAATAATTTTGGAATTCTAATCATAACATTATTAATATTAATATTCTTCATATAAATAAACTAAACTCTCAGTTTTAATTCCGTGGAAATCTGACGCTTCATGGTATTACCAGGCAAAAATAAACTCCTTGTGCCCGTGGTAAGAATTTCAAAATAAATAAAAAGCAGAACTTGACTTCTGTATTTTATATATGTTAAATTACAATACCTTTAATATATCATCTATTACAACATAGAAAGCAAAATTTTAAATCGCATAGTATGGACACATTAAATTACAATGTTCTTTTCTGGGGGAAAAAAAAAATGTTGCTGGTATCACTCTGATGAGTTTCATGTATCACAAACCATTGGTTCAAAATTATAAGTTTATATTTTTGATTATTAGTATTTTTTTTTTATATTGGCAGAGAGTGACAACAGTAGCTCTGATGACACAGATGAATATAGTATTTTTATAAGTCTTCTTTTACTTATTACCCATAGGAGAAATTCACTCCAATTTACTAACTGTAAAATTATTTTTTCAAATACTTAGCAATGTACCTTTTCACCTTTCAGATTTTTATTTCATAAGAAAATTATAGCCCTCCTACTTGTTATTTCATTATGGACGATATAGTTTGTGGATTTACTTACATATATCACTCAACGTAAAGCTTTACTTATTACTTATTTTGTAGCTTTAGATACCTATCCTAGAATATTTAATTCCCTGATACAAATGTCAAGGCAATCCATAATACAAAATTATTAAAACAGCGCATTTTAAAATATAGCTTGTATAAAAAATGTTCCTTACCTCTGAAACGTCAAATTATGACAGATGTTCGAATTCCACGGAATTAAAAATCAGAGTTTTTTTTTTTTAGCTACCGTAAGGTCGGGTTACTTTAACCCTGGGGGATAGCATTGTCCACCCATTAAAACCAACTTTATTCAATAAGTAAATTTTAGATAACTATATCTTATGACATATCCACTTTTGAGTGATCGCTAGTGCTGTTTTTAAAAGTTTTCATAGTAATTGAAATGGATTGAAATGGGTGGACAATGTTACCCCCAGGGTTAAAGTAACCCGACCTTACGGTACTTAAGATATGTTTTGATGAACATAGTAAAATTAAATTAAAAATTATAGACAAATAAATAATTCATATCGGACAATCGCACACAAATCGATCGAGTCCAGTAGGCTTATGTTATGGGTTCTAGACGATGATAAACATACCTATATAGATAAATAGAAATAACACCCATGACCCAGGCACAAATATTCGAGTTAATCACACAAATATGTTCCCTTGCCGGAATTCGAACCCAAGACCGTCGGCTCAGTAGGTAGCTCCTTTATCACTGTGCCAACTAACCAACGTCGTCGAATAATTGAAATATACTGTGACATTATTTCAAATCATTCATCAGACCAAAGCTAACCCTTTTAAAATCAATCGGCCATACTCAACATAAATTTATTTATATGTGTCAACCCTAACCGAATCTTTTTGACCCTGCCGAATAAATCTAGCTGCCACTCACGGGCTATCCGATTTAATTAGGGTCACCACACGGATCGGATAGCGGCCACCGGCCAAGACCCGTCGCGTTGATTTCCGCGTCGCTAAGTGGTTTGCACATGTGCGGAAATGGTGGGGGCTCATGTTTAATGAATATTGAGTTAGCATACAGCCTGTGTGCTCTTCAACAATAAATTTTCGTAAATAATTGGGCTCTGTTTACGAAATAGTCCAGGTGCTAGTTAAAAAAAAATCACAGTAAGTATCTTTGGATCAAGAAAAATAAAATTAAGGAAAATACCTAATTCAGGAGTTTGCTTCAATACAGTACCAGATTTTTGTATGTCTATTCAAAAGTTAAATTGTCAAAGAAAACACACAATGTTAATTAAATTATTTTACTTTTAACAATATTTTCTACCTCTTATAATTTAGGATTTCTCATTTCGATAGAGATTAGAATTATTAGAATTATTTGCATTAATTTTGATAACTCAGTTTGTTTTTAAAAAAATATATCAGGTACAAGCTTTTATTTAACTTGCGATGTATGTAACTATGTTTGTTCGAGTGGAATGTAGCAAATGAATTTTGAAAGTATCTTCAACTGACTAAGCCTTGACTAAGCTGAAATTTTGTACACCTACTTAACTTTGATGACAATACAATAATACGGTACCATGGTGGGGCTAGTCTGATGATGATGAATGGAGCCGAAAGGTGGCACTAAAAACTCTTGAATATATAAAGCAATCCTACCGAGTTTGGGGTCTTTAGAATCGTCTCAGTGAGCAATTGATGGATGTTCAAACAAATGTACAGTCGGCTATAAAAGCATGTCACAAAATGACATTTTTGATACAGACTTGTTTTTTTATGTTTATTATTTGATATATAATATGCATTTAAAACACATATGACACAGAGGGCTGGAGCGCCCTGCCTAGCGTAAGAATTATGGAATGAGAGATTTGGTGCGATTGACGTAAATGATCTAATAGCTCAGTTGGGAGAGCAATACGCCGGAAACGTAGAGGTCGCAGGTTCGAGTCCTGCTTAGATTATGCGTAGATCACATTAAATTTTTCTTTCGTAATTTACCTTTGTGTAAATATTTATACAGACTTGTTTGTTTCTAGTGTAAATTTGTTTCGCAATGTGCACAGTATAGTTTGCCTTAGAGATGTGCAGTTTCCAAAAAGAAATTTAGCATGACGTTGAAAATAAATTTTCGAAAACGGCACATCTCTAAAGCAAACTATGTTTTTTTTGTATGGGAAATGAGGTAAGTTTCCGGATATTTTAGGAATCTTTCCTCATTTTGTATAGGAAATGAGGTTAGTTTCCGGAAATTTTCTGAAACGGCACATCTCTTTAACAAATATGCTACGACGTTATAACAAGCAATAAAATGATCTCAACACCGGGGTCGGGACACAGAAGTGAGCTGTATTAATATCCCGATTATTAAGAGCGGCGTTACAGCGGCAATGTCAACAGCAGGGAAATGAGGAATGCATTGCAGCGAGAGTACAGTCGGCGACAGAAGTACCGCAAGGTCGGGTACTTTGACCCTACAGGGTTACTTTGTCCATCCATAAATATGCAAGCCTTTTATCGAAACCATACATTGAAAAAAAAAACCGACCAATTGCGAGTTGACTCGCGCACCGAGGGTTCCGTACAATGGTAGATTAATTTAGTCAAATCAAGTCATGGTTTTCTATGGGTGGACAAAGTAACCTTGTAGAGTCAAAGTACCCCGACCTTACGGTACTAACTTGCATCTGTACTATATAAGGGTTTAAAATTTTTCAAAATTTTGACGACGTCGTTCACTGAGCCGGCGGTCATGGGTACGAATCCCGGTAAGGGCCAATATTTGTGTGATCCTGGGTTGTTGGTATTATATATTTATCTTTATGAGTATGTATATCGTCGTCACGTATCCATAGTACAAGCCCACAGTAAGCTCTATAGCTTACTGTGGGACTAGATCGATTTGTGTGATAGTGTCTGTTATAAAAAAATACCTTTAGAATGCGATATTATGTTTTATTTTTGACTGTGTATAGCCTAGCAAGCGTCCGTCCAGCCCAGGGATAGTGGCGCTACAAACAGTTTTCATATGGCAATAATGTGCATACGCCATATTTGCATTATTAAACGTCAGTCAAGGATTTATCATTATCAAAATTCAAAACATTATTTACCGGAATGCTGCTCCACCCTTCATTCTTTTTACGAAATAAATACTGAATCCTATTGAAAAAACTTGACTTTCATCACTGTACAAATAATTTTGGCTTTATTATGGGAAACATACTTGAAATTTGCGGAATATTTAGTACTGTTTCCTCTTTGTTTACATCAGTGACATTCACCGACTTTCAACGTCAGTTGCCAAATATTTGTCGTTGCCAGTAAAATAATTAAGTACCACTGAAAATCCGCAATATGCCGTGGGTTGTAAAACCCCTTGCAGGGCTAAATATAACTTAACATATCGGTTGAAATATCTTTTGCAGCGTTTTTCTATTACTACAAATATTGTAAAATGAATGATAGATCCGTAACCGTTCTTTAATTCAAACGATATTACTTAAACTTACTCATAAACTATACCCACGATTCGACAACACGATATTACTAATTAACCAACATAAATATCATCTCAACCTACTTATGAAATTAATTATCATAAATCCCACTTCCGAAATCTTCACTAAACTAGTTTAAACCGGAATTAGCTGGCCTACTTGTCCCATATTTTAACTGAAAATTCTGGAATAATTGACCAATCTCTGTTTAGCAGTCTGCTTCAAGATTTAATACACACGATAAAAGCTTTGGTATAAATAATTAATGTTCTTAAATCACAAATATTTGATAGCCTTCTGTGCTCATTTTTTACAATCCATCTAGAAGCTAGGAAAGGCAGCGGTTTTTTGCCGTTGAAAAACCGGCTTAAAAACGATTTTATTATTGCACTAATATTATAAAGGCGAAAGTTTGTGAGTGTGTTTATGTGTATGTTTGTTACTTCATCACGCTCAAACGGTTACACCAATTTTGAAAAATGTTGGTGTGAAGGTAGCCGAAACCTTGGATTAACACATAGGCTACTTTTTATCCCGAAAGAAATGTAGTGTTCCCGTGGGATGAGCGGGTAACACTGCGTGGCACAGCTAGTGTACAATAAGACCTGTTTGGACCCCCTAGATACCACAGACAGATCCACTCGTTAAACTTGAAACATCCCTTTTTTTGTCGGGGGTAAATTATAACACCGTAAAAGTTGACCTTAAATTGTAATTTAATTGAAGATCGTCACTTCCTATTTCCCTGCTGAAACGCCACTTATTAAGATTTTTCCCTGAAATGAGATATACAGAATTGGTTTTCTATACAAATGTGGACACTTTTTTTTAAGATGTCAATCAATCCTATTTTTCATTGGGATCAATATTATAAATGCGAAAGTGTGTCTGTCTGTCTGTCTGTCTGTCTGTTACCGCTTCACGCTAAAACCGCTGAACCGATTTAGATGAAATTTGGTATATACATAGTTTCAGTCCCGGGGAAGGACATAGGATACTTTTCATCCCGAATAAATGTAGTGTTCCCGTGGGATGAGCGGGTAACACCGCGGGGCACAGCTAGTATATCTATATGGGACTAAATACTTTAGAGCAAGGGTCAGAAATTACTGTCAAAGGGAGTTGGAAACGTTTCATACAAATGGTTAGCGGGCCGTGACATCATCAGAAAGGTAACAATATATTGTACGAAAAATTTGCTGAATTGCCATTCTAACCGTGAAAAAGTGCTTTAAGTGAATGATTGTCATGAATTATGAGAATTCTGATAACAATTTCAAATTTGCTTCTAAATTCTTGTATATTTGTGTTGTTTTGAAGACATATCAAAGTCGTTAGTTGATTTATCTTTATTTCATGACACTTTTTTTTCAGTTTACATAATTATAGTAGGTACGTTGTATAATTCAACATCAGTCGACAACACAATTACCTATAATAGTATAGGTATATATATCTACTTTCCCCGCTTCGTGCTTGACTGTACTTGATCCTGGCAAGTTCAACGCCCCGACTATTTCGCCATGTTTGGTTTTGAACGCGCCTGTACATTCCAAGTGTAGCTGTATGTATTTGCCGTGTACTGCAGCCACAATGCTGACTCAGAATTTGGCAACTTCTACGTTATATTCGCTGTTGTTGTATTATTTATTGCTTCATGTATATTTATAAGTTGTTCTGGCTCTTGAATAAGATAGGTACGCGATTTATGACTTGTCGGGTGATCGATAGTCGATAATGGTTTTATTTTATTTGGTGCGGACGTTAGGGATTAAAACAAGATTATTATAATTATGAATTTATGGAACATGTAATGCCTCATTATTTTTAATGTGGGCATAGTCTATTCGGAATTCTAAGATCAAATTATGTCAAACTGGCACAAGTGACAAACTACCTACCTTAAATTGACATGTGTACCGTTGTTTATACCTTGTGCCAAAATGACTTCATTTGATCTTAGAGATCAGATAGACATAGGTACCACATTTTTTATATTAAACCATTGATACAAAGATCAAAGCACAAAGAAGAATTTAAATGCGTAACCTGCCGGTAGAGACTGGGAATCGATTGGTGATGCCCTCGAAATAAACAATGCAAAAATCGACACACAAAGCATAAGAAAAACTTCGAAAGGTTACGATGGTGGAAAGGTTGACATGCTGTGACCGGTAATCCAGAGGTCCTTTTTTTTATGTCGTTAGGTTCGATTCCCGGTCACTTCCGCCAGATTACGCATTTCCATTTTCCTTTTTGCTTTTATCTTTGTATCAAGAGTGATTAAAGATTATAATTGATTACCGACCTGTGGGACAAAGCAGTCGGACTACGTGGCCACAGGGAAATCTAACACGGTTTTGAGAAAGCGCGTGTTAATAAAAAGTTATCTTGAGACCATGGACATAAGAAGGGCGCTCATTCGAGAATCAATCGCCAAACGTCAGTTCGCCATTAGATATCAGTCATCTCTCATGTGTATTGCCTTTGAACTGTCATTAAAACGCGATGAGCTGCAAGTGACATATTATATATATCTCATCTCAATTTTGAAAATACAAAGGCCATAATGATTATTGAAAATGCTATTCCAACACAGGGCCCCTCTGAGATCTCAAAAGTGGCGATATACCTATAGCATATCGCCACTTTGGAAACCCGCCGTGTTAAGTTTATGTCTTATTTATATGCGACGCCAAAACTTGACCGGGTATTAACGTGGAATGTCACTTTATGAAGCTTGAATCGCAAACATCGCGTTTTAATGACAGATAAAGGCGATATACCTGAGACATCGCTTATACGGTGATATCTCAAAGTACCTATACTCGAATTAGCGCCTAGTATAAGACTAATATAAACTTACCATCGGAAAACCGTTTTATAAATGAAACAATCATCATTTTTTTTTATATACAATTCAAACGTAGCAACCATTTTGCGTTAGTCTGCATAAGTCAACCATTCTCATTAAAAATTAAAAACGAAAACTTTAAACAAAAACTCCAACTCCCAACTAAAACAATACCGCCTTGAATATTAAATCACACTTACAATTCACATTTCCGTTTCGTTAACTTAAAACTGTACAGAGTCGCCATTAAAAACTAGAGAAGTAGGTACCAGGAAAGCAAAGTTAGCGAGGAGGCGTATATTTTCTCATTAGTCCAGCAAGTAAAGGAAACTAGCGCGGTGCGTTGCGACGCGGAGACAGAAACGCTAGAACTGCTCACTGGGGGGTGATTCCGACGTGGCCTGTTATGTTATGTGGCCCTAGTACTGTAACGATGCTGAATGTGCTGCAGTAACTCTAAATAACCTCATTTTGAGGCTTTTGCTTGTTTGTGAAATAAATGGGGAATTTTGTATTCAATGCTTTGCTGTGTTGGTGTAATTTTAAGTTTATGTCAATGGGTATGAGCGTAGGATTTTTTCATTGCAACAATAATAAATTATATATTATGTCAATTTACATAATATTAGCGTTTGTGAGCGTGTGTTTTTTAAGTTTTTATCTCTAACATTTAAATACAATTTGTATTTTTACTAGCTATTGAACGCTCATTTTAACATGCGTTACCTGTTAATTCAGTTTATTATTTAATAAAACATGAGTCACAGGTCAAACTATATATACATTATACATTAAATTATAACTAGTAGCAGGAATAACAAGAAAGTAGTTAATTAAAAAGCTTCGCCAGTTAAATGGTATACTAACAAGTGAGTTTTACAGGAGAGCCTTAGCCGTAAAAACTGCTCATATCATACGCTTGGGCCCAAAATAACTACACCATTTTGCTCACTCAATGAGGGACCCTTGTAGTATGATTTCGTTGTACGTCCATTTGACACATTCAAAAAGAAAGTAAAAAAAAATCTCAAAGGCGTGTCAAAGAGTTTTTATTTTATTTTTCAAAGCCACTTCTAGCACCAATATTGCACATGCAAAGTTAGTCTACATTTTCTACAGTTCAGCTAATTACCATCGCATCGGTGTGGAAATAAAGTCTTTTCTGCCCTAGAGAGCGACACGGTGGTACAAGATAAATATTTTCCTTATAAACTGATTTTTCACCAAGATTTCTTTCTCACTATAATCATATTTCCTCTGCTATTACCAGGGAAAATTTATCAGACGGGTGCGTTGAATTATTTTTATAGGAGAAGAAATTATTCTTGGAATCCTTTGGTCGGAGTTTGTTTTATCGGATCCAATTTTTGTTAGACTAATGGATATATGATCTTACTTTTATATTGGAAACCGATATACAATATAAAAAGCATATTTTTGTAACTTCTTAGAAGTGAAGACATGTGTAACACTAAGTAATGAAAAATCTAGTAACGCCTCGTAACTAAAATAAAGTAGGTGAATTGACGTTGAATAATATTCATCTAGTATTATGTCTATTTATGATATTAGTAATTAGTCAATATTTTTGTATAATCATGATTGCATAAGCATGATTAAATTGTGGTAACACAGAATGAATACTTCTTTTTTGTTCGTCTTGGCGGGGGCACTAGCGTGCCCCCAGACAGTTCTCTCGCTAGTTAGATAGTTCACGTGTTGTTTGTTTTTCTATACTATGCGCCAGTTAGCAGTGCAATAGCGGCTATTGAAAATGACTTCTCAATACAGGGGGCATCAAGAGCCGTTACTTTCATGCTAACTGAAATTGATTCAGTCCTCTAATCCTCCTTCCTCTGTCCTTTAGAATATAACTCTTTATTGCACACCTCAAGAAGAAAGGAATACAAATACAGATAACACCTTTACTCGTCTTGATCCAATTTATTTATTGTTGCAACTCACAGCTTGGAAATTAAAAATGTATAATTATGTTGTATTTATGTATGTGTAATATAATATGAGTAGCTTAATTATTTTTGTCTGGCTATTTTTTATTCTCACGGGTTTTAATGATCCTGCACAAACGGCCAGTTACTGTTTGGTCCTATGGTTATTACATTTAGTGCGCCATTTGTATTATTGTACCATAAAGTTTAAATAAATAAATAAACCTTACTCGGAAAAGCCTTCAGCTATGAAGTCATTCAAGTCTTCTCAAGTAAGACAGTAAACCCCATGAATCTTTGACAATCCCACTATTTCTTCCCTAGTGCAGAAAGTCACTGTTAATTTTAAACAGCTCATACATACTACATGTGCGATATTGCCTCTAAGTAAACTGCAGTTTGCCGTGTTTTCGGCTCAAGGAGCTTCGAAGCAACGATTGAAAACGGGATTGAAAAGAGTTAGGTCTCATTCCGAAACAATAAACAGGGGAATGTTAGAGATTTTTTCGTATTGCAAATAGTCTTGACTTAGAATCGTAATAAGTGTTTGAGAAATACATGCACACCATGTAATTATTTAACAACTGCTCTTTTTATGATAGTATATGATACTTATAAGAAATATATTTGACTTCTATATAGCAGGAATCCTTTTTTGAAGCCGAATTCACTTCGCTTTGTTCTAACAAACAACCCAATGAGTAACTTGTGCATTATAAACTGGCCAGAAACTGATACTTTGAAATGAAAGGTGTGAAAAGTCCAGTTTGTGGCCGCAGTGCATAATGCACGAAATACCCATTGAGTACCATTGTTTCTTAAAATAAAGCGAAGTGAATTCTGCCTCAAAAAAGGATAAGAAGTAAGTAAAGTATTTTCGTTATTTGTCACTCACATGCATTGACCTAGAGCTAAATTTGAGATTTCTAATTATACTTATCCGAGATTTCGGGAGTATGTGTGTACTTTGACGACGTACTCTATTGATAAGTATTAAACATTTATAACATTTAATTTATAGTTAAGTATCAATTAACTCTTAATTAGGAGATTTTTTTCGATATTTCGTGGTTGTCCCCATAGTGAAAGTTGCTCAGTGTGACCCCAGTACCCCGCTCACTCCCGCTCCATGACCCAAAAAACACCCTGTATACCTATAACGTTTTCAAAGATACCATTTTGTCACTTACCATATATAGGACGCGGTGACAGGTTACTGGTATAGAGATACAAACACGTCTTTAGGGTAAGCGAATAAAAAAGAAGGTAGACTTGAAGTCGCATAGGGAAATTAAGGAAGTAGCTCAATGGACAGAGTTAGAACGAGATAACTACATACTTTATCAGCTACACCAACAAGAATTTGACTCTTAAACTTATGATGATGTTAAGAGAAAAAGTCGCCTTTTTTGGTTGAAAACGTTTACACGTCATTATAGGAACGGCATCTTCATAACGGTTGATTGATTGCACGACATTCTCAATCAAATTTACAATCTCCCAAATAGCTCACAAATTAGAACAAAACTGAACGTATTTATATGAAGAAAGCATTATTCTTCCGCTTCTCAGGGGATTTAAATCGTCCCGAAGATGGATGGGGGCTTATCATAGCGATCAAGGGGGGGTATGGGAGCCCGGGGCAATGCTTACCCGTGCCGTTTGATTCGGGCCAGGGCTTGGATTATGGTTGTTTGTGGCGTGGAGCTTTACGCTCCATGGGTAACGTAAGGGTGATCTTTGTTTACCTTAAGTATCATACTATATAAGAGTCTATGCAGCCATTAATAGTACATTACTGCAGACGCCGGGAAATAAGGGCTTGCCGGCTGAGTAGCTAATAGAAGCCCTTTTCACTGCTAAGGCATGTATAGTGCAGTGCTTTCAAACATATGCAATGAAATAAAAAAATACACCACACAAAAAAACGTAATTCAGCTGTTTATCCCGTTCACGAACACAGACGCCATGTTTAAAAAAAATATATTCCCGGCCTAGGCCTTCAATTTTGTATGAAATTCCTTTACAGTTCTCTCGAATTGTTCCGCCCGAAACGTGACACTTAAAGCCTGTTTTAACCATTATGACGATATTTCTTGAGAAAAACTCTTTTTTAAGCTAATATAAGGGCTATAAATTCATGTCTCAATATTTTTAATGTAAGTACACACCACAATATTTATATTAAACTATTGATACAAAGATCAAAGCTCAAAGAAACTAAACTGGCAATCCAGAGGTTTCGATATCCGGTCTCTTTCCACCAGGTTTTGCATTTAAATTTTTCTTTGACCTTTGATGACAGACAGCCTTATGGTGAATTGTTCGTAGTTTTTTTATGTAGTCACCATGGCAACTGAGTTAATTTTTAACAATGTGTTTACTTTAGCGATGTGCTCTATTTTCCGTTAAATTACCTACAACATATTATATACTTACATCGATCGCAACATTACTCCACTTACTGTATTTTAATGTTAATCTAATTAACCCCCTGACTTGTGACAGAAACTCTGTTTAAGTAAAAGTGAGCAGTCAAAATATCTAAAACCTTCTGTTGACGGCAAAAATGGTAGAAATCACTTCGTTTTCACTTTACACCCCTAGCTCCCCAACAACGAAACCTAAATCTCCACAACTCGCCGGACATGTCAGTTAGCGCTTACATCGCCCTGGGCCTTTGAAGATACACGTCTATTAAGTGCACAAGCACTTAACAATGAACGCCGAATGAGCCGGAAATTGGATTGATCTTGATAAGGCTAAGAATAGTTGGATTATAGGCTGGCTAGAGTACGGTGTATGGAACGATGCATAATACTTAGTGTTTAAGTCACATGTAATGGAATTTCTGAACTGACTTACTACTGACATTGACTTTAAGCTATCAGATTCAGAATAGTTTAACCATATAATGGACTTAAAGATGACACTGTTGAGTTTCTTTCGGCTTTCTTCTCAACAGCGGACTTCTCTTGGGAAATGCCGGTAGATTCCCAATCTGACTAGTAAAAGTGCCTTTATAGCCTATTTACTGAATAAATAATAATTCATTGGATACTGTACTATTTATTAAACCAAAAGTTTTAAAGCGATGCGTGGTGAATTATCATAAAAATATGAATGAAATAAGA
The DNA here is from genome assembly GCA_947623375.1 of Apotomis capreana. NCBI lineage: Eukaryota > Metazoa > Arthropoda > Insecta > Lepidoptera > Tortricidae > Apotomis > Apotomis capreana. The sequence goes on from OX392508.1 coordinate 25,807,485, forward strand.
CCACAACCAATGAAAATGAGATTGCGAAACAGCGGCACAACCACAAATACCAAGCGCCACAGCTATGAAATTGGGTACCACAGGGATCAATTAATTATCGACAACATTATTTTAAATATGGTACTGTATATTTTCTGTTTATTGGTAAGGCTATCTGGATTGAATTGAATGAAATAATACAAGCAAATTAACTGAACTGAAGACGAAATCAAAACATTAAAACAAGTGTAAGGCCCTAACTACAACAACAACAACAACAAATCCACTTTATTGTACACCTCAAATACACAAGGATACAAACCATGAGAGATATACAGTAAAAAATTGACAGAGGTTAACAACACGCGGTCTTATCGCTAAATAGCGATCTCTTCCAGACAACCTTTAGGAAGCGGAGTAGATCAACAAGAGTTAGAATTGAGTAGATGATGCAAAACAACTTTAAGCCACAAAAATTAACTACAAAAATAAAACAAAAACAATAAACATACTTAAATAACAATAATCAAATATACCTACATGTACAGTGAAACATAGAGCCTCCTTTTATGAAGTTCGTTAAAAATAAAAAAATGTTACATGCACAAAATAGTTAAATACCAGTGTCTATATTTATTTAAAAACGTAAATTGAAAACATTTATGACCTATTCAGGATTCAAACCCTAACCCCGTCTATAACGACTTTCCGGGCCAACACGGTACACTCTTTACGGTAGATGGCACTACGATGCCACCTAAGGGCATGTAAAAAAGCAACTGGTTGAAAAATGCAATGTCACATGCATACTCATATTCGGTAGCTTAGCAGACAAAGCATCTGAATTGGCTCGGAAAGCCGTTTAAGACGCGAGTTCGAATACTATCCGAGTCACATTTTTTTTAATTTTCTCTTTAACATAAACGACCCTTTTCTGACGGATTGCTACATTTTGTTTACGCTAGCAGACGTTACTGCTTTCATAAAAAAAACAGGGTCAGACAATTCAAAGCATATTGTAGAGGGTATCACAAAACATAATTGACATAACGACCAATAAATACGACTTACATTATGATTTTAGTAAAGCGTGGTAAAGCTTTGCAAATTCCACTATCAAAAGCGACTAAACAAAACTATGAAATAAAAACTTTGCTATTTTGAACACTGCTATCGAACTATTAAACAAAACTCCATACATTAAATAATGTAGCGGCTGATAGCGAAGTTAAGTTTCAGAAATTAGTTTAAAAGTTAAAGTTGGTCGAAACTAAATGTTCAACGGAAAACCACATTAAACTCTCACCCAAATCAAACGTTTTAACCTAAGTGCGGGTCTGCTTGTATGGGAAATAATTTACTTATCGCTTTTCGGATTAGTTTAAGGCTTATTCGTTCAAAAATGGTAATTGTTTTAGACATTTTTCTCTATGATCAAACATCGTTCTTAACATATTATCCATGTTACTACTTAGAACAGGGCTATTGCAATTTATTGGTATATATTTAAATTTACAATATTTTCGCAGAAAAATGTTTTTTTCAACTACACTGCACGCAATGAAAGCATGATATTATAGCTATGTTACTATATTGTAATCAGGGTAAAGTATTATTCAATTCAAAAAATTGTTTGAAATGCAGAGTTACTTTTTAGGGCGAATTCCGAATGTATTTTAGGCAAAACCGCTACAAAGTACAAAATAATATTTCGGTAGAGGCGTATCGAAACATTTTTGGGACAATTGCCATATTTAAAAACTATTTTTGTTTGTTTGATTTTATTCACTTGTTTTGCATGTTTTGTGTAACTATTAAATTTGTGACACTGATATAAAAAAGGAATGCTGCAAAAACGTAAATAGAAACTGTTGTATAAAAATATAGCTAGTAAACCTACGCATCGTACTTCTATAGAATTTTAATAACGTTCGCGTCGAAAAAAACATGTCCGCGATATCTGAAAACGGAATATCCAACACATTTCCATATTCAGGTACCAGGCTGCCATAACCGCTTCGGAGAGCATGATCCGATAACCAAACATTTGCCCGACTTAGGGTTGTGCCGAGCCAACCTCAAGGTAAATGACCTTGTCGACGTGGCCATATTTGCATATCATTTCGTCGCCTCCTTAACATTGATAAGACCCTGGTACTCTTGGAAAGTAAAATGCATTCGAATATCGAATTTGCAGTTTTTGTATTTTATGGTTATTTCAAAATAGCTTCAAGATTTTGGTGTAGTAGGGCCTCGTGCAGGGTCCGTCCGGATTGTTACTACCGTCTTGCCTACTAACCCACCGCCAAACAGCAATGTTCGCATTGTTGTGTTCCGGTGTGGGGGTAAGATAGCCGGTGAAATTACTAGCATAGAGGCATTCTATCTTCGTCCTCCGGGTAGGCAAGCACTTGTGACTCCTCTGGAGTTGCAGGTGTTTATGGGCGACGGTAATCGCTTTCCATCAGGCGATACGTTTGCTCGTTTGCCCCCTATGACATAAAAAAAAAAAAAAAGCGTTTCTTGTCAGTGAATTTTTTTCCGTGATCAATAATCACATGTATGCTTTTAGACCAAGATAATTATTGTTCTAAAAGAAAGTTATTTCAGCTTCGCGAAGCCGGGTTAAGTGGTCAATTAAGCCGTTAGAGTTTATATTAATTAATTTTTTTTTTTTATTTATTTATCTCATGCAATGCTTACATTTGGTACATTTATCTTACTTTCGCCAAACATACGTTTATTGGCGAATGCTGCGAACACCATTGGTCGTCTAGATTAATAGAAATAGAAAACCTTATGCTTTTAGGCATTTTTCTTATCTTAAAATTGTCAAACATTTTAATACCTAAATTCAATGTTTAAATAAACCCCGACCAGACCCCAAAAATATTGATGATGGTTATCACATGTCAATGTGAAACCGTTGAAATTTCTGACACATGTTAGTGTCAAATTATTCAAATTCTGACACATATCAGTGTCAAACTATTCATATTCTGACGCATGTTAGTGTCAAACCGTTGAAATTTCGACGTAGACAAGTGTCAACCATCGACTTTTTTAAATAAGTTTCGAAGGCATCCCTTTTGCCACTATCTTTGAGAACTCTCAAAATTGACAATTTAAAAAGAACATTTCGGAAAAATCAATGGTAAAGAAAGATGAATGATCTGCATCTTGTAGATACTCAATGCTAGGTCTATCGAAAAAACTAAAATAAAGATCTTTGAAATTTTTTATCCAGCCTATTCTTTAATTGTTTAATTGTTTGTGTGATTATTTAAACTGCTTTCGTTACGTTTGCTTCTGACTGCGTATATATCTAGTATATGTTTATATTTATGTATGTAAATGTGTTTTATGTATATCTATGTATCTATAGTTACGTTTATTTGCTTATCTGTTTATACACGATGATTTTTAATCGGTGATCAGGAGTAGAAAAATATTAATATTTAGCTAAAATTAAACTTAATAGGCGAGGTCCCACGCAATTACCTCACTGTTTAATTAATTAAAAGTTAAAACATAATTAAAACTAATAACCAATAGATACATGGCCATCCTACATAAAATTATTGAAGTACGATACCTACGTCAAGTGTCATCGCTTTGGCGGGAAATTTTACAAAATTTTCTACGAATTTGTTTATGTAATGACAATGAAAATGACAAGTTATTACTCATAAATTGTCATTCCCATTAAATTATTAAAGAGGTTGTAAGCACACCGATACGGATTAGTTCGGTGACAAGGAATTTAAGACAAAATTGGTTTCAAAATAAAAATTATCATAGAAAAAATTAAAGTTTGTTTTCATGTAATTACGACTTCAACGTGACCGCCATCAATTACTGAGTTAGAAAAGTTGGTACCTGATCACCGATTAAAAATCATAGTGTATATATTTTGTGCTCCCATCGCCTTCTGCATCACCTACTCATTGTGTGGTTTATTTGGGTCAACTCCACTACCCAAAGATTGTCTGAAAGAGAACGCTTTTTAGCGATAACACCGCCCGTTGTCCACCTTTATCAAAAGTTTTGTATCTGTTGTACCTACATTACAAATCAATATACCATACAACAATATCTTATTGCAGGAAGCAAAACAAATATTTTTTTTAAACAGCGGTAGACAACAGACGGTCTTATCGCTAAAAAGCGCTCTCTTCCAGACAACCTTTGGGTAACGAAATTAATGAACAGTTTAACTTAATATAAACTAGGTGCAGATTTGCATAATTGCATAATTAGGTACCAACAGGAAACAAGGTAAGCATGTGGGTAAATATACACATACATATCAACATACATGTATAAATATAGACAGATAAGGATCTTGGGATAATTATTATTATTAATGGAGATAAAAGTGTAAAACCGAACCATTTACAACATTTGCATCCTCTGTTAGAATCGCGTCGTTCTCTCTAAACCTGTACAGTCAGCATGCATTTCAGTGATGAATATTGTTCCATGACTCGGAATAGTAATGTCAGCAAAGCAGCTAGATATGAGATGGTTTGTGTGCAGTGATTCTACGGTTATGTGTTTGTGGTTACGAGCATGTATTTACATACATATAGGTGTTTATACGATACGAACAAAGATCGATCACGATGAAAAATTTGCCTCTTTCTCGGATTAGACTTTCAGTTGGATTTGATTTTTGTATCTTATCTATAATCCTTGCTCCGCCACGCGGTGTTACCCGCAAATCCTACGGAAACACTAGATTTTTTCCAGCCAAGCAGGTGCCAGCTACCTTCATACCAAAATATATCAAAATTGGTCCAGCCGTTTGAGCGTGAAGCAGTAACAAACATATACATAATCACACTCACAAACTTTTACCTGTATAATGTTAGTGTGATTAGTAATAAATTCACTGTAACATTTTCACGGACAGTAAATCGAAATACGTAAATTAGGGCCCTTCTGATACAGCAAAGATACACGTTAAATTCAAAAACCCCTTTTACGTCGGCTGTTAAAAATAGAACTTTGAACACTTAAAATTGGCGAGGTCTCGGCTACATGTCAATGTTAAACGTCGATTACGCCTTCTATTTCCGAACTCGCACGATAGTAAACGCATAAAACAGCAATGAACCCATCGCAACATTGATTGAACGCGGACCGGACAGGTGCGCGATCAATCCGGGTTACCCTTTCGCGGGTAATTGGGCGTGACAAATGCACGGCCCATGCTCGCTTAATGACTCAAGTTAATTTGGGGCAACCCTATTGACGTTTCGGGTTGCCTGTTTTATGTGGGTATTGCGTAATAATTAAACTGTAGAAAAAAGTGGGATTTATTAGGGAAATATAAATGCAAACGAATTCGACTACGCGACGTATTTTGTGGCAGCCCTATTTACTACGGGTTGCTGGGATTAAACTAGACGTTTACTGACATCTGTCGGATATATGAAATCCCTATTCTATTATAAAAATCAGTTTTCCATGGCGAGGGGTCATTCAATACTTAAGGAAAAGTCTTAACAATGCGGTGAGGAATTATATGGGTCCAGCCGTATAGCTCCATTTTGTTGGTAAAACATTTATTTATCCTCTCGTCACGTCGAAATGTTTGGACAGATTTCAACCAAATTTGGTGCAATTTTGGTTTTGGATAAGTGCGATCAAGGATTTGAGCGAAGTCACATGAAAATCAAACGTTTTGAAATATGAAACACCCTACTGGACAATGGACATCTATATATATATTATATATATCTATATATATATTATAAGTGAATTTTAATTCTTACGTGTTGGGGGTTCCGACTGAAAGGTGTTTTATTCCGGCGTTTCCGCGGTCGGCTACCCAGCACCACGGACTTACGAAAGACATCGTGACCTAGTGTTTAGTATTTTAAATAATATTTAATATGTATGTTAGATTGTAAGGTAAATCTATGGGCCTTTGATGCCTGAAATAAACGAATTATTATTATTATCTCCTTTATTCATTTTATAGCTTAGATTAGGTTTTTTACAATAAATTTATATAAAAAGTAAAATACAATAAAGAAGTTACAAAATATAAATACATTATAAAAAACCTAACCTAGGGTGCCGCCGGCAGCGGGGCAGGGCCCAGGCTACCGGTGGTTAGGGCTGCAAAGAGAGGAACCTCCTGACAATGCGCGCCGTGTCCAGGAGTATTATTATTATTATTAAAGATGGATTTAAGATACTTTTTACCCGACTACGGAATGAAAAATTTTGTACACGCGTGAAGTTGCTAGTAATTATTACTCGCGTCCGCAGGATTTACCTACCACAGCCCTGCACGTGTCCCCTGGGTGGTGCTAAAGAGTAACAAACTTAGAGGCGAAATAAACTTTCGATAAACTTTCGAGAAATAAAATCCAAATAGTTTCAGAAGCGATATCCACATGTCAAGGAATGTTATACATAAGGACCCCTCTCAGGGCCCTGTGACAAGAGATGTTGGACCATCAGTCCGCATCCTGCAAATTAATATAGAAGGCATAAGCTTAGCTAAGAGCGACTACCTGCAAAGGCTTTTGCACGAGAAGAACATCGACGTGGTCACCATACAGGAAACCCACACGAAAGATGACTCAGATCTGGAAAGGAGAGGCCGACTACCGGGATATACACTAGTTAAAGCTGTACACCACCCAAAATATGGTATAGCCACTTACGCAAAGTCAAGCCTACAGGATGTCAAGCTGATAGACACCAGTAACCTGAACGAAATCTTTACAATCACGATCCAAATAAACAAGCTCACGGTGACTAACGTGTATAAACCACCTAAAGTGAAATGGCCACCAAACGTGCTACCAAGTTTTCACCACCCTTCTTTGTACACTGGAGATTTCAACAGTCATCATTCAAACTGGCGTTACCAAAGCTCAGACGACAATGGAGAAGCACTTGCACTCTGGGCGGACATCAACGACTTACACCTGCTGTTTGATGCCAAGGATAAGGGAACGTTCCACAGCGCAAGATGGAAGAAAGACTACAACCCTGACTTGACTTTCGTTTCAAGAGACCACCTTGACCAGCCTCTACCTGCTACCCGCGTGGTTCTTAGCAACTTCCCAAATAGCCAGCACAGAGCAGTTGTTACGGAAATAGGTCTCAAGATACTACTAGCACACTCAATACCTATGCCTCGATGGAATTTCAACCGTGCCAATTGGGACGGTTTCAAAGCGACACTGGACACGGAACTTGCAGCTGAAAACCTACAACCTAGCACTCCAAATTACAGTAAATTTGTCGAGTTAGTCATAAAAGCAGCCAAAGCGAATGTTCCAAGGGGCTATAGGAAGGAGTATGTACCGGGTTGGAATGCTGATAGTGAAAAACTATACCAGGAATATCAAGAGACGGAGGACCACAGTACTGGAGCCACTCTACTCCAATCATTAGACCAGTATAGGAAAGAGAAGTGGGAACGCACAGTCACTGATATGGATTTTAAAAGGTCCAGCAGAAAAGCCTGGAAAGTCCTACACCGATTGTCGGGGAAACAACACCCAAAAACACATAGTCCGAAGTTAAAACCTGATGCTATTGCAAACCGGATGGTGGACGTAACAAGAGTAAAGCGGGACAAAATGTTCACAAAACAAGTTAAGACAGCATTAAAAACTGCCAGAAAGAATGCCCCGACAGGACAGTCCCTCTCAAGACCCTTCAGTATTGGCGAAGTCGAGGATGGCATAAAGCTTTTAAAGTTCGGCAAAGCTGCGGGGCAAGACGACATGTTCAACGAATTCATTCGAGCTATGGGCCCTGTGAGCGTGAGCTGGCTTGCTGCCCTCTTCGATGATATTGTACACCACAATCGGATCCCAAAGGAATTTAAACTGGCAAAAGTCATCGCTATTCTGAAACCTGGCAAAACAGACGACCAACCTGAAAACTTCCGACCCATCTCTCTTCTCAGTTGCACCTACAAACTATTGGAACGTCTTATCCTTTCTAGAATCACGCCACACATAGACGCCATCATCCCACAAGATCAGGCTGGTTTTTAGAAAAGGAAGGAGCTGCACGGATCAAGTTTTGGCCCTAACCACGCATGTCGAAGCCGGTTTTCAAAGGCAACTGAAATCTACTGCTGTGTTTGTGGATCTAACTGCGGCGTATGACACTGTCTGGAAACAAGGCTTGATATACAAGATTCTGAAAACAGTCCCCAGCAAAGAAATAGCAGACATTATCATGACTATGCTCAGCGATAGAGAGTTCGAGGTCTACCTGGGAGATGAAAAAAGCCGCAAAAGGAGACTGAACAATGGCTTGCCACAGGGATCTGTGCTCGCTCCGATCCTGTTCAATCTTTATATTCATGACTTGCCCTCTACTGAGTCAACTAAATTCATATACGCTGACGATATAGCGCTTGTTTACCAAAGTAAAGATCTCAAGTCTAGTGAGGAAGTGCTGTCATCTGATTTGGAGAAACTCAGTAGGTACTTTCATGAATGGCGCCTAATACCAAGCACTAGCAAGACGGACGTCGCCTGCTTCCACCTCAACAACCAGCTTGCTAATTACCAACCTAGCGTATCTTTCAGAGGAGAGCTGCTGAAGTACAACCCTTTCCCTAAATACCTGGGGGTGACTTTGGACAGGGCTTTGACTTACAAGGAACACCTCCAGAAAGTGGCTTTAAAGGTTTCGTCGCGGAACAATATCCTCCACAAACTCTGCGGCACTACTTGGGGTGCCTCCGCTGACTGCCTGCGGACATCGGCTACAGCACTGGTCTTCTCGGCTGCTGAGTACTGTGCTCCAGTTTGGCTCGAAAGCGCACATACGCAAAAAGTGGATGCCAAACTGAATGAAGCTATGCGATGCATATCAGGCACAATAAGATCGACCCCGCTCCATTGGCTCCCGGTTCTCAGCCATATTGCTCCACCACACCTCCGGAGATTGCAAGCGCTAAAGAGAGAAGCGGAAAAAATACAGTCGCAACAGTCTTTGCCCATTCACCAGCCTTTTTGCCACCCTCCGCCCCAACGGCTAAAATCCCGACGGCCTGCCTGCGTCACTGCTCAAAGGCTGAGTGACTTTGACCTCAGGCAGACGTGGAAAGAAGAATGGACATCACAGGCCACCGGTCTTGCCCTGCAAGTCGTAGACCCCACGGCCAAACCAGATGGTTTCAACCTGCCGCGCAAACTCTGGTGCCGTATTAACAGATTGAGGACAGGTCACGGACGGTGCAGCTACTTCCGACACAAATGGGGCTGGCGGGACTCGGCTCTTTGCGAGTGTGGCGTGGAGGCTCAAACCGTGGAGCACATCATACAGCGCTGCCCCCTGCACTCGTACTCGGGCTCTCCGGAAGATGTGTACAACTTAACACCTGACGCTATTTCGTGGCTTGGGTCCCTGAGTGTGGATTTATAAATTAGATTAGTTTATATAATTTGTTTAGATTGTCAAATTTGATTAGATTGTCGGAATGTTTATGTATATGCGCCATACGATTAAATAAATAAGTAATTATTAAATACCTACCGTGCAGCGTTGCGAGAATGTACGTTCCAGTTAAACGCAAAAATCCATTCTCCGTTACACTTTTCCGTAATACTCAGAATTATTCAAATATAGCAAAGGTTATTGATAAGTATATTCGTTCCTATGAAGGATAAACATATTTTCTTTTAATCTTGCCATCAAAAAATCCCGAACCATCAAAGTGATCACCGATCGACCCTAACCAGAATCGGATACATTTTATTCACCACAGTCGAAAGGAGATTAAAACACAGTTCTGAAAACGCCGCCAGTCGAACCGGATCGTCGGGGTTCCATTTCATCGGAAATATTCGCGCCCTATAATCGATTTTGGCTCCATTGCCAACGGTTGTCAGTCAATAGGGCCTTTGCCGTGAGAGTCGATTTCCAACCGAATTTAATCGGGAACTGGATTAAAAAGGATAATCGAATGGCCATGTGTGATTTTATACGGGGTCATGAAGATTATCAAGGATTGGATCCGGGAACGCGGAACATAATAAAAACGTAATTGAATCAACCGAAATACGATTTTCATTACTTTGATATATGTAAACTATTTCGAATTTCTTAGCTCAAATTAATGTAACTTTAGTAAGTAGGTATGTCCTTCTGCTACATATACGTAATTATACCAAATTGATCAAATTGCGCAACTTGTTCATTTCCGACTTCACCGCGTTTCGCGGAAAGTAATATCATAAATAAATAAATATCGCACAAATTCACACAAATCAATCTCTAGTAGGTTTATATTACATACTAGACGACTAATAGATAAAATACATAATTAAATACAAAGAAAATAACCATGATCCGGGACTAAATATTCGAGTTATTCTCACAAATATTTACGCTTGCCGGGATTCGAACCGAGGACCGTCGACTCAGTAAGCAGCTGCACTTGAGTCATTTTCAAAAAACATGTACATAGTTAAAGGCTTAACAAAAACAAAAGTCCGATCGCGTCTTTTGTGTAACGTAAGTTACTCATACAAAAGATATGGGTAACTATCGTTACACAAAGGAATGAATTAAGTTTGGTTTTACTTAAAGCCCTTAAACTTAGTACATGTTTTTTGACAACGACTCACTTGCCACTCCTTCAATTGCATGCTATATAACTAAAATAAAAAAAACGTTAAATTGAGGCCTTGATTTCTAAGGTTTATTTTAAAATAAACACATGCAATTTATTTACAATATTTACAATACTAAAAACTAGAGATAAATGTAAAAGAAAGGATAATTATTATGTACAATGGCGTAAAGCTAATTAGGAAATAATAAAATAAAAATAAAAAATATACAGGCCTTGATTGAAGATAACGTTGTCATTATTTTCCAAGATATTTACAAACACAGCATGTCAGCAAATTCCCTCTTTTCCTACTTCCAAAACTACCTTACTCATAAATTGCATGCACCACGATGCATCTCTTAGTTGCACCCCCGGGTCCCGAGCAGGTACATATCCATCTTACAGCCACTGTGGGGCTGTTGCGAGGAATTTGTTAGCAAGTCGCGAACTTTCCCGAAGTGGGGGTAATCCTATGAATAGGTTAGGGTTTGAAAATGGAACAATGTGCATGATATATCGGCGACGCCATTTTGTAATCTAATCTGACAAGATTGCTGAAACAAGCATTGTTAGATTCTCCATCCTCCGTTATAATGTTGGACAAGCCAGATGTATTAGAGTTAGGATGATGTTTATGTAGGGGGAAACATTACATCGTAATGAGTTTTGCGATATCCTCAATAATTAAGACTTGAGATTGAGAAAGAGAACTCGATTGACATTAACGTCAATTACTCGTAACAAGTTGTAATTTTAAAGGAGATGGTTATATTAAAAATATTGCTCGTTCGTCGTCTTTGGCGATATAAATCGTGGAATCGATTCCAATTTGAATTTTACGCCCAAAAGTTGAACGTAATGTTTTTTTTGACGGGTTGGTATTGGCCTGAAAAGGTTTAGTACTTTTCACGAAGTGAGTAAACATTTTTGAAGTTAGGATCGCCAGGAATTATTGTCATCATCAGGAAGTCTTCGAGATAGTCTAATTGGCTTAAGCCGGTCGCATAATACCGCTAATTTTACATACGTTCATTAAAAATAACCAGCTTTGATTTCGCCTTTTCCACCTTTAATCACGTCAACGATATAATATAATACATTACTAAAGGCTTACAATCAATACGTAAGCGTCAGTAGCCATAATGGTTTATTTTTAATTCATTCAGTCCATTCATGCAGACCACAATCAACTTTAAATGAAAATGTTACATCACATTGATTATATTTTGTAGTCCTGATTCTGATAAGCCAATTGGATTTTATAATTTTATTGAATGGTGTACCCGTACGTACACGGATGATACATAAATTCAAGTGTGTTAAAACTCATTGGATTTTTTCACAGGAATAGCTAATACAACAAACAGAATACAACGTGTATAATGACAAAAAAAGAGATAGGTACAGTCGAGTTCATTTACATCTACACACTTACAAGAACAAAAATATCTGTACACGACTTTATGCTCCTGACAATAGGGTCGTGTTCAGATATTTTTGTTCTCGTAATTGTGTAGATGTAAATGAACTCGACTGTTTATACCTTAAAAACTTTGTTTTTTCGATATCGAAAGATTTGCCTTTGAGAAAACAATCTTGAATATATCATGTGAACTCGTGGTCTGTATTGCAATCTTGCGAATCTCGTGCGAGCCCGTGATCCTCGTAAGTGGCTCGTTCTGGTTTAAAAATGCATCAGCAATGCATTAGAGATGGCACTCCGCGATAATTGGGCGAGTGGAGATGTACGAAACGTGAACGAAGAAATATGTATATGAAAGGAACGTTCAATGTGTTAAAAAAACGCCCTGATTGGCTAAATCAGTAACTAAACTCTTAGACGAGAAAATTCGTAGTTGGGTTTTAAGTAATTTAAGGTTAAGAAAATATTATTTGAAAACCGTTTAAGAGAAAGAAAATGAGGCAGAAGATAAATAATATAAATTAAAAAGCGCTTTTTTGTTTTGGTTAAATCCGTGAAGCTTTATATGTAGGTACCTAATATTAGCACCAACGAAATCCGTTCCATTGTCCAGAAACAGTGTTAGGTGTTAGGTCAGTTAGATTAATTAATGATTTAGCAAACCTGCAGTTTGACAATCATTGTCACTTTATATTACTAGACTAAAAGGACGTCTCTTCAGGAGGTAAAAGTCATAACTCTCTTTTTTGATTCCCCGTAGCCGGGTAAAAAATATCCAAATATAGAAGACCAAAAAAGAGACTCAAATACGACAATTCATTGTCATTTTATTTTGCTAGAATAGAAGGAAGTCGCTTTGTGATGGTATCTGATAGCTACCGATCATACCCTACCTACTGAGTTGAATGATGAAGTTAAACCTGAAGTTTAGTGACTGATAGTCGAAGCGAAAGCATACTCACATACACACTGCTTACCATAATTTAATAATAAGAGGGAACCTAAATAATGCTATAAATAAAATTCAGAGAGGAGTTAAATTTATATTTATTGTACCAGAACTCCAGTTGATTTATAATAATATTATTTAATCGAAACTTTGACTAATTTCTCGAATAAGATAGATCATTTTATCTTAATCAAGGCCTGCATTTAGTTCCTAGAGCCAAACAAATCAGTAAATCAAGAGAAAACAAAGCAGGCTAAAGAAAAACTCTTGATGCTCGTGTTTTATACTAAACTAATAAATTATCCCAATTTAATATCAACCAATAACCAAAATATAATAAGATCCTAACCAATATAGGATGTTACAGAATTATAACCACACGGTTTTATAATCTGTTGAACGAATGAGATTTCCAACACTTTATCACATAAATAAACCATACTTAGTAATTAAGTATAATAGCAATTTCACACACCATTGTAATTGTAGTGGCAATAATAGGGTAAGTTATAAATCATTAAATAATTTAAGGACTTCTGTGTTAACATTTAGTAAGGTCATCAATGCGCTTGCGCATATAAGACAATAGTGTATCGATTTATCTCTTAGATAAATTCCCAAAGTAAAATAACAACGGACCTCGAATTCCGATACAATTATCTACGAGTATTAAATTATAACATTAAGTAAATGAATTTATCTTCCAGATAAATTCTAAAATCAAAATGTCAACGGGCCTCGAACCCGGCTACATTTTCTACAAACATTATGTCAGTATTTCATACACCTTCTCTCATATGAAATTTATCAATGCCCAGCACTCTTTGTAATGCCACAACAAAAACCACAATAACTGTAATACTTCTGACATAATTATACAAATCGACGAGAATCGAACTCGGCGTTTAGGTTTAATCAATAGCTCTCAATTTAAAGAAATATAGAGAAAATGATTTATATTTCGTCAAGGAGTCGAACCTCTCAGAATAACTGAATAACACCAAACATAATAACAACACAAGTTGAATAGGAGGTTTGGTCATGGTTATTTGGAGTGTTTCTATTAATTAAATAGGTACCAAAATTAATAACATCAATTAGCGCTTGATTGATGTAAGTAGCCAAGTACTAAAAAGTACGTTAAATAGTGTTAATTAAACAAACTAGATTTCCAAATATTCATGACCAGAGATTAATAATGTACTTAGCTTTGTACTGAGCTCTCTGCAGTTCACTGATTTTACTATATTAATACTTTATTACTGCAATCAATTAACAAATAAAACAACAACAAAATAGACTGCTTGTTTCTGCTACTCGAAAACCCCATGTAGACTCCCGCCGCCTCCAGCTCTTCCCCGAGAAGTGAATCCCCTTCCTCCTTGCCAATATTCAACCTCAACCCCCAATTCCCAACAATTACTTCTAATTATATTTATATAAAATTAAGCCTTAAACATAACAAAATAAGACTCCGCGATGTGTATCTCCCAGCGCACGCGCATCTACCCCGGCGCTGCTGACTGCCCCCGCTTCTCCCTGGGCGTAGACTCACTCCGTCCTTTTCTTGTATGATGCGCCATCTCGTTCCCTCACACAGGATCATTTCATCTCGTTAGAAGGCTCGTCCTGCTGTCCTTGTCAGAAGTACTGCCCCATCAAATGTAGAAAAAATAATACCGCGAACTATCTGAAAACATTAGTTTTTCGAAATGTAGATTGTGCTTTTATGAATGCGCCCTAGTCCTTTTGTTATAAAGTTGTTTGTTGGACACCAGAAGACAACACTTCAAACTCTTGTGCTTTTTAGACCTTCGGTTAATTGTTTTTAACATGTGCAAATCGTAAAATGTAACTGGGATGCTTTCTTAATATCTCCATGCAATATTAGACAAAGGAGTTTAAGTATTTATTAGTTAACGCTAGCGTCGGTCAGCTTTCTAAATTTATTACTTAGAAAGAATTTAAATTTATGGTTATTTTTATGTGAGAACCTAGTCAGTAATATTTCTACGAATCAATTTCTGGGTGGAGGTTTTAGATGCTTATAACTTTATCATGGTTAAATTAATGCATGCCATTACAGCTTCAGTAGGTGATTAGGTTCCTGCTGAAATATAGTTAAGTCTGCAACACTTATTTTTGTTAACATCTCTTTCTATATCAGCACTTTGAACCTCATTACTGCACCAACTTAAAAATGGATCTATTTCAAATTCAAAACTCATTTCTGTTCTAAAATTAGAAGATGGTTCCGTGCACTTTGCATGCCGGACAATGGCTATTAGGGGAGGATGTCATGTGCTTGATACATGTATATTATGCATATGCCATGCCATGAGCACAAAGGATCTGAAATTGGTAATAATGTGGTAGGGTTGGCAATGCATTGCATGGCACGGTGATACACCAATTTACAATGTAACTTTGTGTGAACGTTGATCAAAACAGCATGATGTTTACAAGTATAATGATGTAGATTAATTAAAACATTTTGTTTCCAAGATGGCTATTAAAAAATGGAACTCATTGCCAGCTCATGTGTTTCCTCCTTCTTATAACATGGGAATGGGACCCTTCAAACGAAGCATGAGGAATCTCTCGGGCCAGCTTGGCAGTGTCAACTGACATGGCACCGTTGGTTTCTTTTCAGTTGCCATTGCTACTTGGGCTTTCCGTTTTGCTTACCATCAGGCGAAGTGGAGCCACTAAGTTGTGTCGTTATAAATGAAAAGACTTTCATAGAAATTGTAAGATAAGTTAGAAGATTACTGTAAGTTATGCTTGACTAAATTTGGCTACTGTTTGAACTATATTTACGATCTTGGTTCTCTTGCGCATCTCTTCGTTTCTGAATCGATCACGCAGGGACTCCAAGCGTAGCTCGGTCTATTGTTTCCATTCAATATCTATAAAAAATGTTGTGTAACTACATATTCACAACATACTCTTACGTTAATCGCGCATAATCTTTCAAAGGCGGCGTACGCGACGATGCGATTACTTCAGCTAACAAGGGGTACCCGCTCGTAATAACCGCTTTGAACTGGTGAATACCGGTATTTCCTAGATTTTTAATCGACCTATTTTATGAGCAGTAGCAGGAATCGTATAACAATGCTTTGTTAATTTAAAAGGACCTACATGAATAGCGTTCTCAAACGTTTTTTTTTTTATTCTATAGCACCGATTGATGAATTTTGTTATTTACATCGTGTGGATACGCGTTATCTTGTCGGCACCTACACGGATCGTTTTGGCCTTAATAAATTTCCAGCCGTTTCAGCGTGAAGAAGTAAAAAACTTACAAAAACACAAACTTTCGCCTTTTATTATTAGTGTCTTCATTATGGCATCATTATATTATTTACTTGATGTTTCGCATTTAAGTCTTCAATAGAAGCACTACTGCATTAGAAAAGTCCAGACGATGCAATTAGCACAGTGGTAATGCAGTCTGCAACCGGATCCGGCGGTCCTGGGTTTGCATCCTGACAAGCACACACGCCTGCTAGATATTGATTTGGGAATTGATCCTTAGAGTCTCCGATATTTCATTATCATCATCATATTTAAGAGGTAGGCTCTTGTCAGTGGAGCAATTTCCAGCTCATCCTACACTCCGCTTTTTCTGTTACTTCTTTATGTGATGAAGCTTTTATTTTTCTGTGTTCGTCTTGGTCTTTCTCTGTCCCTTCTACTTTTCCTCTATTATCGCTTTGATGCGTATGTTTGACATGACCTAACATCTTCTCTTTCCTATTTTCAATCATGTTCAACGCAGTTCTTTCTTCGTTTACTTTGTTTAAGACATCGTCGTTACTTTTATTTTTACGATATTAATTTATCAATGTTGTTTAGAAGCTGTGATGAGTGATGGATAAAAGAAGATACGAAAGGAGATAATTGTAAATGGGGTGACGTCACTGTTATACCAAACTGCCATGCGCCGTATAAAAGATAATTCCCAAAGCTGCGATCTCAAACCCGTACACTTTAAAACTATTAAGCCCAGAAATACGTTTATGGCAAACAATGCCTTAGATCCGTATTCTGTTCGCATTGGAGCGCCGAAAGCTTTCTTCAGGCGCGTGCTCGGGAATAGCAATGCCGTGTTAGCTTAGTTCGGGCCATGAGAATAGCGATTTCAAACAAGGATTGAATACCGGTACTCGTGTCATACAAAAGCGGTATTCAGTTTCGGTTTTTTGTAAATTTTTATATTTTAGTGAGCTAGTTTTAAAATTTAGAAGAACGGGATGGAAAATTATTTTTTGTACATAAGAACGTTATACAAGTGTCCCAAAATTATGTATGAAAGAGTATTTTTCCAGTACAGCACGCGATCTTAAAAAAAACAATTCAAAAACGTGACGAAATGGGATGAAAGCTCTAAGATACTTTCTATTGATGATTCTGAGTAAGATGAGAGGAAAAATCTGAATAATACAAAAAACTATATTATTAATAATAAAATAAAACTAAAAAAATAATAATTATGTTTGAAAGGTGTAAAACACGAACGCGTTTTGTTCGTGTTTTACACCTTTCAAACATAATTATTAATTTTAATGAAAAAGATTATGCTGGTTATATTACCCCACTGTTTACTTTAAACATTTATATTGGCGACCGAACACAACACAACTCATTAGATACGTTGCACTTTAACCTCTGTTCTAAAAAAAATATGATGCGCTGAAAACAAATGAACTACAGATTTTACTGCCATCATTTTCCATGTCAAACTAATCGTCCTTTTAACTGTATCATAATGATGTCAGACCTTTGTTCTAAAGAAAGTATAAATGCGCTCAAAATAAATGAACTTACATTATTTAATGCTATAATTTTCCGTATCAAACTAATCGCACTTTTAACCATATCATGCGCCTGCTTAACCTTTGTTCTAAAGAGAATATAATGCGCTAAAAATAAATTATCTACAGTATTTACTGCGATAATTTTCTATTGCATACTAATCGCACTTTTAACCGTATCATGCGCTTGCTTAATCTCTGTTCTAAAGAAAATATAATGCGGTGAAAATAATGAACTAGAGTATTTATTTTACAGGGATAACTTCCATGTCAAACTAATCGCACTTTTAACCGTATCACGCGCTTGCATCCGCCGATTTCCTAGCCTCGTTTTCAACATCCGCCACTCGTTTATCGAAATTCGCGAGTTCCCGTGAAAAACTACCGCCAGTTAAGTGAGTAATGGCACACCGGATGAGCTCTGGCCGCGAGACGTATTGCGTTGTCTGGGGTCGCTTGATTAAATATTATTTTTAGGGTTCCGTATTAGATCCGTTAAGATCTTTTGTATGATCCAAGATACCAGATTAAAATTAAAGTATAATGTCCGTTGTAGACAGGCATAAAGAAAACTGGTCGTAAATAAATAAATACTAGACGACACACTAAGGCAGCATAGGCAAAATGCACCAATCGCAATGTAAATAACAAAAATATGCAAAGAACCAGATAGCACGGCAGGTTACCCATGCGCTGGACTGATTAAATAAAATTCGCAGTCAGTAGGATCACTGCGCCATAATATAATGTGTCAACAGAGAGAGATGACAGGAGATCGTGGGGAAAGCTGTCTCCGCTTCTACCACCGACGTGGACACCTCGACCAATGATCGCCGCTGTGCCAAAAGCGAAACAACCGCCAGTTAGGTGAGTAATTAAAAGCCTATAATCCCTTTGACATAAGATGACTATAGAGTTCTTAATCGTACATTTGATGTATGAAAATATTACGTTAAATAAATGGTAAAAAGTGTTCTTTTATTTTTTCCAATCTGTCGCAAATAACCAATAGGCTTAAACGTAACAAATATTGCAACTAGCGCATTTTGTAGCGGATTTCCCGACACAATCCAACGAGTCGCAACACTAGTCTTCTATCAAAATTTGCATACTTTTAATCCACGCGACACCACCAATTTAGTTCAGGATTAGAGCGAGCGGTAACCGTTCTCGTATTATGTACATACAGAAAATACAGGAAATGTATACCTTCATTTGAAACTTTCATTATTTGTGTGGAACATTTTGGTGTACTTGCAGAACTACGCCACAGTATAAAGACTACGCTTAGGTGGTATTTTTATTTTACTTTTAAAGACACGCTTCAGATCGGTCACTAGCCTTTTTTAGTTATTCTTTGAGCAATCATACCCAGATGATAATATTGTGATCTCAAACAAACTGTGTTAGCTTGGAAGTAACTTCAAATATCAGAAAAACCTAAAGTTGTTTGCTGTCGCACCTTTAGAATTATAGTGAAATCGTCGACACTTCAATTTTTTATTATACCTAATATTTGGAATTAAAGAGACCTAATTCTAAAACTTCAAGATTTTGAAGGTGCGATGTATGTAGGCCGGCAACGCACTTGTGTCTCCTCTAGTGTTGTAGGTGTCTATGGGCGTCGGTAATCGTTTTCCATCAGGTGATCCGTTTGTTCGTTTGACTCATATGCCATAATAAATATAAAAATTGTACACAATAACGATATGGACGAAAACTCGCGAAGTAAAGCGAAGTTGGGCGAATATGATAGTGTGGAGAGCCACTTCGCTGCGGAAAACCCATACCTACTTCGGCCAACTTCGGTTAATATCGCGAGTACTGTGGAGCCGCAAAAAAACAATCAATTTTCTACGAGCTTAGTTAACTTTTCAGCAAATGTGAGGGAAAACTGGTCAACAAAGTGTAGACATACGACCAAAATGAATATGCGCAAATATCCAAAACGTTATTAATGTTATTAATGCATAACCATACGAATACACCCAGGTAAGTAAATAGATGATTTAAATTACAGCCATAAATCATAAATACCCTGATATTTCAAACTACTTCTCTAATTGCACATACGGTCTCCGAGTTCCATTTAGCACCAGACCCAAAAAAGATAGCAGAAGAGAAGTGCCCTCAAATATCTCCAGTGTCTACCCACTTGACACTGCACTATTAATCTCCGCACATACCATTTACAACATGATCTCGCTCGTAACTTAGACTTCAAGAGCTACAGCTAAGATACATTTTTCAAGGAAACCGTTAAGCGATAGGTTCTTACAAAGTAGCACGATGCACTTTGCTGTATCCACTGGCTACGTGAACTAACCTAAAATGCATGCACTTACGATATACTATTCAGTACCCTTACCATAAGTTAACGTGACCGTACTCGCTAGTGACAGCGTTGAATTGTATGGAGAGATCAGTACAGCGTCCCAACCGATTACTTTGTATAACTACAATTCTCCATACAAATCGTCTACGGAGTCGCTAGTGAATACTGTAACTGTAAACTCAAGGTAAGGGCACTGACCTATACGATACAGTATTCAGTAGCATTCGATGGTTGTTTAAAATAATGCGAATGTTGGTGCTAGAGTAGTGTAATGTAAACGTGCTTCCATTTGGATTTTATCAATCAAAAAGCTTATTATTATGCATTTTTGTTGCACCGTATTTTAATGTTGATGCCTAGAGACCCTTTACATCTCTGACAGCATAGGTTAAGAGTATTGTAGTAATGGACCCGGAGGCAATATACATCATCAGTCATCTCCGGGTAAAGTGTGCCCAGTGATTGGTCTGTTGCATTCATTTACTATTATAATATTGTTGTGATGTTATTATTATTGTAATCTTATATTATCATTGTTATACAATGTTATAGAATTAGACGTGTAAAAATGCTTTTGAGGCCTACTTGCAGAATAAAGATTTAAATTTTGAATCAATGAAAACATTTATTTTCAAGCAAGTGGGCTACACTTGCTTGAAAATAAATGATGTAGATAAAACCTTAGACTAACATATACACAAAATATACAAACAATAGCAATTGCATCAAGAACTTAGATTGGCGACGTGTGATGCAACTTCTGCGTGTCGTTCCTTGCCATTTTGGATTTTTTTTGTATGGCAGTACCGGGAATTCCCGGTGCTCGCAATATTTTCCTGGTTCTGTAAGCCCTAGTGTCGTGTAACCGGCCACGAAAACGAAGGAACACAACACCTTTCTGCCAGAATTCCTCCTGCATGAAGGTCGAAAGCTTCCCAGTTGGCTCTCACCACAAATTAAACAAAGTTCACATTGTGGCGAGACTCCAATAGTTGAATCCTCACTCAGCATTTGTCGTTTTCCCTATCGTTGAAAAGTGACGATGGAACTAAAGTTACAACATCGTCTAAAAAACGAATTACAGTCCAGAGAGAAAGTTCCCTTGTTTTTCTCATTAAGTTATTCGTTTCCACAACGGAGCCACCAAATTGCCAACTTTCACAAGAACAGGATAAGTCAGCATAGTTTCACTTCTTATATTGGGTTCTAGGCAACTAAAACTCCAAGTTCCAATGTAAATTAAGTTCGGAACCAGCACTAACTTAATGAAAT
This sequence comes from Apotomis capreana, assembly GCA_947623375.1. Taxonomy (NCBI): domain Eukaryota; kingdom Metazoa; phylum Arthropoda; class Insecta; order Lepidoptera; family Tortricidae; genus Apotomis; species Apotomis capreana. The sequence goes on from OX392508.1 coordinate 25,828,872, forward strand.
GTCTCCGAATTAAAAATCTAATTTCGAAAGCCCTTGGAACGGCTTAAAGACAAGTTGAAAGGTATTGTCCCTTGTCATTTTTAATCTATTCTGTAAATTCCGGCTTGTAATTGGTGGATTTTCGACTAGCGATTATTTTCGGATCGAGTAATTCGAGAAAACACGTGCGTATGTACCTACGGCAGCGGAAGAGAAATATCATATTAAAATATTTATTAACTTTAACAGGATCCAAGGATAAGATTCGAATAAAATTTGCCCAAAGCGTAATAAGTCCCTTTAAGCGTGGTGTACCCACAATGAAACATTACATGTTTCATAAAACCGATAATTATAGTTTTAAAACAAATAACATCACATAGGTACTGTATGGTATGTAAATCCTTTATTGTATCTACAGTCGCCATCAGATATATCGTAGCATATAAGGCGTTCATAAATATCTGAACACGACTCTTATTCACTGGGCGTTAGGTACATGTTCAGATATTTATGAACGCCTTATATGCTGCGATATATCTGACGGCGACTGTACAATATTGTAAATAAAGGCAAATAACGAACACGTATTACCAATAGATATATACGCCTTAGTATATATCTATTGGTATACTAGAGATAGATAAAAAAAGGTATCTGTAAAGGGGTCTTCTAAAGCGAGTTCTACTAACATTTGGTCGGTTTTTTGTATAGCTGATGCCAAATTTCCATTGTGTCATGGAGCCAACGTAATAAGACCAGCACCTAGCACGGTTCAAGAACATGATATATCGTTTATATTGGCAAAAGCATAAATTGCAGCCGCTGCCAAAAAACTTTACTGTGTTTTCACATAAAACACAAAGTTGCCTATGAATCATGGTGAAATAAAACGCGTCTGTGTCTCTTACTAGAGTTTAAAATTTGCGCTTTCTTAAAGTATTCATATTTAGAGTTATGTGTAGATTAAATTTAATCTACACATAACTCTAAATATGAATACTTACTAGAGTTTAAAATTTGCGCTTTCTTAAAGTAAGTATTCATATTTAGAGTTATGTGTAGATTAAATTTAATCTACACATAACTCTAAATATGAATACTTTAAGAAAGCGCAAATTTTAAACTCTATTAAGAGACACAGACGTTTATATTAGAGGTACTATGTATAAATATTAAGTAAACATCAATAATCATAAGGTAAATATTGTAGTGTATATAGCTAAAAATAATGTATATGGGTGTGATCTCGCTAAAAAACTGTCTCAGCAGTTTGGATAGTCAATTTTAATTGCATGCAGTTTTGTACACTTAAAAAAGACATTTTATCATAATTTTCCATGTACATGAAATATATATTACAAACGATGGATTTTTCTTTCGATAAACATACGGGTATAATGTTCATCGAAAGACGAGAAGAGTGTAGCAGTCCTAAAAGCTATTTTCCAGGTTTCTAATATCATATACCTATGTCTACTATTTCGATGTTACCTTTAAAATCCCTCGATCATACCAATCTTAGATTCCTGATATAATCACCCCTCTTTATAGAATAGTAGATTGTTAACCAAGGGTAGAAAGTGACCCATAACACCCGAGATATTTCTGGCGCTCGAACGAAGTGAGAGCGCCAATAGTTCGAGGGTGAAATGGGTAATTTCACCCGAGTTAAACACTCTACTTTTCATTTCGACTGCGAGGAAAATAAAATACTATACGCACATGTCATGAGTGTGTTAAATTAATGTCCATGACATTTTTAACCAATAATTAATAATAGACACGGTATTTATATTTAATCTCGTGTTCCCGCTTTTTCTATTGCAAACTTTCATTTCAAAACAAAATTAAAATATACGTACCGCCAACATTAACAAAAAAACAAAAACAATGGTTTCTATTTTGTTTTTTATCTAAATGAATTCTATTAATAAATCAGGGACAGAATTATATGTATGTATTATGAATATAATGCATATTTATATTTAATAATTAGATGTAAATAAATTAAGCTTGCATATATCTAACTTTTGGAGACATTTTTTTCAATGGCCACTCACCACGGCCGACTAGATTGTACCTAATTGAGTTGGTCACGACGTGCATCTAGATGTCAATTATCTTTGACTCCTTGGCAATTAAAAAAAAATTACTTTCCACCCTAGGGATGGAAAAGCTATTTTCCACCCGGCTATCTACTCATGAAAATGACGTTTTCCGAACAGGAGAGATGAAAAACTGATTTTCAATAGAGTTTTTGATTTTTATAAGTACCTAACTAGGAAAAATCGAGGGAAAGTGAGGTAGTGGAAATTCAAGACGCAATTACTTTGTGCAAATAAAAGAAAAGGTTAAAGTCATGTCTAACCAAGAAGTGAAGGAGAAAGCCCAAGAAAGAATCGGCTGGCGATTGCCACACCGACAAGAGCACAGCTCTTAAATTGAAGAAGAAGAAGTACCTAATTATAGTAATTCCTCATGGAAAAGTGTCTTCACTTTGAATCATTACTTTGATGGTGAACTCATAAAGATTACTTTTAGAAAAAACACCGACTCTTCTTTTTTACGATTTAAGTTTGCAACAAAGTAGACAATTTAAGAGGTGCCTAAATTATTTTCACCCGAGAGCGATTATTACGAAAAATATGATCGTTTAAAATAAAAAAGACACTTTGCCGGACTTTTATCTTTGATCACGAAAATGCGAATAGCGTTTGAGAAACATATTAACTTCTACATTGTAATGATAATTTTCAGAACTCTTGCTTATTTAACATACAAAAATGTTTTACTATCTGGAAATCTGGAAATGCGATGTATTAATCGCTTATCGACAAGTGTCGACTGCTATTTAAGTTCCATTAACTTCATTGCTTTTTAACCTTCGACAAAAGAAGCGTGTTCTCGTCTCCTTCCTTCTCCAAAACTTGACCAACACGGAACATTTTCCTTCCCACTACAGGGACCTAATTCAAGAATGCCGTTTGAGAGTTCGCAAAACGTCAAAACTCTATTAGATAACAGTGATATCGCCTTTGAACTGTCATTAAAATGCCATGAGCTTCAAGTTACATATCTCATCTCAATTTTTGGTAATACGAAGGCGATAATGATTGTCAAAAATGCTATTCATGCATATGAATTTCTGTTTTGAACGAAACGTAAGTGACTAATTTCACGCACTACACGGTCAAGTTAAAGTATGCACCTGTTATTTATGCCGTCACAAACAAAGGAAACGCAAATTAAGCGCGACCGGATGGACGAAGTTGCGATGTTCTAGGGATATCGCCACTTGTCAAGTAGGGACACGTCAAAAGTGACGGATGGCGATGAAATGGAGAGATCTCTACCATCTTTCTAAAATTGGTCGAATTACCCTCGTGTTTCTAAAATTTCGTAAAGATTCGTTAAGTTTTGTGGAAGGAAACAGACGAGAACTAAATAAACCACGACTGGTATGGAAACATGAGCAATGGTATTTCCTCCTAAGTATTTCCTGAAATAATTACCCCTAATCGGGTAGCGTCCCTGATGAAGAGCTCCATACCAGTACCCCTAACATGAGTTAACGTGACCATATTCGCTACCGACAGCGTAAACGATTTGTATGGAGAATCGTACAGTGCCCTAGCGCTTACTTTGTAGAACTACGAATTCTCCATTCAAATCCTTTACGCAGTCGCTAGCGACTGTCACTGTAAGGGCACAGTTCGGAACATGTCGGACCATTCCTGACAATTTCACGTGAGTGTAAACCGCTTAATACATTAATTAAATAATGACCCCTCTATAGAAACCGATTATCAAAACAAATTTAGAATTATAGAACAAACGCAATGAATCCAAGTGTAATTTTGTAATGTGAGCAATTTTGCGGCTAAAACTAAACAGTAATAAAAACACCTGAACTATAATTTAATCAAGATATCACCGTCAGTAATCTGGAAATCTCATGCATGGTAATATCAGACTTGCAGAATAAATTAATGTTTAATTAAACTCGGATTAAAGGTAAGGTTTAACCATTAATTAATTTACGGTTTATCTTGCCTAGCGTTGGGTCATTGACTCTAAACTGTTCATTTATTTTAAGTGCCATATTTGAATCCAAGGCCTTAATTCCATGTACATCTCAATGATATCTCGAAGAGATCTCCAAAGTGGCAATTTTATTCGGCGAAATTTAATGATTCTAATGACATCTGTCCAAAATATCACCACAATGATAGTTAATGTTGACAATATGTCAATTGGCACTATTCGAGCTGCTAAATAAGATAAATAGTACATCACTAACGTAGATTTATAGGCCTATCAGACATATGACCAGGAATCGTAAAATGCGAGCAAAATCAATTGAAATGACGTATGTGACCAGCACTTCAATGAAATTTTCTTGCATTTTACGAATCTTGCATATGACACTAGAAATATCACATGTCGTCCCAAATCTACCGTTCATACTACGTCTAGACTACAAGGGATTACGTAAAACAAGCAAAAAAAGCTAATTTCATTAGGCTCCGTTTGACTATAGTAATTATCAACAAACAGAAACAAGAAACACTAATCTACTCGACTCGGCGCCAGCTAACCATTCGCCACATTCAGAATACATAAAAAAACAGCTGATACATAACACTACCAAGGTACTATACAGATAAGCTACAGCGAAACGTTCCAAATATCCGTATACGAAATCGCTTTCTCCTCAAGTGCAATAAAGTCTACATTTTATCGTGAACATTTTCGACCCGAGTTTCAACGTAGCTTAAAGGAAGGATCATTTGTTAAAGGTTGACTTGCTTTTGTTTGTGTTAAATCGTCAGTAAACAAGAAACGGATTGGTCCTTGATTCGGGGCTTTCCAATTTTCCAGATATTTTTATCAGACACGGGATATTTTGTGAATAAACTCGATTAGGAGGAACGGAACGTTTTGTTGAGCAGTCGGGACATAAAAGCGGATTCGGGCTTATTAAGGCAAATGCAGTGTCTGTTGCACTAGTGCAGTAATGTACTAATTAATGTAATATGGCAATTATGTAAATGGGAATAAACCAACGTGTTGGTTAGTTTTGTTGTCGAGCGCCATTTTACTGGATACTCCCATTGTTTTGTTTAAAATTTGTGTTTAAGTGTGAAATGAAGAAAGAATAGTAATTATGACGCTGAAATGTTTTTGAGTACTTTTTGTATTGTGACATAAACGTGCAGAAAAGTTACCTGATGAAGCGATGTTCTTATGAGAAAATAAAATAAAATTATACTTTACAGCATATTTTAAAAAGTAACCGTACAGTTTAAAAAAAACTGAATCGCGTACCCTTTTGACATTTACTGTCATTGTGACACGAACGAAAAGGTATGTCTTACAATATCCTTACTGTTCATCTAACAATAACCTTTGTTCGACGCATACCTGCTTAACAATGCTATATATATCAGGAAGAAACAAATATTATATCACCGTATCATTTAATACATACATAATACAATCAGTAACTCGAGCTTTCTTAACTTGACCAGTGTAAATATAATTATCAAAAACAAAATTAAATTGGTATCAAACAGAACTGCACCGGACGCCATCAGAACTTTCCTCACGCATCGCAGTTGCGCCACTCGGCATTTATTTATCAATACATGCAATATCATCGAGCCAGGCCGCTACGGTTTAGTTAAACGAGTTTGGATCATACTTGCCGATAGTTTTGAAGCTGTAGGTCATCAGTATAGATAAAGTAAAAACAGTGAAGATTGACAAAGATAAAAATAGTAGTGGTGAGTGAATACCTCCTTGAGCTACGCCTATAGCTAGGTCACACCTGTTGGACAAATACTGATTTACCCGGACTGCCTTCCGGTTATCACGAAGGTAAGTAAAATAAATACTTAGAGCAGGCAAGGACACATGAAAATGGTTAACAGGTCAAGGTATATGCTATGTTGAACAGTATCAAATGCGTTGAAAAAGTCAAAAAACACTGATCAAGCCGAACTGCCTGCCGGTGACCACGAAGGTAAGTTACAAAGAATGTTCAGAGCAGGCGACCGTTACAAACACTAAATATTTGTTCTAATTTGCCTTGTCATTTAAACTAATTTCAAATTAAACTGCACCGGACGCCATCCAAACTTTCCTCACACATCGAAGTTTCACCACTCTGCATTTATTTATCAATGCACGCGATATCGCCGACGGGTTAGTTAAACGAGTTTGGACCGAGCGGCAGTATTCTATATTTTATCAAGTCAATAGTTATGAAGTTAACTGTTGCGTCGAGGACTTACGCGGATGTTTATCACCAAGTGATATTACATAATGTTATGTATTTTAAGAACTATGTGCTAAAGTCATAATATTTGAGAACATCACTCTATGTAGAGGTCATGATTTTAGGAAGATTTTTAATAACACGATACGTTTTCTTTTCTTCGTGTTATATAGGGGCACATGAATAGGGACCGTAATGACAATCGACCGTTTTTGTATCGAGTGTAGACATATACCGTATACCTTTGTAGGTATCAATAACTTTACCACGGATATTTTGAAGTTAACTTAGAATTACATCTGACAATGGCTATCAATTTGCTGTAGCAAAATCATTACAAGCTTCCCTGAGAATCACAAGTTTTTTTCTTCATTTTAAAATTAAATCAAACTAAACCTCACGCCCGCCGCACTCTATTAAACTTTCGACATGCGTCAAAGTTGCACTCCGGTATTTATCAATGTATTACAATTCAATCCCCTACGGCTTAGTTAAACGAGTTTGGACCAAGCTTGCCAATAGTTATGAAGTTAGTTCGCATTACTGAATGCGGTTGAATGGTGTAATTGGACACTTTTGCCTAAAATCGAGTACTGAATCGACGTTATTAGACAAAAAAATGGGTTCAAATGAGTTTGGAATTTGATGTATTCGCGAAATAATGCTACTATATTTTTTACTTCAGCAATATGTGCTATTTGACCGTTATTTTAATGATCTTGATAGCATTAGGTATTGGCATGGCCAGTCTGCGTCTTTATAAGATCTGACCAACGGGCATCACCACTGTATGGTCATCATCAAAAGTAGCTGTCAATTTTACTTCTAGCTGATCTCAAATTGCATACTCAAATTGTCAGCTAATTTTAATGCTGACAATTTGAGCATGACTGGTATCTACAAATATCAGCTGGAGCGATAATCGAACAAAATTGTGTAAAACACAATAGTGCAACAATTTCTTACCGCACCTTTTCTCCTAATTCTATCACAGTTTTTTGGGGCCTATATAGCTCTATTATTACACGCCTGTTACTAAAATCTAATTCTATTTGTTTTAATGTTATCATCACTTCTTTCAAGCTTGCTTTATCGAAGGCCTTTACCGAGTCTACGAATGCTATAAGTATGTGTCTGTAATCCCATGTCTATTCTATCTCATCTCTCACAAATAAATTAAATTGAAGATATTCTAAAGCTCCGTCGAATTAACGCTATGTTTTCAATAAGTGACGCAAATCATTGTTTTGCATATCATCAGCCCGCGATTGTTGCAAAACGTCATCGGAAACGCAATTATGATAATGTTCCGGACCACGACACAAATTACAGGGTTGTTAATTGGGATTTGTGCGTGAAAATACAGCTGTTACGTTAGAGCCTCGATTTGACAAGAGCCAAATTATGGGCAAATAGTTATGGTGATTGATTGCTCAGGATATTTTTCTCCTCGTACAGTACACAGGGCTACTATGAACCACAGCTTACACATAAATAATACTAAATTATGCTTCGGTACCCATCCAAATTAATTAAAAAACACAATGCTACAATAATTTCCTCTTAAACAATTTTCTACGATGTTTTTTTTTAGTGATTAATTCAAACCCCAGTTATGTAAACTGATCTCAAATCGCAAAAAAAAAGCTTAAGAAATGTTTATTTGGGATCGCCACATTTTTTCATATTATTTGTGAACGTGACGAACAGAAACAAAATATTTTTATATTATTAAAAAAAAAAAAAAAATTATATGTAAATCATATTTTTTGTTCAGGTTCACCACACCCCCAACAGGAACATAGCAAAAAATATAGTCGTATTAACAAAAATAAACAAATGTGGACGATATTATGCGGTAGAGATTACAATATTTGATTGAAAACGATTATTACAATTATTTTAATCAATTTAACTAAATTTAAAACTACCAACGTTTTGCTGAAACGGCGGTGTACTATCGTATTTAATTAACATAATTAACCAAACCACAACACTTGCCAAGCCACCGATGAGTACGCAAAGTACTCACTTTGCGTATTGTAATTCCAGTAGTTTCACTTACAAACTTTTAAAAGCTATTTGACACTTTATACTCTCGCGGTTTGTACTCATAATTAACACAAATTATAACGGGTCTAACGCGATATTTCTTATTTACCTTCAAATTTAAAAAGCTAATTTAAAAAAGTTCGCTTCTAAAACAAACTTTTGTTACAAATAAATAAAGTACATATTTTATCTTTCCTTTTTTCGTTGTTCTTGGTTTACCGACTTCCAAAATAGAGCAGGTTCTAATGTTTGCATTTATAATTTTTTATTAAATAGGAGCTTAACTCCATCAACATTAACTCTGGTCACTTTCCGTACTCCTCAATTTTACTGACTTATCAGTTTACTCATTTGACAGTCTCGCTTAGTTGACAATTTCGCTAATTAGGCATTTTCCAGATTCGTCAGTTTCCTCCTTCGCTAGTATTGCTAGGACGTCAGTATTGTAAAATTGCGAACTTGGCAATCCGCTAGTGGCACTGCTCTGAACAGGGCACACCGCTAAAGTAGACATAACAGTGGTCTTTTGAAAAAAAAAAAAACATTATACTCCGTTCAGCCGATGATGATCCCTGGGATATTTTCATTTGACCTTGTCATGGTGTCGATGTCACATCAACGTTTGATTGCCATTTAATACTTACCTACTATACCTACTCATTTTTGTAAACGCGAATAAATATATATGTATACTTAGCACAAACTTATCTGACTGGGATTCAGAAACTCCCAACGTTTTTAACTCCCAAATGATAGGTTTGCGAAAAGTAGGTTGCGAAGTGGGCGAAACATATTTCGCCGAAAAGGCAAAACCCCGCGTATTATAATTATAAATAATATTAGACATTACTTTTGTATAGTGACAACTAAATAAAGCACTTACTCCTAATCCATTAGCCGAAAGTATAAACTGAATTCCAACTACGACATCACAATTAAACTACTCGTTCAGGTAAGCAAACCTCGTTACCCGAATGCACAGAAGTTTTTAATAAGAGCCCGACACGAGGCGAACCCTTTTAATGAAGGGCTTAAAGATATATATGGGATAATCCCAACTTCTAACTACGGGGTCGCACGTGAACGAATTATGAATGAAATCCGAACTGTCGAGGTAAGTAATTGGGTATCACCTAATCCTGTGAGTGGTTTTTTTGGTGTTAAGTCGTGATTGGCTGTTTAGAGTTTAAATATGTGTTTGGGATGAATTAGTTATCGACCGAGCTCTCCGATTCAGTTTTTCCAAAAATTCTTTCCTATTTCCGAAGGTGTACAGTTGTCCAGATTTTCGCTTGCAGGTCACATTTTTTGACAATTATTATTGTCGTCTAATTTTACTAGCAGGTTTGATAATTATAAAGGTTTTTTTTTTCAATCGATTCAGTTTTAAACGTAAAAATAAACAAATATCAGCTATTTTGAATCAGACTCACGTGGTCTCAGCTCACGGAGCCACAAGTATTTTTTACAAACGCGTACTAGATTGCGTATTTATACATATTTAGCTACACCTTGATATGAAATTTTTGCGTTTGGTACGGATTTCATTTTTTGAACAGAATCTTATTATTATGATTGTTCATGGAGCATTATTTCTATTGAATATAATAATGTACAATATCGAACTAAGTAAGCCTGATAAGTTTCCAAATAAAGGTTTTTTAAAAGAGAAAACAAGACCTTACACTCCTGCTCCTAATCTTAACTAAGACAGCCAAGAACGTATTAAAGTAGATCAAAGTAAAAAGATCTTACCAGCAACCCTTTTTTTAAAGGATAATTAATTAAGAATAAAACGTTTTAGACACAGGCCGAGCGTTACGACCTACGACGCGAAACTTGGGGCGGGCATCTTGTACCTCATAATGCACCCAGCGCAACAAACTGAACTACTCAATAGCGAAGATTTTCATAGATTTAAAAATAAAGTGTAAAGTACTTACAACATCGATGAGCTGACTAAGCCGAAGCCCCATCTTGACGGTGAGCCGGTCCGAGTTGTTCCCCACGGGGCGGATCAGACGGTTGTAGTTGGACAAGAGATCGTCGTACAGCCGCTTTGCTTCAGGATTGGCGACGCTCAAGCGACCCCACACGCACAGGAGTCCAACCACCAACGCCAACACCATCTTAGGCTAACACCACCCCTGGAACAATGAGAGGATTTCATTAGTTTATTTATGTCATAGCTGGGGGCGATTACCGTCGCCTACAGACATCAGAGGAGTCACAGGTCTTTCAGGTGGGAGTGCGCTCTTTCCTTCAAGGACTGATGGTCGTATCGGTCCGGAAATACTGCAAACAACAATCCATTCCACAATGCAGTCAATGCGAGGCAGGAGATTTTTAGAAAAACGCCAGTTATGGACTGCGAACTATCTAAGTGGTGAGGATGAAAGAATTGTCGCGTAGAACGATGGTGGAGTTATGTGGCACTTACATTCCTTTGAGTACCTAATGGAGATGTCAAACGCTAATTCTTCGAACATATCTTTTCGTCAGTTTTAGCGGAGGATAGGGTAAATACGCAGCACCAAAATATAAATGCACACACTCTCACAGACACAAAGTCTGGGGTTCGCCCTGGTTTGGCATCTCCATAGAATAAGTACTGATTTACATTTTGAATCATTCTAAAGGTCGTGAAGTTGATGTCTCGTAAGCCTGAATTAAGAACTTATAATTTGAAATTGGCAGTTTCTTTTGTTTTATAAAGTCAAAGTCAAAGTCAAAGTCAAAGTCAAAGTGTTTTATTTGTAAAATGTAGGTGAAGGCCGTTTATAGGCCAAGTTGTTACATATATTCTTGGTTCCACTACATTTTGCCGATTGGCGTACAAAAACAGTGTAAAAACAATATAAATAATGTCATAACATTGCAAAAGAAGACAAGGCATATTTAAATAATGTCAAGTTAATACTAATAACAAAATTATATGTACAACAACAACAATTAGGAAATAGTAATAATTGGTAACAAAATAATTTATGGTAACTAATAACAATGAATACGCAATGATAATTAAAAAAAAAAAAAAAAAAATTAATCAATTACAAATAAAAATAATGTAGCAAAATAATAATAGTTATAATACCGATAATAATTATATACAGATGTCGTCGTCATTTAAATAATGCAAAATTGAGTAATAACACTTATTAATTAACAATAGTGATAATTTATGCCTCAGAAGTGGCGTTGGTAACAATTTAAGTTCTGTAGGTAGTTTGTTGTACACTCTTGCCGCTACAGAGAATATGCTATTACGCATTAAAGCAGTTTTTCCTAAGGGTGTAGATAAATTCTCCCTACGACTTAGCTCTAAACGTTTGCTATTAAAATTACATTTTTTAAATAGGTCTGGGTTGTTTTTAATAAACATAACCACTTCTAAGACATAAAGACAAGGCATCGTCAAAATTCTTAGATCCCTAAAATGAGATTCACAACTGTCAGTTTGTCGAAGGCCACGCATTGCTCTAATACATCTTTTTTGAGCTTTGAATACCGCCTCTTTATTTGAGGAATTGCCCCAAAAAATGATGCCATAACGTAAGGTTGACGCTACAAAACCATGATAAGCTGTTAATACAGCATCAGGACTCGCCTGCTTTGCAAGTTTATGGAGAGCATATGCATACTGACTCAGTTTTTGACATACTTGTTCAGTGTGTGAGTTCCATGAAAGATGGTTGTCTATATATACTCCCAAAAACTTAATATCAGTGACCGATTCAATTAATGTCCCCTCATAATTACAAAAAACAGGAATAGGTAGTTTACGTTGAGAAAAATGCATAATTTTGGTTTTCTCAAGATTAATTAATAAATTATTCACATTAAGCCATTCAACGATATCCTTTACTGTATTATTAATTTCCATTTCGTAATCATTAACATCATCACATTTAATAATAACAGTGCTGTCATCAGCAAATAATACCATTGGGTGTTTGACGTGCCGAGGTAGGTCATTGATATACAGTAAAAATAAAAGAGGTCCGAGAACACTTCCCTGCGGCACGCCATACATGATTTGTCTTCTTTCAGATCGGTAAGCCTCTACATATTTGGTGTGCAAGCAGATTTGCGAGAGTTCCGTATATTGGTCTCTATCGCTTAGGTAAGACTTTAACAGCTCTAAAATGTTACCACGAATACCATATGCGTTCAATTTCCTTAGAAGAATGGAATGATTTACATAATCAAACGCTTTAGTCATGTCCATAAATATGGCACAGACGTGGTTACGTCTGTCTACATTTTCTATGATTGGTTTGACAAGATCGTATATTGCCATATTTATGGATTTTTTCTTACGAAAGCCCTTTTGTTCTGCGACTAATAAATCATATTTCTCCAAGTAATCGTACAGTGCCTTGTAAATGACCTTTTCAAATACTTTAGAAAATACTGTTGCCAAAGCAATGGGTCTATAATTTGACATGTTTGTTTTATCCCCTTTCTTATGTAAAGGTTTTACAACGACAGGTTTTAGCTCATCTGGATATACTCCCGTTGAGATACTGAGGTTGACGATGTGACTTAGGGGATGAACAATCACATGCGATACCTGCTTTACGGCTTTAGTATGTATACTATCATATCCAACACTATTTGTGTTTTTTAGTGTTTTAATTATAGTCATTATATCATGGGGAATAGTGGGTGTCATGTACATGGATTGACTGCAGTTAGTTTTAATATTACATTTTACATCACTGGCTTTAGTAACTATTTGGTCAACAAAGAAATTATTAAAAGCATTGGCCATAGCAGTCGGATCAGTAATTGTTACATCATTCTTAATTAAACTCGATATTGGCTCTCTTGGAAACACCTGTTTGTTTTTATTTATGACTTGCCAAGTAGCTTTGGATTTATTTGTTGCCTGCTTTATAAAATAATCGTTTTGCGAGCGCTGTGTGAGTTTAAGTACTTTCTTATACCTAGTATTATAGGTTTTAAAGGTATCTCTGTTCACTTTATTGGGACAAAATCGATATTTCCACAATAAGGCTCGTCTTTTTTTACTACATGTTTTGATCCCACGAGATATCCATTTTGCTTTTATTGTTGATTTAAGTGTAATAGTCTTGAAGGGAAAACATAGATTATAAAAACAGGTGAAAATATCTAAAAACAAATTATAAGCCATGTTGGCATCAGTGCATTGCAATACATCTGAGAATGATAAACTATGGATACATTTTTTAAACAAGGCTAAATTGTGGGTACTAAAATCTCGTTGCTTTATTCTCCAACAATTAATGAGAAAAGTCTTTTTTACAGGGCACTTTAATATTTGTGTTGTGTGATCGGATAAGCCAAGGTCAAACACATGACCTTTCGAGCCCTTAATATTGTGAGCAAAATTATCAAGGCAGGTGCCACTAGCTAATCTAGTTGGCTCCTTAATTTCCAACTTTAGATTATGGTTTGATAACACACACTCAAATTGTAAAGTACTATTATTCTTTTTTAAAATGTTCACATTAAAATCTCCGCATAGCACAACTTTTTTATTATTAGTGTTATCACATGTTTTGTTAAGAATTGTATCAATTTTGTCAAAAAACAACTGTAAATTCGATTGGGGAGTTCTGTAAAGACATATAATAATAATTTTATGTCGTAGTAATTCAATTGCGCAACATTCAATAGAGCATTCCAGAGATAAACTTTTTATGTTAGTAATTTCTTTGTATTCGTGATGAGACTTAACCAATATACATGCCCCTCCTCGACATTGTTCTCTAGAGAAACAAGTTACAAGTTTAAAGTTCGGTATAGTCACAAGGTTTTCTGAGCCCGTCATCAGGAAGTGCTCAGTAATACACAAAACATCTACAGGCATGCTTTTAGCATCAAAATCCTGTAAATATACCGACAGCATGTCCGATTTATTTAATAATCCAGCTATATTTTGGTGCAGGATGTAAATTGTCTTATAGGAAAAAAATCTAAAATCGTCTTAGTTTTTAGTGTTTTTTTCAATTTTCTAGAACATTTTGGGTAGTAATCAGTTAGTTTTTTTTGAGTCATTTTAAATTTATGACTACTAATTATTTCAGGCCCTTGTATAGGGCGAGCGCTTTCAGAAATAAAAGTTCCTAAGTGGCTTATAATGTTTGTCATGCCACGATTATTGATACGGCCAGTAGTTGCTGAAAACATATCAAATGTTAGGTCGAGGTTCGAGTCAAATGATATGTGTTTTTCATGGTAGATTTCACTGCATCGAAGTAGTCTATTGAATATTTCTACTCTAGAATTATATATAGGCTTACCACATATATACGTTGGGCACACAATAATAATATTAGTGTGATTTATGGAACATAAATTATCTGTTATACATTGTACCAATTTTTCATAGTTTTCATTTTCATAAAAATTTTCCTCCCCTATCATAAGTACATAGTAGTCTGCTAGTGTTAAATTTTTTGTATAGTATTTAGATTGTTCCAGTATTTGCATGATTCCTGCGCCAGGTGTTTGGAAATGACAGTAATTAAATTTGTTAAGAAAAACATTGTTACTAATAATATCAGTGATTTTCTGGCCCTTGTAATTACTCGCTACAACGATTTTATTTTTTAAGGGTATTACTATCTGTTTCGATGGGGCATTTGTTCTTGGTAGCTCGACAGGTTCTTCAGGTTTCGGTACGGGAGTTGACTGGTTACGGTCTTTCTTAGGAGTAGACGAAGATGTCTCTCGGTTCATGTTGAAGACAATTGTATCGTTTGCAGCGCCACATCTTTGAATTGACAAGTTGATTGCACTTTCTCCCGAGGTATCGGGCGTCCGCAGATTGTCCAATATTCGGCATACATGGTTAGATCGCTGTATACTTGAGGATTTTATATTGCACAGTTGACTTATTTTCCTGTAAGTGGGAGTGAATGACATCCTACCTCTAGAGAGTATTTTCGAGTTGTGATTGTTATGTTTTAAGATATCTGAGGATGTAACAGTTTTATACAGTGCTATTTTCTTTTTAAATGAATCATTTGCTCGTTTAAGTTCCGAGATTTCCAGTGAAAGTTTTCCTATTTCATCATTGGCGATGCCCAGGTCATTCTGAAGTTCTCCTACTTGATGTTTAAGATCTTTAATTAACGACAATTCTCCGCACGATATGTTCGGAAGACTATTTTCTGTGGAGTCCAGTTTACTTTGTGAAGATGTAAATAATGCATCATCGGAGTGATTTGGTTGATATCTGTGTTTTCGAACTGTAATATTATCATAAGATGACATGGCAAAAGTGTTTTATAAGTTAAATTTAATTCGTAAACAAATATTGCTTCGAGCGTAGGCCTATTTTCTTTTGTTCTCTAATTGCCGACGGCAAGTGTTATCGGAGTGGGCGGTGCTCGGTGCTTATCAGTAATGCAGCGGTAATGCAGTCAGGCTAGTGATTATAGTGTCTGTCTCTCTCGCACCTAGTGCCTTATTATGGACGCGCTTGACTGCTTGTCATCATCCGTCTCACTCATCGATCCAATGTCTGGTTTACACTGCGCGGGAACTAGATGGTGTTAGCTGGTACTGTTAGTAGAGGAATATTTAATTGATTTCTCAAGAATTGGTTTAGATTGAAATCAATTTCACAGCTTTACTATTGTTAGGTATTATGGCTATGTCACAGAGAGGTCCTGGTGATGTATTTCTTCTGTCACTAAGTTGTTTCAAAATATTTCGGTAACGGTCTGTTGGACGACACTTATGACTTTTGTTCCTTAATTAGTTGATATCACTTTAGAACAACAGTTTTCACAGATCACTGACACAGTTTATCACATAAAAAATATATATTCATGGTAGATTATTGATTGTCACTCCTGTCTTATATGGGCATTGATGCTAATGCCATCTATAAATTAAAATACATTTGCAGTCTCACTCGTCAAAACGTAGGAAAAAAGAGAAATCTGGCATCAAGGCTGGCGCAAAGATAGTCAAACATCCTGAGAATCTTACAAAAAATCTTTTACAGTACAATACAATACAAGTGCTCTTTATTACACACCTCATAAAACATACAGTAGAAACACAGCGCAAGAAATTACAATTGGAAGTAAACAACTGGCGGTCTTATCGTTAAAGAGCGATCTCTCTTTTACCCTTTATAAATAAGAAAATACGTGGAAGAAATAATTTTAATCGGGAATAATATAGTATGCATAAACCCAGGAATCTACTTTACACACAATGTAGCTACACAATTATACAAAGAAGACCAAAAAACTTTTATCATCAACTACCAGCACAAAGCAAACTATTCAAAACATAATTAATCTAACATCTTAATGTATCTGTTTACATATTGCTTTTTTGCTGCCAGAACAAAAGATAAGATACTAATTCAAGAAAACAATAGCCCGCCTCATTTCCAAAAGATCCCAACTCCTTTTACGAATCGCTAAACAGAACAATTAATGTGATACAAACTAAGGTTGATTTCCATGTTGTTGCTGATAGCTTTTGTGATGTTTTTGCAGTAGGAGATACAATTGTACGTATCCACACTGGTCCTCTAACGTTGGACCGACACTAGCCGCTAGGATTACGTTCGAGTCGTACTTAATTAAGAGATAAGGCCCAGATAAGCCCCAGTGGAACCCTCGTGAATCAATCTGGGGAGCACAATAAAACAGTAGTGGGCAGTGTGGTTAAAAACGGTGCGTTATTAATACGATCCTCGAAAAAGGAATGCTAAATTAGGAGTCTGTTCTGTTATAAAATGATTTGCAAACGAAATACCTTCAAGTATTAATTGAGTTTTATTTTACTGACACTGGCTCCATGTTATATAGAAGAGTCGGAGTCATTACCACTTTGTTATGCTCGAAATTTATTTATTTATCGTATGGCATTACAAAACACTGGATCAGTAAAAAAACAATCAAATTATATAAAGAGAGGAAACTTATGATTAGAATTTAGCCCGTTTCAGGTAGACAGCTGCCGCGTTGGAGATGATCTCAAAGTCGCCTGAAATAAGCTATGAATACCAAGTCGCTATCATGCTACTATGATGATAGAGATTGTAATGTTAATGAATACTATACGGACAAAACTTAGCCAAGTTGTCGGTGTGAGCATCTGTCACAACGGCAATATCAAAAGCGAGACGTCTCTATGATTGGTTCGTAGACATGCACACATAAAACCAAAAGCGGCTTCGTCTTTCGCAAACCTATAGTATAATTACTCGTTCTAGGCGTATTTATTCTAAGGTAAATAGCAACAACCCAGCCGTCCATTTTCGAAGACAAATACCGACTGAACACGTTCACATTTTCGGATAAAAATATAAAAGCGTAACTCTTCAAAGATTCAATTTTTTTCCAAAAGCAGGGCAGTCCCTCCGGGACACGGGGCCTTTTATGCTAATGGAAGAAAATACCTTACGCTTTTGACGCAGCTATGATACGAGTACTTCCCACTATTGTTTTGGACTCAGACTTACTTTTAAATAAAAATGATAATGCGATGGCTGCTTTGCGGGATTTCCAAGTAGTCTTTGTTGAAGTTGAGATAATTAGAAGGAAGGAAAACAAAATGGGATTCTGTGACGGTTATGATTTGGTTTCAGTAAAATGTTCTCAAGAGCTGCTGTAGTTCATGAAATAAAAATAAAACCACCTACTAAGATAAGCTAAAAATCCAGCAGGAAACCGCTTATAAGTGGAATACATTTTAATTACCTTAAACTTCGAACAACAAAAACTTTTTTATATATAACAAAACTGTTGAATTTAACTAAGCATGCAACCAACAAGTATCACATCAATCGAAAAAAAAAATAGAATTAAAGTTAACAAGTGTTTTACGTAAACATGGACGCTATTAAATAGCATGCAATCAATAAAATTGAAGGGCTGAGGGACAAAAGAATTGAACATCTGTAAAAGTGTTCAGTAGGTACATTGATGTACTCAAATCCTTTGATGACTGTATGGTTAAAGTAAAACTGGTTCTTCTTCTGGCTCGGGTGAGCTAGTAGACTTTAGGAATTTGTTTCGAAATTACTAATATTTGTCACTTCGTATGTTTTTAACCCCCATATCAACGCCATGTTGAAATATGTCGAAAAACTGACTCGACAAAAAGAATCTAGTATAATAGATATCGAGCCTGCTCACAAAATTTCATTAGAATCGATTTAGAAATGCAAACTCTAGGCGAGAACAGGTGGAAGGATATCCAAACATACAAAATTCTTTTGGACCAAGCTGGAACAGAAACGCTTTGCTGCGTGGTCAACAAAAAAAAGGGACCCAGCGAGTTTTACCCCTTCTTGAGATAATCATAGTGATGACTTTGTAAATTTTGCGGCCACCGAGTGCTGGCTAATCAATCTAATCATCATAACTAGGTACATAGTATAAAACAAAGTCGCTTCCTGCTTTCTGCCTGTCTGTCTGTCCTTATGTATGCTTAGATCTTTAAAAACTACTCAACGGATTTCGATGCGATTTTTTTTAAATAGATAGAATGAAGGGTGGAAGTGAAGTGAGGAAGGTTTATGTGTATACTACATTATAGTAGTTCATTTACTATCAGCATTGCAGCCGTGTGAAGTGGGGGCGGGGCGGGTCGCTGGTCTGTTTATATAAGACTTAGCCAGTTCTTTCCACTTACCCCTTCAATTACTTTAATCACACATTCAAAACTATTCATGAAATGCATTTTGTCTTCGTTTGTCGGTAAATGTAATTCAAAAAATAAGACTCAACGGGATAAGCCCCCAATTTAACATTAAACTCCACTTTGGCACGAACCATTCTAGGTGCAATTTGCAATAACTAGCACGAATGCAGACAAAATTAAAAGAACAAACGACAGGAACTAGAATCAGCTCTTCGACAATACAAATACGTTTGGTTTTCAGATGACGGCGATTCCTTATACGGAAAGAGGTAGATAACTTGGATTTCTGATTTAAAAGACTCATGATTTATTTTTACAGAACGAACTAAACCGAATTCTATTTGGCTCGCGGTTCAAACCCCGATTAAATTTCTTTTTCCTGTACGGGAAATGTGAAATGTTTTTCAAGGGGTTTGTGGTATTTTTGAATTTGAAGATTATTAGTGGGTAAGTGCAATATCTGTGTCGGTTTCAGTTTAGTGAACATTGTGGCGTTTTTATGACTTAAATGGTTGATTAGCTCGAATTAGCCAGATGGTTACTAAATCAATATTTGTTAAACCAGTAGTATCTGCTAGCGTAAACCGTAGCGTATGTTTATATTGAAGCGAAAATTTTAAAACGTAATGAGCCCGCGTTTCCAACGGTCCTCTTACCTATTAGACTACTGAACCGATGACCTAATGATGTTTTTTGCTTTAATAGCCTATTGGTGTGTCCCACTGCTGGGCAAAGGCCTCTGCCTTAGATTTCCACAGGTCCCTGTTTGATGTCTCGTCCAACCAGTTGCTAAGGAATGCGTCCAAGTCATCCCGCCATCTCCGTCTCGGCCTGCCCCGTCTGCGTCACCGATCTTGATTTTTATTTTTTTATTTTAATATAAACATTTGGTTGCTGAATGCTTCAGAATTTGCTTCTTAACGACTGTATCAAGATGAAGCTTCTTCGATAGCCATTCAACAATGTATCGGAGTTATGGTAGTGATATGGCCTATATTATATACCTCAATTTATTATTTTCGAGCTGCATTAATACGTTGATTATCAAAACGAAGGAAAACGCACTTAGGACATTAATATACATCAAATTGAAACAATTTTCACGACACCGCTCAATAATGTGGTCGTAGACTGATCGAAATCCAGTACTCAAATCTGCGTATTGTCATTTATTTGAAAACTGTCCATCTAAGAGCCTAGCAAACATGACAACAATTCCGTGCTGCGGTATAAGTCGTATCTTTGGAATAATATTTTGACTAACTAACCTTCTGCTGCCAATTTTGCGATTTTGTTTCAATAATTAAATGTTTTTTCTTTCTTTGCACTGTTTATTCTCGGCCGAAAGTACAATAAGTAAATAAATGACCCTAAGAGTCGGCTTTCGAACTTACTCGTTCATCTATTGTTTACTTTCCAGCCTCAAAAATGTACTATTACTATTATTACGTTGTAGTAGACATACTAGTAGACGTACAAGCCGTTTGCAGGGAATTGTATATATTTTAGCTTTACACTTTAATAAATAAATACAATAACAATTAATGCGATCGATAACATTACACGAGCACCAAACATAAAAATAAATTCCAAATCCAAACACATCAAAGACGACTTGGTCATTTAAAAACCTTTTTACACAGCTCAGCGGAGAGAGTTCCGTTAAAATTCATGTTTTTCCTAAAAGCGAATTAATAAACACCTAATTAACTACCAAAATAAGCATCTTGAAGGTAGAACGTTAATTATTGTTAATAACGACCTCTGTTGGCTTAGGCAGTCGCTGAAATTTAGGGATTACTGAAATGAAAATCGGCTTAGTTCAAGATTAAATTCGAATAGACGCACCGCGGGCTTGTTTTGTGGTGCAAGGGAAAAGATTTAGCGATTTCGCACAGTTCGGCTGTATGAAAAAGTAAGGTATAAATAAATAAGATAATTTATTTTCAGACAACTGTGGACCATAAATATACGCATACTTTAAGACTTACATTCAAATTTGACGTAACTTCTGGGTGTCGGGTTACCGGTTGCAAAAATGACGATAGTTGTGTTTTGTCGTTTTCATCAGTATTCGAGTGGGATGCCATGCTATGGCATGATGTTGATTCGATGATTACTGTCCCAACACTCGTTTCGGCGAATGGTCTCATAAGGAAAAATATTGACACGTACGTCAAGAGACTATTGCTAAATAGCTGGGTTAAGAGTTAGATTTCGTACATAAAGCAGTACTCCTAGACAGAGGTTCTTCTCTGCAGCCCTAAGCATCAGTTGTTGGGGTCCTACCCCACTAGGTTAGCTTAAGTAATGCATGCGTTTAAATGAAAATTGTAAAAACTATACGCATGCTAGCAAGTAATTTATGAGTAGGTATCGTCAATTCTTCATGGATAACATAAATCGACGAGTTGAAGACCCGACCACCAGCTGTGGTCATCAGTTATAATTTCGTCGGAGGGGTGCTGACTTGCAGCATTTGTGGCCGTACATTTGCAGCAAAAATTGGCTATGTCAGTCACCTTAGAGCACACGAACGACGCTCTGACTAGCTAGTGTGTCCAGTCGCCGTGGCCGAAATCGGCTAGGATTGGATGATGATGATGAAATCGATTCCGACAAAAACGGGTACCTAACGTTTAAAAGTCCAATTTAAAAAAAGAAAGGTTTCTCAAAGTTTACACGGTTGCAGCGGGCCATGTAGCCCGGAGGACGGATGGCCGTTGGGGCAGCAAAGTCCTGGAATGGCGACCACGTATAGGAAAGCGCAGCGTGGTTTGGCTCTGACTAGGTAGACGGACGACCTCGTAAGGGTCCTCATGCAGGATGCGGTCTGTAGCGATTTTGTAGCGAGCTATAAGGGATTCAGCAATGGACACTATGTTCGTCGACAGGAGCGCCTCTTTATTGAAAACGGTTGAAAATGCTACCAAAACATCGTTCGCTTATCACTTGCGTCGCCGCCTCCTCTCACGTAGGTAATGGAAACGATGTGCCCGGAGGCCCGTGATCCTCGCTCTGAATTAAAATTCGCGATACACGGGCCAATGTTCAATGCATTCTAATACTACGTTACATACGAAGAGCTGTTATGCATGCACGTTATGGCATCATTCGAGATTAGAATATATTAAAATGTGCTATTTTATCCATACTAATCCATACTAATATTATAAATGCAAAAGTGTGTCTGTCTGTCTGTTACCTCTTCACGCTTAAACCGCTGAATCGACTTTGATGAAATTTGGAAGGACATAGGATAGTTTTCATCATGAAAATTATACCTTAAAAGATTGAAAAGTGAGTGAACATTTCTGTTGGGGTGCGGTGACCCTGTCAGAAATGTAATTATGAGACCAAAAGCACAATTGCTCTTACATTTGCTTAGGCGCTTTTAATAATCCCTTTTATCAAGTTCCACGCGTACGTAGTCGCGGGCAAAAGCTAGTATTATAAATGCGAAAGTGTGTCTGTCTGTCTGTTACCTCTTCACGCTTAAACCGCTGAATCGATTTTGATGAAATTTGGCATGGAGATAGTTTAAGATCCGAGGAAGGACATAGGATTGTTTTCATCCTGGAAATTATCCTTAAAAAGATTGAAAAGTGAGTAAGTTATTCATGATGACATTGATGACCCTGTAGGAAATGTAATGATTAGAACAAAAGCACAATTGCTCTTAAATTTGCTTAGGCGCTTTTAATAATCCCTTTTATTAATTAAGGTGATATCTATCGTGTTGTACGAGGTTGCTTCCATACTTCCAAGTTCCACGCGGTACACGTAGTCGCGGGCAAAAGCTAGTTACAAATAAGAAAGGTGTTCTGACTACGTTTATTTAGTTTTGCATACGACTTATATAATGTAATAATCAGCTTTCGTTTTTAGTAACGAGATCTAAGCTCCTTTTGTCGGTGGATTAATTTCCAGCTTATTCTACATTCCGATTTTTTATTCTGATTATTATGAGAGGGTTCCAAAAAAGTGTAGGTGCAAGACCTTTTTTTTAATAATCATCATAATCTGCCGATAGACTTCCACTGCTGGATACAGGTCCCCAAAGTTCTCCACAACGATCGGTCTTGCGCTGCTCTCATCCAATTTCTGCCCGCGATCTTAACCAAGTCGTCGGTCCATCTTGTTGGGGGCCTTCTGGTGACTTTTTTTAAAGAACTTTTATCTTAGTCGCGGGCAAAAGCTAGTTACAAATAAGAAAGGTGTTCTGACTACGTTTATTTAGTTTTGCATACGACTTATATAATGTAATAATCAGCTTTCGTTTTTAAGTAACGAGATCTAAGCTCCTTTTGACGGTGGATTAATTTCCAGCTTATTCTACATTCCGATTTTTTATTATGATTATTATGAGAGGGTTCCAAAAAAGTGTAGGTGCAAGACCTTTTTTTTAATAATCATCATAATCTGCCGATAGACTTCCACTGCTGGATACAGGTCCCCAAAGTTCTCCACAAAGATCGGTTTTGCGCTGCTCTCATCCAATTTCTGCCCGCGATCTTAACCAAGTCGTCGGTCCATCTTGTTGGGGGCCTTCTGGTGACTTTTTTAAAGAACTTTTATCTTAAGCTTATCGTACTCATATTGCTTGTACATTCGAACCTTATACAAGAAAAAACATGACTATTTCTATTCCAGAGCGTCCAATTTATTGTATTTTTTATTCATAGGAACGTGCCGCACTGGAAAAATTACTTTTCATACAAATTTTTGAAGCATTAATTTTTTGATTCCCCCTTTTCCATATATTATTTTAACAATAATAATACGTAAAAGATGATCCGCCATTTTCCTCCTCTTGTTATCAATTGCCTACGTTCGCATCATGATCCAAATTCTCAATATTACAGAAAAACCTTCCACTTCATCGATATTACTTTTTATTTATTACTTTATATTTACTCTTTTTTTATTTATTACTTTTAATATTTCCATCGAGACAATGTCGTCTGTCCAAATCGTCCGTAATTTATCGCAAGCAAATTGAATTTCCGCCGATAAAGCCTACGATATTGAGTTGCTATGGCGGAATTTTTACTACAATTGGATTTCGTCTCGGAGATTCTTTAAAAGGTTTAGTGTTATTTACTCAATCATGCAATGAAATGACGCCATAACGTGAGTTATAACAGGCTCCGAATTATCACATTTTGGGCGGAACAACTCAAGAGAACTGTAAAGGAATTTCAAACAAAATTACATTAAAGTTTAGTTTCTTTAGTTTACTCTTAATATAACTCTAGTCGTTGAATATTGCAATAGCGTTATAATAAATCCACAACTCTCAATAATCCCACAGCTTACGTCCGCGAGAAAAAATATCCCGCACTTATCCCATCCTTCACACTTCCTACACTCACACAATCAAAGTAAATAAATAACTAAATCCTTTCAATGCACCATTCGACCAGCGATTTATATTGAATTCTTACGCTTCGGAGATTCTGGGGATCTCCAGTGAACACCGACGGATAATTCTAAAGGCCGAACTATCCAACGGGATACATAAGTTCCGGGATTTCGAACGGTGACGCTTAATGCGGTTTTTGTATTGCATTTTGGTGTGATTTTACCGACACAAGCCGAGATGTGCTTAACTTTATTGAAACTGACAACATTTCATATACTCAGAACTCAAAAAATTACGCTACCAGACGGCTTCACCCTTATACAGATCTCTGGCCGAATGACCGCTTCTAGTTCTTAAACATACCAACAAAACATGGTAAAGGTCACATCTCTGACTGATCTTCGTCTATTACACAATCTACTTCATTACCCGCAAGAAAAATTACCCCAGAAAAAGTTGGCGAGTCTCGTCAAACATTTGACCGAGTATCCAAACTCCAAACGATAAAGATGTTATTTTTCTCACACGTTAGAAATTGGTAGTTTTATCGACAGCGAAACTTTCGCTCTTAGGAGTTGGGACAATTTTTATCATCACTTTTTATGGTAACTGCAAGAAAGATTGTTTTATAAACCAGAGAGACTGTAGTTTCATTTTACGTGAGTTTTTATTCGTCAGGTACTAAACGGAATAAGACTAGCTTGGTATAGTTTTATGGCTGTTATCTAAGTATTCCACTTAAAGTATTTCGGATCTTTCTACATTGTTATTCAAGAACTGTCGGATTTCTTTTGGAAGGTTCGTCAAACTGTGGGGTAATTCTACCAATTTTAAAGAGATGATGAAGATCTCTCCATTTCATCGCCATCCATCACTTTTGACGTGTCCCTACTTGACAAGTGGCGATATCCCTAGAAAATCGCAACTTCGTCAATCCGGTCGCGCTTAATTTGCGTTTTCTTTGTATGTGATGGCATAAATAACAGGCGCATACTTTAACTTGACCGTGTAGTTCGTGAAATTAGTCAGTTACGTTTCGCTTAAAGCAGAAATTCACATGCATGAATAGCATTTTTGACAAACATTATCGATTTTGTATTTCTAAAATTGAGATGAGATATATTATGTCACTTGAAGCTCATCGCATTTAATGACAGTTCAAAGGCAATATCACTGTTGTCTAATAGACTTTTGACGTTAAGCGATCTCTCAAACGGCATTTTCGAATTAGGTCCCTGATATATTGTTGCTTAGGGTCAGCTCACACCGAGACGCGACGCGACGCGACGCTGCGCGCACATTTCAATAGAGTGACTCAAATTTATACTTTATTTACTACATTAAAAGGGACACATTTCATCGTGAGAATTCAAAATACGTTGCGCCATGCAGCGCTGCGCCTCGCGGCGCCGCGCTGCGCCGCGCGGCTTCGCGAGTCGCAGCGCTGCATCGCCGGTACGCGCGGCGTGTGAGAGCGGCGCTGCGCCGCGCGACGCAGCGCGACGCCGCGAGGCGCAGCCTGAGGCCGCCGTTCTCATGCGCTTGCAATAGGTAGACTGCGGGGCGGTTGGACGCGGCACCGCGCGGCGTCTCGCTGCGCAGCGAGGCGTCGTGCTGCCAACGATTTTACGATGCGCCTCGCTACGCCGCGATGCGTCTCGCGGCGCCGCGCGGCGCAGCGCGAAATCACCGGCCTCTTCCAGTATCGTCGCGTCGCGTCGCGTCGCGTCGCGTCTCGGTGTGAGCTGACCCTTACTGTTACTATTTCAGTAAGTGAACCACTAAAGTACCTAACCGAAGATTTATTTAAATTTCTTAGAGTGTTTAGATTTAGACCGTAGTACCTATCTATCAAGCGGTTTACAGTCACGCGAAATTGTCAGAAACGACCCGACGCGTTACTTAGTTTTAATGAGATTACAAGTTGTCTGATATTTATTTCTTTATTATTTAAATATGCCCCATATACACGGCTACTTTCGCACGCACTACTCGCCATCGGAAGGGTGTTCATCCTCACACACTGGAGCCTAAATGGTCGAGAACTGTGCGGTTCCAGAGGAATTTTCCTACCGCGAACGCTCCGCATATTGTGGAATGAGAGCTCATTCGAGGTTTCCCCCGGAGGCTACAGCATGCGGTTCTTCAAGAGGGGAGTAAATCGGTTCTTAAAGGGTTGGCAACGCGCGTGCGATGCTTCTGGGGGAGGCCTATGTTCAGCAGTGGACGCCCTGTGGCTGAAATAATATGCGATGCTCCTGGCCTCGCAAGCGTCCATAATCGGCGGTAACTGCTTAACATCAGGCGAACCGCATGCTTGTTTGCCACCGTCGTAGTATAAAAAAAGAACTTAGAACTCTCTAAATCTTGCTCCTATCAAGACGTTGAACCTATAATCTATTCGTATTCCAGCGCCATCTCACGGCGGAACGACATCATCCCAGCTTCCGGTCTGGACGAGGATCGCGTCATTTGATTTCCGGCGCCTCTATCGGGTTCCTTTCGGCATTATGGAGTTGTATGTAGTTGTATGTATGTATGGGAGCTTTTGTGAGGGACGGAAACAGGAAGATTGGAGTTCAAAGGTGTTTTCGGGTGTTTGTTTACGTTTAAGATGGATGTTTGGAACAATGTTAATAGATCTTTGTTCTTCGGGTTAGGTTAGGCAGTACAATAATTAATATTCTGCACAAGGGTACTAGATATATAGGGTGAACAAGAAATATGTCTTATAATCACATGTCATTCGATCTTGGAGTGTGGAAGGATCGGACAGTTCATCCCGGGTCAAACTGACCCGATGACCTTATTGACCCTGAAGCAGCAGTATCTTCTATTATTAGAGGTGAATAAGGGACGCTATTAGTTTGGGGATTTGAGTCTGAATTTAGTCGTACTAGTTGCCTTTGGTAGCAGGGAAAGTCGCTGAGAAAATACCACGTGGGCGATCATCCACCCGCTGGTGTCATCAAATTAGAAAAATAACGGGACTTACTGACAGTTCTTCGCGGGTCAAACTGACCCTTCGACCTTATTGACCCTGAATCAGCAGTATCTTTTATTAGTGGTGAATAGGGGATGCTATAAGTTTGGGGATTTGACCCTGAAATTAGTCGTACTAGTTGCCTAGGCACCTTAGGCTTGCCTAGGTTGTTAGACAGTTAATTCACCATTATCATACTTATTACCTGACTATATGGTTAAGCGAACGCGGGCAATTTCTAGTTATATGATAAAGTGCTTCGGAAGTATTCTTGCTTGACTAGTAAAATAATGAATGATAAATTAGCACCTTACATTTCTGGACCCTGCCTGAAAGTGTTACTCGAGATCAAGTGCGTAATATCACATCCGAAACGTGGAGGTAATTAAACAAGCACCTTTTTGAACGCCATTAAGTCCCGTTTTGTTATAATAATGTGTGAAAATCGAGTAATTAAATCAATATGTGCTACTAGCCAGCCACTTTTCATATCCAACCTATCATCATCATTTTGCATCTCGTTCTTGCGCCTTGACAGCCTGGTATGATACGACGTTCACCTTCTCCTTCATTTGTTCTTCCTCTCTCTCTCTCCTCCCTTCAATCTTTCTATTATAGTCTTTATATATTCATCGTGTCGCATTAGGTAGCCAATGATTTTTAGGGTTCCGTATCCAAAGGGCAAAAACGGGACCCTATTACTGAGACTTCGCTGTCCGTCCGTCCGTCCGTCCGTCTGTCACCAGGCTGTATCTCAAGAACGGTGATAGCTAGACAGTTGAAAATTTCACCGATGATGTATTTCTATTGCCGATATAACAAGAAATACAAAAAAAAATTTTTTTTTAGTTGGGCTCCCATATAACATACTTACAGAAAATGGTACGGAACCCTTCGTGCGCGAGTCCCATTCGCACTTGGCCGGTATTTTTCCTCAATGGGTCTCCATTGTTTTTAAGTACACCTGTCCCCTTTCACCATATCAAGCACCCGTTCGACCGCTTTTCAGTCCAGCTGAACTATCTATCCACGAGGTGTATATTGGATAGGCTATTCACTATGAATCTGCCCGCGTGTTGCAGACAGAGTTGGCTCTAACTGATACCGATCGAGAAATACGGGCTGTATTGAAAGCAAGCGCTCGCCATACCTCTATGTCAGCCGCAACTTACAGCAGACTGGTCACTCTAAAATGCTTTCAACATTTCGCCTCCCTTCTGTATATTTTACAAATAGCGGCGAGAGCTTACATCAGCTTGGCCATTATATATCCTTAGCACGTCGCCTTTCTGTACAGCGATCACAGCTTACAATAGCCTGGTCACGCTAAGACTTGTCTTTTGATTATGAAGCAAGCTGACGATCCTGTTATAGATCGTGCCATAGCTTACAACAGTGTCATCAATCTGCAGCTGTTATGCTACACCATAAAGCACATCGGTCGTTATAAAATGCACTTAAATTAATTTTCTGGTAAGTATAGCTCTTAGCCATTTTGAAAAGATTGTTCATAAAGAATAATTATGATATAGACTTGTATACTGTTTTGTGGTGAGTTTGGCGTCTCTACCTTAAGGTTACTAAAATACAGCCATGTGACACACGGACAGACAGAAAACGGAGGCTTAGCAATAGGATCGCGTTAGCATCCTTTGGATGCGGAACCCTAAAAACCAGTAATGGTGCATACTGTGGGGATGTAGGCCGGTTATAAAGAAGTATTTACTATTTTGGTTTAAATGATGATTCTGTCAATCAGGTGAACGATATAAAATAAATATCGGACAAGTTCACACAAATCAATCGAGTCCCACAGTAAGCTCTAGTAGGCTTGTGTTATGGCACTAGACGTTGATAAACATACTTACATAGATAAATATATACTTAAATAAAAAAACTGCACAAATGTCGAGTTCATCACACAAATATTTTGCCCTTCCCGGGATTCGAATCCCGGGAAGGGCACCCAGGACCGTCAGCTCAGAAGGCAGCTGCTTAATCACTACGCCAACCGAGTCGTCAAATATAACAAAAAATATTATAAAATATTATGTAATTCCTCTGCAAGTCGCCACCAAAAAAGCATCCATATTTTATAATAATAATAATAATCATAATACAGCCACAGCAAATTTCTCCAAGGGGCCTCTACGTGTTGGATCCATATCCCCACGCAAGCCTTTCAAAAGACCGGGACGTATGAGCCCGAGACTATGAGTCGAGAAACAAATAATAATACTCTTTATTGTGCACCACAAAATAACAGACAGAAAACAAAAGAAATAAAAATACATTACAGTTGGTAACAACAGGTTTTATAGTATTTTGGTTAGAATTATATTCAAAATTAACAAGTAATTTGCTGCCCTGAACCTCCAACCCCCCCCACAATACCCATACCTAGACTATACTGACTTTAATATATGTATACTTACCACGGTATACAGTCAGTTAATGCAAGTAGCGAAAGATTAGAGCCAAGTCCGAGACTAGGTTGAATCGATTCGATTGTGTAAGTTTGTTCCTATTTGTGAATAAAGTCTAGCTTAGAGGATTGATTGATAAATTGAACTGACGCTCAAAGCGCTACTTTGAAGCGAAGTCCCACACAAATTGAATTCTAAGTAAGTATGTAAAATGTAGAATGTAATGTTTACATTTCATGCATGTGAACTGACTTTGTGAAACGTGGCTTTGTGTGCTGTAAACCTCACGAATCTGTTTCCAAATAGTTGTTTTTTTTATCAGCCCCCAAATGTCCGCCCTAAAAAAAATAGAGATAAATTGAATTGACAAAAAAATATATAAAAATCGAAATTGCTTATAAAATTACAGGAGAATCAGTTAAGAAATGCAACCTGTGGGCAAGAACAGCGAACATTCGGAATTCAGACATACGAAAGAATTGTTCGCTAAGTTTAAACGGATGGCTTCGTCCATTTTGCTCGCTAGGAAGCTAAATAAGCTAATTATCAGTACATTTATATTCTAGTTTCCGTTCACAACTCAAGTGGCTCCCTATCCGCCTTCGTCGAAACTTTCATATTTTGTCCCTTCTCTATAGTGTTCTTTTTAACCAAGCCCTGCAACTCCCCGCTACCTTAAAGATCGTTTTAGTTACCTGTTATCAGTTAGATCTGCTCAAAATTATTTACTCTCTGTTCCGGCAGCAAAGTCTAAATTTTATTCGAATTCTTTTACATTTAAAGCCATTCTATTATGGAATTCTCTTCCATTGGATCTGAAGAAGGCTAAATCACTATCTGTTTTTAAGATTAAATTAAAAGATCACTACTTGTCGCTCCCATAGCTTATTGTGTGCTATTGGTAATTTTCCTAGCTAAGTTGGATATCAGCTGTGTTGTATTTATTATTTTTCTTGTGTATATGTGTATTTTTGCCTATATTATAATATATGTATATATGTATATTTATCTTTATATATATTTATTTAAGTATGTGTATGAATTATACTCTATGTTATTTATGTTGCTGATTTTTTTTTTTTTTTTTTTATCTCACCACCTACTCTTTCATTGTTTATTTTTGCTTATTCTTCTACCCAATGGTTGTCTGGAAGAGATCGCTCTTTAGCGATAAGACCGCCTATTGTCTACCATTTATAAATTAAGGTTTCAATTGTAAAAAAATCTTGTTGGTGTGCAATAAAGAATTGTTGTATTGTATTTATATTAACGTTAGAGGTTTTTAATAGTTGTTGCAGGCATTGTCAAACTATGATAAAAAATACTGAAAATGTTGATTTTCAGCCCTCGCATTGCGGATTTTAAGTGGCACGTGCTTTTTCATTTTCTGAAAGAAAGAAAAGAAAAGCCATATCCACAGCGAAGGTTGAAAGCTGTTTGTAGCATCACTATTCCAGGGTTAAAATAAAAATAAAATAAAAATCGTTTCGTTAAAACCAACGATCCATAGTAAGTTAATAACACACAAAACTTACTTAGTTATGATGTTAGTACACGATAGCTTAAATAAAATTAAAAAAAAAATGCCTATAAACAATGGTTGACTGGTAGAGAATGCTTTATGGCATTAGGTCCGCCATTTGTACACTTTTTGTTTGGTGCAATATAGTTTTAAGTAAGTAAATAAATAAATACTATAAAGCAGTTAGACACATGAGCAAACAGAACCTTTGCTCTACTTGGCCCTGCCAATAAATACCTCTACACAGTTTTTTTTTTATAACGGCACAACATTAAAAATAAGTGGCGCCGCTTCGCCTGATGGTAAGCAAAAAGGGGAGCCCAAATCGCAATGGCAACTGACGAGAAACCAACGGTGCCAAGTCAGTTGACAATGGCATGCTGGCCCGAGAGATGCTTCTTCACGCTTCGTTTAAAGGATTTGGTTATAGGATAATCGATACGCCTTTCCTTAAATCTTTCCTTTCTTAAACCGCATCTTGTCAGCTATACATCCGTCAAATTTATAAGGTTGAAAATCTGGTTCTGAATATACTCAACTATATATTCAACTTCATTCATTATATAATACCGGAGTGCAGTTTCGAAATATACACGTTCAGGAATATATATTAGTACTGAAAACGACGCATCCGGCGCCATCCAGCGCTCTGAAATAACGATGAATGCAATGTTAGACGTCACAGCTAATACTAAAGTAGTCACTGTGTTATAAGGTATCTTATCAGACCTAATTTTTACAATCGTGACAAATGAGACAACAACGGAAGGTGACAAGACCATTTCGCAGCAATGTACTTGACATTACGTTGTCGATATAAAACTGGGAATCCTTCTGAAATTGTAGAGTTTATTAGTAACGTCAAATTATCGATAACTGACATTCAATTTTGTCACGATTAACTATTGTATTAAGCGGTCTACGCGCATGTGAAATTGTTAGGAATGGCCCGACATGTTTCAAACTCGTATGCAAGCTGTACGGTTAGCAGTCCCTGAAGAGCTCCATACGAGTATTACGAGTTCGAAACATATCGGGGATCGAAACGTATTGATGAAGTTTTCAAATACTGTTGCGGTCCCGCATAGGGCTTGCAATTCCGGAATTGATTAGTATCGGCAGTATCGGACATTCCGAAATGTTTGATACTGCCCATACAAGCCAATTCCGGAATTGCAAGCCCTAGTTCCACACTACTCGGGATAGTACTGACCGAAGTATGAGTTTCCGCAGCGAAGTGCCTCTCTACATTGACGAATTCGCCCAACTTCGGTCAACTTGGCGAGTAGTGTGGAGCCGCAATAACACTCTCACTACCTATAGTTCATCATTCTCCTACCCTTTGTCCCTTTGTAGAGAATGAATTCTCAATCGGGGTCGGCTACCTAAATCCCAAAATGTGGCGCAGGCACTAGTTTTTACGCAAGCGACTGCCATCTGACCTTCCAACCCAACTAGGCCTTATTGGGCTTAGGCGGTTTCCTCACGATGTTTTCCTTCACCGAAAAGCGAGTGGTAAATATCAATTGACATTCCGTACATAAGTTCCGAAAAACTCATTGGTACGGGCCGGGTTCGAACCCGCGACCTCCGGATTGAAAGTCGCATGCCTTAACCACTAGGCTACCACCGCTTCTAACCTATAGTTACCTACCTTAAACATTGCCAATAACAATTTATAAATACTACCAATACCACTAAAAGTCATAACATTACCGCTGCTAAACCTACTAATACAATTCTACCAACATGAGAAACAGTAATTGCTCAGCCGGCCGTATCTCCCGCATCCAGCGGTTTATTAGCTAAGTGCACCCTCTGTTACGTCGTCTGTGTCCAGACGACAGTAGGAAGCATAAATCCGTGCTGGCATAGCAGTTTATGCAAGTGCCCGGCTATCTTGATCCTGTCTAGTCTAGGAATTGCGAAACTGGCGTGTTATGCTAAAGAGTTTCACGTTTCCGTACACTTTGATATACAGGGTAGTTTTTGGGACGTGATTTAACATATTTTATAAATGTTTATATGTATAGGAGCGAACATTTAATATAAAATTATGCTTTGAGCGGGATTAAAAAAATGTATTTATTGCTTCTATTATAAACATTTAATTTACGCTAGCCGAAGTAACTGCTAGCTTTAATATAAAATAATAGTTACTTCATATTATCTGTTAATTTATTTAGTTGATTTTTAAGTCTACTTTTTCATGTTTTACTTAAAGGTTTTATTTTCCTGTCAAATCCTTATTGTTTTTCAGAATAAAGCTAATTCTGTAAGTATGCCGTGAGGGCACTTTTACAAGTGTGCATTGGATTCTAACGGCACTGGTGTTGAGCTGAAAAAAGTCAAAATAAGCTAAATTTAATCTAATTACTAAAGGCGCTATTTATTGTCTCTCCAGCCGTATAGAAGCCGGATAAAGGATTTGATAACTCCCTAGGCTCCTTTAATAAGAAAAGAAAGAGAGAAGAAATAATACACATTTATTAAGGCGAAAAAGGCATCGTAAGATTTTAAAACTAAAAGTGTAAAAATAAGTGCTGTAGTAGTTCTATATCCGGATATATAGATCTCTTATTATAGCGCTAATTGAATTACGCACCAAATTATACAGCTTATAGTTAATAAATGGTTACTATGGGCAATTTAATACCTATTAAATACAAATATATATATATTTTTTCATATTTTGACAAATATATTGAATACTTTTCCCTGAGTTCTAGATAGTAATATGCTGTCATTGCGTGCACTCGAATAAGTTAAAAAAAAATCGAGTAGTTTTTTAAACAAAATTTATCAACGAAAAATTAAAACTTTACGTTTTGTATATACCAATAAATCGCAATGACCCTGTTCTAAGTAGTAATATGTTAAGAAACATGTTTTATTATAGAGAAAAATGTCTAAAACAATCGTCAGTTTTGAACGGATCAGGAGCCTTAAAAATTAAAATAGGTAAATCATAGGAATATAGCTAGAGTTGACTATTTAGTAGTCCTATTTAGCATAAATAGGTAAATTGGTAAAATACTGGATTTCGGACAACTGTCAACGTTTAGCCCCAGTTTCACAAAGTTTTTTTAACGTTCAGCTGCGAACTAAATGCCCGTTAAAACGACCAGTGCCTGCGACTGACGTGAAGGGCAATTTGTCACCTCTGGCCACTTGTGACTTTAATTAAACGTCATTTTGCGAGGTGTAATTAACCCCAACCGGTAAGCTATTGTGCTGTTTTAACCGACTTTAAAATAGGTCTTCAATTATATCTATCTATATCTATGTATCAGCCACAAACGTCCGCTGCTGAACACAGGCCTCCCCCATAACTCGCCACAAGGTGCGATCCTGTTCAGACCGCATCCATTGACTCCCTGCGACACTAATGAGGTCATCTGTCCACCTAGTCTTTAATTCATTGAGGTGTATTTTTTATGTACTATCTCTACTACTCGAGATAATGAACTTTACTTACAGATAAGCGGGCCATGAGGGCACTATTTAGGTCTGAGTGCGTACAAGCATTTTATAAAAGGTGACCACCGTTGAGAAACGACAAAAGAAACTCATCAGTCAGTCACTTTCCGTAATAAATACTTAACTTTTACAGCAATATAAACTTAACCTAATAGGTATGTTAGTATAAAAGATACAAATACGATGATCAACAAGCAAAGACGAATTAAATTGCACTTATGTTTGACACACTGGGATAAACCCCGAGACGTAATATTATATGTACCTATCTTAAGAAGTTATGTGCTTATACTTTATAGGATACTTTTTACCCGACTAAGCAGAAGTTAAAAAAAATCGCAGGCACATTCTTAGTGACTAGTTTACTTAGATTAAAATACCAAATTGCTTAACGTTAAAATGTATTCGCTTGTACCAATCAATAACCAATTCCTACCATTAGGTACGCCTAAATTCATCTTTGCGGAGATGTCACTTGGACAGTTTTCCAATTAATCGAAAGTCAAAACACGTCGCGCGGCAAACGGGCGTAAATTTAAAATTCAATTTTTAGCGCGATTGGAACGAAAATGAAAACGAAAAATGAAAATCTTTCTTTGCTTTAAGTGTGGTTACATTTCCTTCACAAAGTAAATGACTTGTATTCAGCTGTACACACACTTAGCTTATAAAAGAAAATAAATAAGAATGAAATCCATGTATTCGTGACGTGACCATAAAACATAATTACATTAATTGTGTGACAGAAATGATTAAAAAAATATCGGCCAAGTGCGAGTGGGACTCGCGCACGAAGGGTTCCGTACCATTACCTGTAAGTTTGTTGTATGGGAGCCCCCTTGAATATTAATTTTATTTTATTTTTAGTATTTGTTGTTATAACGGCAATACAATTACATCATCAGTGAAAAATTCAACTGTAGCTATCACCGTTCTTGAGATACAGACAGCCTGGTGACAGACTGACGGACGGGCAGACGGACGGACAGCGAAGTCTCAGTAATAGGGTCCCGTTTTTACCCTTTGGGTGCGGAACCCTAAAAATTAGGATGTCTTAAAATCTACGCAGACAAGGCTGTTAACATAAGTCATCAATGTCATCATCCCTATTACTTGCTATATAATTATATTGATTTAGCCTGACTGCCGTTGATTTAATATAACTAAAATCTATTTCCAAAACCTAATATAATACATATTAACCTTTAATAATACTAAAGTACTCCATTCTTATAACGAGATCAGTAGCCGAATATTTCTACGAAATTCGATAACATCTATTGGAATTCTTCTTATAGGTTCAGAGAAAGTTGGATGCTTTGCTCGTCAGCGCCCGTGGCTCCCATTGGCGTGAAACTTTCATACTAGCAAACGTTCGGGGCGCTTGGGAGGTTAAGTTATGGAAATATGTAGCCTCGTGGAGAAAAACCGTCCAATCAGGGAATTTATTGGACTAAAGTTTAATTTTATTCTGCGATTTTTAAACTTGGGACTTGCAAATGTTGAAATAGAATTTTATTTGTATCTTTTTCCTTAAAGTAAAGATCATATCATGATGTATTAAAAGGACTTCAATGCAGGGCACTACTTTGAGATACCCATCGCCGTTAAAGCTGTCATTAAAACGCGAAGTTTTCGATTCAAGCTGAATAAAGTGACAGTTCACGTGACTATATACCCGGTCAGGTTAAGTTTGCGCCCGATATCGACGGCTTCACATATAAATTAGGCGCAAACTTAACGTATCCGGGTTGGCGAAATGGCGTTATGCTAGGTTTATAGTCACTTCCAAGGCCCCTCCGAGATATCAGCGAGATATAATTTAAACATGTCTTTAAGTAGTAGGTAGCTATTGGTTTTCAATTTTCATCATCACACAGCTAATACACGCCCACAGCTAGACTCAAAATATCGCTACCACTCGAGCAACCTTCACTAGGCCATCAATCCACCTTGTAACGGCCTACACTCGCTGCGTCTTCCGGTGCGTGGTCGCTTAAGAACCCCTTTTCAACTAAACCGTAATCAAGAAAGATCTCTCAGCCAAGACCTAATCAAATCAAGTGACTGAAGCAGCCAAGCACCCGCCATTTAACTAATAATTAATTTCCGAAACTTCACCAACATGTCTTGAGCGAACATTAGCTTTATACAATACTGTACATACATACAAATACCCATCAAACATGACAGAGGCCTTAAATGGGAGGTGTTAATCAAAGTTTCACTAATTAATCAGAGGGTAGGAAAAGTTATAATAGTTTTGCGTGAGGGAGAGGCAGGGGCGGGAGAAAATATCCGCTCATGTTTTTGTATCGCGTTTTACAATTTGAATAACAAATTAGTTTGAGTTTTGCTCTTGACTAATTTGGAAGGTGACTTTTGGACGTGTTGATGACGAAATAGATGCAGTTTCGTTTGGTTCAATAGGTATGAAGAAGTACCATTGCTTATATAGATTTCGATAAATACATATCCAGTCTTACGTATATACATACATGTTTCCTATCCAGGTTATGAGAGTAATATAGCATGAACGCACCCAAATGACAGCTATCTGAATGTCACTTTGACAGCTCTCTTGCCCCTAACCTATTATTATTATTATTTAAGAGTTTCACTCTTGTCGGTTCAGTTCCCTCCAGTCCGTTCTACTTAACGCCAGTTCTTTGACTTCCCGATACGACCCGACGTCTGCCTTTTTCTTGATCTGGTCCAAATAGCTAATCCTCGGCCTTCCTCTCCTTCCTTCAATTTTCCTCTCATTATCTTTTGTATTAGATCGTCGTGTCGTATCAAATGACCTATCATTTTTCCTCTTCGAGCTTCTATTGTATGAAGTATATGTCTCTTTTCCTTTAGCCTTTCCAATACTTCCTCTGCCCTTGCCCCTAACCTACGACACGGAAAACATCGACTCTGCCATCATTGTATTAATTATTAACATAAAACATAATAAACCTCGAAGACTGCAAGACTATCTTTTATTTCAAGATCTTACAATCAGTATCAAAAGATAATGGAGATTTGTCTAATACCAGATTGATAAAACATATACATATTGTGCTTGCGAACAGAATAAGCCCTCATTAAGTCAAAAGAATATAAATTCCGCTGAACAAGAAAAATTCGATTCTAACAAATTGGAAGCGCTCCGTAATACTATTATAATATCCGGTAACACTCGCTTTGATTAGCGAATCCCAACTCGTATAGAAGTTTCTCGAATTATACGCGTTTTCGTAAAGAATTTACATATTTCGGGAGCTTGGGGATCGCTTCCTCACGTTCATCACGACATTGAGATGTTAATTAATAATTAAGAACTGTGCTATGTCACGAGTTGTACAAGACTTGCTTCTTTGATAATTATAAAAATGGTTTAAACTTATGTTAAAATTATCAGGAACGGCCCGACATGTTTCCAACTAACATGAAGCTCCAGTGAGCCACGTTTTTATAATTATTAAAGACTAGAAGGGCACCTTCATACCTACAGGTAATTTCGTATACCGTAGTCGGGTATAATCTAGACCAGCTTTGGACGTCCAGCTGTCCCTGTGCCAAAATTGGTTAAAATCCATCCAGCCGTTTCGGCGTGATGCGAGGACAAAGGATATTATGAAAAAAGATGGCGCCAGGCTGCCATGCCTCCACGCATCTATACAAAACAAATGACGATCCTGCATCATGTTTTTTTCTTAAAACCATGACCCGTGTTAATAGAAAACTGGTTTTCAATATAAATCTAGAATTGTATAATTATAATAATAGTATAGATGTCTCACGATAGTTTCAATAATAATTACTTGCTTCTTTCGCTGATTATGGTTTTCAATACAATTATAAATAAGTTTCTGTCAAAAATGACATTTTAGTGGCAAGCTTTTATAGCCGACTGTACTTTTCTTTGGATATCCATCAAATGCTCACTGAGACGATTCTAAAGAGCCTCGGTAGGATTGCTTTTTCTATTATAAAGTTCCTATGGCATGGTATGAGTACCTTCCGGCTCCATCATCAGATCAGCCCCATGGTACCATATTATTGTATTGTCATCAAAGTTAAGTTAGTAAGCAAAATTTCAGCTCAATCAGTTGACGATATCTGCTTCAAAATTGAGTTGCAAGATTTCACCCGAACAAATATACATTAAACATACAATGCAAGTTAAATAAAAGCTTGTAAAAAATATGTGTATAAGTGCTTACAAAGACTATGAGCTACTTGAAAGATGGTTTGCTTTCATAACAACATGAAAATGTAATAATGTTTGCCATATTTTGCGAACCAAACAAAAACCTCCATATCAATTATTCAGTAGATGGTGAAGCATCTTGATGTTAATTCAACACATCTCGGTTGAGAAACTTTTTCAATTACACAGATCAATAGCATTTAAACTTCATTTG
Source organism: Apotomis capreana (assembly GCA_947623375.1). Lineage (NCBI taxonomy): Eukaryota > Metazoa > Arthropoda > Insecta > Lepidoptera > Tortricidae > Apotomis > Apotomis capreana. Next base: position 25,868,039 of record OX392508.1, read on the forward strand.
AATGGAATTTTTAAGAGGTCGGAGCCGAACCCTTTGTTGGAAAGTTATGCTAAGACTTTCTGTATGTATGAATTGCATTGTGAGAGTTTGACGTCCGCTTGGAATTATATTTAAATGTCTCATTTACTGGCAAACGTGCGAACAAATGAGTTCAATTTACTTTTGTTGTGGTTGTATTATTTTCGAATGTGATGAAGTGTTTTGATTAAAGAAATAAAGTATTGTTTGAATTCATATTTTTTTGAATTAAAATATGTACATAAGAAACTCGTTGGTAGCGTGGAATTAGACGTGTGCGCCGCGCCGGGTTTGTACCTACCGACGCCGCAGTGTTTGCGTCGGCGTGAAATCGGCGTGGCCTTTGTGTACTTTGTATTTATGCGCATACAAATAATGTAACCTCAAACCTGTACTTTATATAAAGTACTGGGCTCTTTACAAAGTACACAAGGCCACGCCGACTTCACGCCGATCGGCGCGGCGCACACGTCTACGTGGAATTCGAGGTTGCGATTGGCCGCCGTCGCGACTTATCGTAGCTCCTGCAACTAACAACGGTGACACACGACTGTTTCTCGCGCGAGATACATTACCTATCTCTTTTTTCGCAGTACTGTGAGAGGGAGACGATGCTTTTTCGCGCGACAAGAGTCGCGAAACCTAGTTGTGCTATGGGTTGATGATGAATCGCGTACCGATTCGAAACATGTCGAGTCATGTATGTTTAATATAACTAATCGTAACTGAAATACTAAAATTAACACAACTACAAAAAAAATAATCAAAAACACGTTTATTTCACGACAGTCAGTAAATGCTCTGTACCTTCGTGCGTCATGTTTTGCTGTGAATTATGTAGCGTTTTCTTGCTTTGAACGTAGCTTGGCTCGATGTATAGGTAAATTTACTTAGTTACGTATAAAAGTAATAATGGTTTGTAGCAGGTATATTAAAAGCCTATCTTCATCCAAAAGTAATTACCTACAACATGAATTGCCCATAAATTATCAAAATTTGAAAATTTCGCTCCGAATAAAAGCTAATTATTCCGATAAAATAATGGCTTAATTAAATAGAATCTAACAAGTTATCGTGTAAATAATTCCAAGTGGCTCATAAATAAATGTATTCAGACAAATTTGCACTTGATAAATCATCGGTAATTAAATTTAAGGAGCTACAATTTATGGGCTACACTCGATGGAGTTGCTAAAATATATCTTTGAATAACATATTTTTGCCAAGTTATGGCGCTTGAGGCGCCACTATCGCATTCATTAAATAAACGAATCTTATAATTGTTACACACAAGATTCTACTGGGTCATGACTCATGGCTTAATATCAGAAAATTCTGGTCATTTAAGTAAATGGGTACTGGATAATCTAAGCATTTTCTGCATTTCATTACCATTTTGATTCTATAATTCATACCAAGCAATCTTTAAGGGCCATATTATCACACTTGCGATTTGCGAGCGATATTTGTATAAGGCCGAACTCGCAGCGAGTTCGCCGCGTTCGCTTATTTGTATAGAAAAGTCGTTTACAAATCGCAAGTGTGATAAAACTCTAAGCGGTTTTTAGATTAGGTTCATGTAGATTCTGTTAGTAGTACTTCGTACCATTCCGAGAGGATAGCAGAAAATACAATCTAAATTATTTTAAATACTACTAATACTAAATAAATAAAAACGGATTATAAAAAGAACACCCCCTCCAGCAGCTCTGCCTGTGGCAAGGTCCCCATTACGCTGGCGGCGTTACCTCTCTGAACTGCAAGGCCGATCCTTTGTGAGAGGTAAGCGCCAGCTTTTGGATCCCCCGTGGCGTCGACCAACCGCGACGACAGGGCCTTCATGAAGCTTTTCACATCGGCTGACCAAGTCCCTAAAGTCTCAACGCCAGTGCCGCAGACACATGATCTTTTAAAAGGGATGAGTATATTTGAATATTATCTTTGTATCGACTCATATTTTTATGTGGTAATACCACATTTTTACCTTTATAAATAATGACACAAAGGTAAATTAAGAAAGAAAAATTGAATGCGATCCACTACAATCCAAGCGGGATTTTTCTTTCTTAATTTACCTTTGTGTCATGATTTATAAAGGGATGAGTATGTGTAGGTTAGTATTATGTATTTAGTATTTATCAACTTTAATATTGTAAATATGTTTTTTTTTGTTTATCTATAAATAAACTGTTTAACATATATTTTTCAATAAATATCTTTATCTTTACTTTATCTTATCATGTTACATAATATATTATACACATACGTAGTAGGATTCATGACTTAAAATTGCACTGTGTGCTGTTTGAAGATCAACAGGTTTCCTTCTTGAACCCTGAGAACATTTTAACAAGGACAACAATCTAGCTTCAATAAAAGCTTTCTAAAAGCATATACCTAACGTAACATTTCTGTAATATAAGTGTATGTAAACAGTTGCCAAGCTCAGCGCTCAGTCGGCTTCACATCAAACGGCTGAGCAATCTGAGCACCGCGTCTGCTAGACTAAACTAATTGAGCCCTAGTTACACTATCAACGATCTGGATTCAGAGTAATTAACTGAAGCATTTGAGTTGCAACGAGACGTTGCGGGCGGTGACGCCAACACTTTCAAATACACACACACACACACATACGGATGCAGTTTTATTATAGTGTTTTTCAAAGTCTAGTTTAATTGATAGAAGATCGAATCTATAAAACTATAAAATTATAGAATTGTATTGAAAATCTTATTTGTATGGAAAGGGGATCGTCGTTTGTTTTGTATGGGTGCGCGGCGCGATGCCAACCTGGCGCCATCTGTTGTTCATAATTTCCTTTGTCCTCCCATCACGCCGAAACGGCTGGACAAATACTATCCAATTTTGGTACAGGGATAGCTGGACATCCAAAGATGGTTATAAACTACGGTATAAAAAAATACGCGTAAAAGTATTTAAATAAAACAAGTTACAATACGATTAAAATCAGTTAACGATTCGGATTGTATATCTATCTTGCTCGTACTTATGGGATTTTAATAAAAGCGTGCGAGAGAGGGGTAAAAGCCGAATCGTTAACTGATTTTAATCGTACTGTAAGCGGATTATATCGCGTTATATTCATTATTTAAGTCTCCCTGATGTTTCGGCAACTTTCCAGTTAAACGTCAGGGAGGCTCAAACGACGACACGACGTCACATCGTGGCACGATGTCGCGTCGTACGCCGATGCGATGTCGTGTCTTGTTTTGGCCCTAATCACGTCGTAAAAGTCGAATATCTTTCGACATGTTTCCAATCGTGTGTGTGTTCGATTGGCTACCGTCGCGATTGACCAGTGCATCTGACGATGAATCGCGAAGCGATTCGAAATATGTCGAGCGACATTAGACTTTTTACGAAGGAGTAAACCCGTTTCATACGCATTTTAATATCTTTAATGTCTGAAACTCATGAGTGTTTTTTTTTTGGGATCTTAACGTAAATCATTGTTTCCGTTAATCTTAACAATGATTTAAGTACGTCAAGGCCAAAATTAACGTACCGATCGAGTGACTGTTTTTAGGGTTCCGTACCCAAAGGGTAAAAACGGGACCCTATTACTGAAACTTCGCTGTCTGTGCGTCCGTCCGTCCGTCCGTCCGTCACCAGGCTGTATCTCAAGAACGGTGATAGCTAGACAGTTGAAATTTTCACAGATGATGTATTTCTATTGTCGCTATAATAACAAATACTAAAAATAAAATAAAATAAATATTTAAGGGGGGCTCCCATACAACAAACTGGATTGGTTGCGTTAACTTTGCACCTCATTTGTATGGGGCGCTATACATACCAGGTGCACACTTAACCACTTAAGAATGGAGTGTTTGTACGGAACCCTCGGTGCGCGAGTCCGACTCGCACTTGACCGGTTTTTTTTATAACGGTACAACATAGTGGATCCACTTCGCCTGACGGTAAGCAAAAAGTGGAGCTCAAGTCACAATGGCAACTGACAAGAAACCAACGGTGCCATGTCAGTTGACACTACCATGCTGGCCCGAGAAATGCTTCTTCACGCTTCGTTTGAAGGGTCCCAAGTTTTAAGAAGAAACATAAGTTCATAAACATAAGTTCTGACGTGTGACTTTTCGCACCGTGAAACCTTTTTCCTGAAAAATATTACTTGGATCTCTTCAAGTCGAGAGTGAATAGCTATCTTCTAAGCAAGTATACTCTATCTTAGGTTTTATTGTCTGCTAACATCAGGTGCAATCGAGGTCAAATATTTCGCTATCTAGAATAAAAAAAGGCTGCATCCACCCACCAAAAACGAAATAACAACAGTTGCTTATTCTCAAGAAAGAGCTAATAATTTATATACTATAAGTACATTCGTATGAAAGATTTTTTAGACAATTTTGTAGCTTGTTTGTAACTTCATATTTGGAGAGAGTGTAAATAGATATAATTTTATTTACTTTATTAATAAAAACAATACAAATCTCAATACTTATTGTCTTAATTCGATTACACGAGTATTATTCAACCGTATCTCCAAAACAAGTAAAGTTAGAACAAAACAATCGCTAAAACCATGATCTTACAGCAAACTCGTCCAACCGTTCGCCATCAAACAAATTGAAGACACGATTCGACTTATTTAAGAACTAGAAGCAGAGTTGCTCGACCGTTTTTCCTCAAACATTGAAGACAAGTAATCAATTTGCTAAGGAACTGCGCTCCAATAACCCTCAATACAAACAAACAGTGGCTGGGAGCCGAGCCGTCAACAAATAGGCTTAATATCAGTCATGAGATCAAGGCTTACTGACGAATGGGCCAATGAAGAATATCCTCAAATTTCACTTTACATTATACTGCACGAAAAACTAAATAAATCTATACATAAAATGAAATGAAAATGAAAAATGAAATGAAATGAAAATGAAATGAAAATAATATTCCAGAATTCGAGATTCCATAACAAATCAAATAATAAAGCTGAAGAGGCTCGAAAGTCTGTACATGGAAAATATTCGAAAAAAAGTTGACGAGGGATACTTAGAATCGATAACAGAACACGTTCCAACAGTTTTTAGAATTTTTGTCTGTTTATATGTTTGTCCGTTTGTCTGTTTATTTGAACGCGCATCACGTAAAAACGGCTGATCGGATTTTGATGAAAACTTCATTAATCTGTCGAGAATATCCCTGGTCATATTATAGGCTATAAAATTGTTACCAATGAAAAGGGGGGCACCCATTACACTTGATTAAGTTTGCACCTGAATCTTACGCCGCTACTTAGGAAGGAGGTGCAAACTTTTTCAAACATGTGCTAAGACTAAACGATTTGTATTGTTATTCGGGAGATGTTCTTTGAAAACGGCACATCTCTAGACTATAGCTGTGACTAGAGCAGTAAGCCTCCTTATCCGTTCAAAAATGCTGATTATTTTTATTATTTTCTATGATCAAACATGTTTCTCAACATGAAGGCTTCAAATAAATATAAATCGTGTTCTAAGTAGTAAAATATTATTGGCTAGTAACTGTTCAAAACATGTATTACGTATCTTGCAAGAACAGGACAGAAACGCAGCTTAACATCATTAAACTGCGATCGTCTTCAACGGAAACTTCGATTTTCCGCCGCGCCTCAGCCGGTACGGACCGACTATGATAGCGAACCCAACTGCTCGGAATTATTACATTTAATAGCTAATGAAATCGAAGAGGTGAGCTGAGGGGGCTGATTGCGGAACTGAGGGATCTAATCGCATCTATGTGTACGAGATATCCCCATTGTCTGTTTCATTACTAAGGTTACTTACAGGACAAATGAAAATTTGGCGAACAACGTTGAATAAAAGAAGCTTCCAAAGAGCTCTATGCAAAAACCAGTTATTACGTTTTCATCGTTTGTTATTGTCAGAATGTCATCGTATTATAAAGTACTCAGCAAAACCGCGCCACAATCCTAAGTCCCCACAAATACCTAATCTATCTCTTTTTATCACTTTATGTATTTGTCTATCTCTCTCTCTCTCTCTCTTTCTTTCTCTCTCTCTCTCTCTCTCTCTCTAGTTCTTTATGTATTTTCCTGTTTCTATCTGTATCTATCTCTTCATCTCTTCTTATCAATCTCTATATGTCTTTCTGTCCCTATCTGACTATTAATATATCTCTCTATCTTCCGCAATCTCAAACCCAACCCAAAAACCTCTCAAAATTAATAACATCTCAGTTATCTCACCGGCAGTCTGAGAATCGAGTCGATACAATACGGTTAAATACCTAACACTCCAACAATAGACCAGCAACCGTACATTCCCGGCATTAATGCAGTTATATCGAGAGCGCAGCTTAAGCGGACGTCTGACGACCGAAGATACGGAACCGAGCAACTCTCGAACCCTCTTATCTCAACCAAGTTTTCGCTGTTATCTGTACCTTACCTGGAAGCTATAAAATCGATGTTCAAACAACCTGGTAAGGAAAGTAAGAGATAGCTGGATTATGGTGCGTTTGAGGGCTATTCAGTAAGTGTAATTGCTAATGCTATTGTGTTTCGTGTATTGATAGATTTTTAGAGATGCTTCTCTGAGATTTTTGAGGAGTTCGAGAATAAGGAAAGCTATTCAGGCTATAAAACGACAGGTATTTGGTAGTTGTAAACTTGATGGTGACTCAAAAAAATAATCAGTAGTCGGAAAAAAACTTCTTATACACATCACCAATGGAAGAAGAAATGTGGTCATAAGTATTTTAAACTGATGAGAAAGATACTTCCAGATACTGAGTGATAAAGTGTTTCGAGGATAAACACGAAATTTAAATGTTGCACGAAATAAATGTTTGACTTAAAATAAAAATTATAACAAATGTTATTATTTAAATTTAATACTCGCTAAAAGATTTACTTTCATTCCATTTCACGGTGGTAGAATACGCGTGTAGACAACTTGTTGAAGATGTCAATACCTAGATCCTATTTATTATTGAGATCAAATATCTGTATGGAACTTTATACATTTAGAATGCTCTAAAAGCAACTGCAACCAGACAACAACACAACAATACAAAAGCAACCAGAAATGACTGTTAAATTACGACATTCCTATGGAGCGCTGAAAACGCTCTATACAAATGGCGAGCGAGCCATGACGTCATCACGAAGGAAAGGAAAGGTATATTATGTATGGAAAAATAACAAATTTACCATTTTGACCGTGAAAAAGTACATAGTTGTCATACAATTATTGTTTTGTTGAATTATGAGTTTTGAGATAACTGTTCAAATTTGCTTTTGGGTTAAAAAAAATATATTTGGGTAGCTTTGAAGTCAACTATTTGAAAGCCCTCATATTTATGTTGTATAATTCAACATCAGCACGATTATTTGGAGAGGAAAATATCAGCCTCGACAACACAATTTCTGTTTTCTTTTGTTATCTTCGTAGATAGAGTAGAAATCATACAAATATCTTGAAATAACGTCCCAGGTAAGCCGCACGGATCTTACTCTAGCCTCAAGCCTCTAATCTCATAGTCGTTCGAGATCTTAAATGGGTTCGCTCACATCTCTAATTATGCTTTACGATACAGGCTCAGAATTCTGGAGCTATCAGAGTTAATTAAGTACTACATTAAACCATTGATAGTTACAAAGATCAAAGCTTAAAGAAAATTTTAATGACGTATTCACATAGAGGTCGCTATGGTATAAAAGTCTTTCAAATAAACAATGCAAAGATCGACACACGAAGTATAAGGGAAAATTCGAGAGGTTGCTTGGGAGTTAGGGTGGCGGAAAGGTTAACGCGCTGGACCGGCAATCTAGAGGCGCCGGGTTCGATTCCTAGTCTCTTCAGGTAACTCAGTTATTTTTTTCTTTGAACTTTGATCTTTGTATCAATGGTTTAATAGGTATAAAAATTGAGGTGTGTACCCAAATTAAAAAAAAATAGACATTACATGTTTCATAAATTTGTTAAGTACTTGTCATATTATTGAAATTTAAACGTAAAACGCGAACAACTTTAGATGGTAAACGCCAGCTACGCAAAGGAAGATCTAAGCCCTCCTACGCATACACTTACAATTCCACTGGCAAACTTTTCTGCCAGACGTGCAAAAGATAATTTTAAACTAAAGGCGTAGCTAGCTATATCAGAGCCCACAATAGACAAAGTCTATTCTGTTCTGTTCTTGCATTAGGTCGCCGTTATCGAAACCGATGACGACCTTCCTTCAGATGATCAGTCTAAATGGGTCGGTAGGGAGAAAACGGTAACTATAAGAGATAGGGAAATCTGTTCTTAGGAACCATGGTATCGATTTGAGATTTAATAGAATCTCCATTTTTTTTATAAATCTCATACTACTTGATTCTTAACAGTAGTTCAAATGTTAGCTGCTAGTTACATAAATCGGAGGATTGACAAACTGAGGGCTAAGAGTAACCAAAATACGTCATGTAAAAAACACGAGTTAGCTATTTCTCAAGTACCTAGTTATTTTAGTTGAACTATTTTTTTTTCAGTGTACACGGATGAAGCTACTTGAATTTCCTAGTATACCACTTTAGGTCTCGCCTCAAATCCACTGTCACGCAGGATCTTAAATGGATTCGCTCAGATCTGTAATTATGCTTTATGATACAGGCTCAGAATGCTAGAGCTACTAGCGCACATAATAGCTGTATCGCATTACGTTTGAATACACGTGTAGGTATTCGGGATGCGATGAATGAATACGAGTATTATAGAACATTCGCGAATGCGAATACGAATATTGCTTATTGTGATAATAAAAAACTCTAACGGAACAAAGAGCGAAGAATCTAGCCCAAAGAAATGTAATGTTTGTTGGAAAATTCATATCATTTATTCATCGCCTCGTGGCACGATGTTGCGTCGTACCACGATACGATGCCATGTTTCGTTATTATGTTTTCGGTTTGAAGGCCTCTAAGTCTGAGGAGAGACTGCCTCCTTGTATGTTCTACCGTCTGTATAATAGGATGTGTTCTGAGGAATTGTTTGATATGATGCCCACGCATCGCACTGCTCGCCATCGGCAGGGTGTTCATCCTCACACACTGGAGCCTAAATGGCCGAGAACTGTGCGGTTCCAGAGGAATTTTCTACTGCGAACGCTCCGCATGTGAAATGAGCTCCCTGCCGAGGTTTTCCTCGGGGCTACAGTAGTTATCCTCTAAATTTTACTCGGTTGTAGGACATGCGCTGGACAGAAACCGGTGGAGGCAGACCATCCGCGCCAGATGCAACCCTGAAGCTGACCACGATCCTCAGACATGAGGGACCGACTCCAGAGAAAGAGACAGTAATTATGGTGTTCTTCAAGAGGGGAATGAAAAGGTTTTTATAAGGGGTTGCCAACGCGCGTGTGCAAGCGTCTATACCTAGGCGGTTACTGCTTAACATCAAGCGGACCGCATGCGTGTTTGTCACCGTCGTAGTATAAAAAAAGAAGCATAATATATTGGCCCTAATAAGTTACATAATGTATTGTGTATTGTATTGTGTTACCAAATGGGATATTTTAACCGTAAATGAGAACGCCAATACTGTTGCATGTTAATTTTATTTCTTCTTTTTTGTTTTTTCTTTTTGGTTGTTGTTCCTTGTAAGAATTTGTTGTTTATCCTATGCAGAAGTTTAGTCTAGTGTAGTAAATATTAAAATGTTCATGTTGTGTGTGCTCAGTGAGAGCGTTTTAGGAAGTAAGTGCATGCCTATATGTATACTTTAAACCATGATTGTTTTTGTTAGACATTTACTTCTGTTGTTCCTCCAATAAATAAATAAATAAACAAATAATGAGTAGTGCTGAAGTTCCTCTCCCTAAAACCGTAACATTCGGTTGTACGAGTATTCAAAGGGGCTTAAACCATGTTAACTGTTTAAACTGCAAAGTTTTGGCCAAATTAAATTCAGTGCAACGTACAGACATTTAAACCAAATGAGTATCTATTTAGAAAGACCGGTTTTAGTTTGCATAATTGCAGAGGCTTTTGTTGTTCGCAGACTTTTCCAATTAAATATATTACAATTTTTTATAGTTTATTCCATGTATGAAACTGGGTCAGATACTTATTTAAGCGTTTCATACCACTTTTTTAACCGACTTCAAAAAAGGAGGGGGGTTCTCAATTCGGTTGCATGTTTTTTTTTAATGTTTGTCACCTCAGAACTCCGTCATTTATGAGTCGATTTGGAAAATTATTTTTAGGTTCATGAATAGACATCTCAAGTCCCATAAAATTTTGGTGAAGATCGGATGACGAGATCCATGAGGAATCGAAGGAATTCCTGAAGTTTTATAGGCACTCATAATATTTTTCATATATTTTCTAAAACTATTTAAGTATTTGTATTATGGTAGTCATCATCTTCTAATGCTGAGCTGATGATTGAAGATACAACTCCTTAACGATTAGGAGTTAGGAGATAATTCAAACGAGATGCATGCCTTCAAGACCTCCCCGATCACCCTGCCATAAGTATTTTATATGAACAAAAAAAAATTTAACACAAAAAGAACCAACTTCAATAAAACTTTTGTTTTTGTAAATATTGTCACAAAGGTATATTATGAAAGAAAAATCTAATGTGCATGAGCATTTTTTTTCTGAAACCCATAATATTTTCAGGGTTTTATAAACATCGCTATAAAGGACCCATTAGGTTAGGTTTGTTTTATAATTATTCAGAAAAAGGTATAAGTAAACAGTTTTGGAATAAAATGGCTTTCGGACAAATTAAAATTTTGGTGAAACGTTACATGCAGGTGGGAAACAATTCTGACTTATGATAGTTAACCAAACATTGATCATGATCAAATGCCTCCCTAAAAACGAGAGAAAACACTAGGAAATCATAATCAAAACATATTTTGGTTTCAGCCAAATTCCTTAACCATATATCAACATAAGGCTCAGCTGCGTCAATTTCTTGAATTTGGGTCTATCACATCGAATAAATATAAACAGAATAAGTTCGCAAACCCATCCAAACAAAGAACGACGTATATAAGTTTATATAGTAGGTATATAATATATACCGGCTGACAACACCTTACACTCGAATACAAGCAAATTTGACAGCCCTCGCAACCTCTATTTCCAACGAGTTTCAAAACACCGTGAGCAAAAAGACATATTGTGCAACGGAAACTATACCACTTACGACCTTTTTCCCAAGGAACGTCTTCAATACGTACCAGAACACTGTCAGTAAAAAGACATGTTGTACTTCGGAAACTGAACCACTTACGACCTTTTGCACAACGTGTTCAATACGTATCGGTTTTCGATATGTGTACCTATCTCGCAAAGTGGCTTTCATTCTATTGTCAGGAGGTGTCTCGTAATGAAATATTTTGTTTTGTATTCAGTTTAAATTTGAATTTGAAACTGGAGTATCGGAATTGTTTAGGGGGTGGCTGTAACTAAGGAGCATCTTTGTTTTGCTCCATCGTTGTGACACCAGAAAGCACAATGTAATGTAGTGACACGTGTAGCTTGGAAAACTCCTGCCCCTTCTTGGAGTCTTAGGTATATAAAAAAAAACATATGAAACTACTCACGTCGAATATCGCTCGACGTATTTCGAATCGATTTCGAAGTTCCTAAGCCCACCTTCCGTCGCCATCATCAGATCAACTCCAAGATATAATATTTGACGACGCGTTTGGCGCAGTTTGCAGACACCTGCCTACTGAGCCGGCGGTCCCGGGTTCGAATCCCGGCCGGGGCAAATATTTGTGTGATGAACTCGAATATTTGTTCTTGTGTCATGGATGTTATCTATATATTTATTTATATATTATTATGTATATCGTCGTCTAGTACCCATAGTACAAGCTTTGCTTAGTTTGGGACTAGGTCGATTTGTGTATGATTGTCCCATAATATTTATTATTATTTATTTTATTTAAGACACCAAATTATTGTATTATCACGTAAACTACACATTCATGCAAAGTTTCACTATGAAAAATTATAAGTATTGATTTTGTATCAATGGTTTAATTATAAGTAGGTTAAAACTGACTTCCAAATTTTGATTACATTAGTAAAGTTGTTACAAACTAATACTTAAACTTAGTTACAAAATGGAGGCACGTTCAAAACCTATATGTCGTATGACATTTCTATACATAGCGTAACTATTTTAAAAACGTATATTCGTTCTAATTTTCATTCATTCATTCATTCATTCATTCATTCATTCATTCATATTTGCTTTAGCGTAGTTCCAAAATCAAATGCCTTTAAATGCTTCAAATTTCATTTCAATCTAGAAAGTTCAGAGACCCCTTGTCATGGATCCAACACGATTCTCATTTTATAAGGAACCCATCTGTTTTGTCTGATACGTATAAATCCCGGTTGTAGATTGCAGAACTATCGCAGTGAAATACTAGCAATAGGAACACTAGAATAGTCTAGTAAGGCGAAATGTCTGACATGCTATCTGCATTTTAGCTTGAAATTTTCTTAGATTTATATTTTTAAGCGTTTCATATATTTAAAATAAAGTGTGCGTCCGAATATTTGATTTTGGTAGCTTGGGTATTTTAAGTTTCAGTTTCATATTTTATTTGGTTAAGCAACAAAAACGTTACATTTAGCATGTCAAGTTACAGAAAAAGAAAACTAAATAAGGTAAGTACTTTTTTTATAGTATGTTACAAATTGTTTGACATTTTTCTGTTAGATGTTCATTATATACCTAACACATATTTTTGTAAAACAGAAAAAAATAAAATTAGGTACTTAATAATAAAATTTACATCAAACATCTGGGGGCACGGTAGTGCCCCCGCCAAGACGAGCAAAAAAGAAGCGGGGCACTAACTACCTTTTCTCAAACCGTTTCGTCTAATTTTTAAACCCATAGCTTCGTCCCAGTTAACACCAGAGCGCCCAAATCCACAGGTTAAGATGCAGTTAGGAAACATATAAAATGTACTTAATTTAATTCCTTACCATATAGGCTGGACAGTCCATTAGACTTATTTACGTTACTTTATGAAACGGCCAAGCCATACCTTTGAAGCCAAGGTGTAGGATTAGTAAACTCAGGGCTTAGGGGCTTGGCTTTTCCAGGGATCTGATATCTTTTTTACAGAAAAAGCGTTATGAGCATGTGAGTCTTGGCCGCCAATTTTACATGAAATGTTTTTGGTGGGATTTTATTTATTTTGTGCAAACTGTCGGCACGCAAAACAAAGTTGACTTTTTAAATAGACTACGGTTGTTCTAATACAATTTAAAATTTATCCTTAACTTCGGCCAGTACGTGGCAAAAGACGAGTAGAGGAGCGCTCCGGAATTTAAATTTGGAACGAACGTGCCGAAACACGGCGTGTGTTCGAATATCAAATGTTTTTAGGTTTTGTATGTTTAACTATTTGCTAGAAAAAATCTATTCAGTTCAGGAGTTTTGAAAAAAGAACCGTTGCTGTGCACGATTTTATTGGATGAGTGAAAACGGACAGATAGGTTTTACGAAATTCTGTTATGTTTTGGTTTTATTATAGATATCGGAATAGAGAAATATAAACGTTTTCTGTCATTTGACGAAAAAATAATTCCTAGTGTGATAAACGGTATTTAAACAAAGGTACCTATATATTAAAAAAATATATGAGTTACAAAAGTTGAAAATCAAAACAAATAATTTTCCAAAAAAATATTTTCACCAACCGAATGAGTAGATATAGAATTTTACTAAATACATTACCATTATTTGCTGCATTGTAGTACTTACCTGAAATCAAACGAAAATAACATTAATATGAACATCCAGAAATCGAAACCAAATTATGAAAATCTTGAATAATCTAAAGACAGTTAGACTAGCGCACTATGTTAAAGTAGGCTAAATTTAGGTATACCAATTTTATACGACCTATGTACATTCAGGATCGATTTCCAGGAATAAAGTTCTTATCTAGCAATGAGAAAATAGATAGTGTCTACCTGTACCTGTGAAAAGTTACTCATGCATCAAGGTTAAATTTTTCGACTTTCAGTAGTTATTGCCACTTTACAGTACAATAGACTACGCCACTTTAAAATACTTATTTTTTATAATATTCCTATTTGCCTCAATAAAACAACCAGTTCTAATCACGTTGCATATTATTTAAATCCAAATAGAATATACCTTTATACATACCAGTTTCTTCTATGTAATTTAATAATCTATATGCCTAAAAAAATAGAAAAAAGAAAAAAAAAGATTTGGCTTTGTTTTTTTTTATTTTATATTTGTTCATACTAATTTATGAAAACCTCTTCGTGCAATCGCCATTCGCCATACCGTTCTCCCCGTCCCTCGTCAAAAGTATGTAGTTTATTTCATCGCTATGGCGACGCTCCTATTTCTGGCCGGTTTACCATTTCGGGCAATTGAAAGATACCTACTCAACAAACCAATCGGGTAAAATGTATGTTGATGAACATTGCCTAATTTATCCGTGTATTGGGAATATCCGTAGAATTTTCGCAAACAATTAATTTATCAAAACATTCTACGGCAGGTACAACAAATCTTCTAATCGTTCCACGTGTATTTGTGTGTCAATATCGATTCCGAAGGTAAAACAATCAACAGTCAAACCACGCAGCCCTCACCCATTATTAACTCCAAAAGGGTTAGAACCGGACCCAACCCTTTTTTCACGTCGCCAGTTAAAGCCAAACAATTCTGATAGCAGAATATATAGTTATCCGTTCATTGTTAGGTGTTCGTTAATTTCTTTTTTCACAAACCTCTGTGAATTAGAATAAAGAAGTTTATCTTTTGTTTATGCTGTACAAAGGGTTTTGGACTGTAGTAAGATAAGTAAAGCGTTTGGTTCTATAAGAAAAAGGAGTTAAGGAGTTTTGTATGTATTTATACCGCGTTATCAAAAGAGATTTTAGAATTTTTATTTCCTACAGCAGAAACAACTGCCAACACAATCTCAACGTGTTTGGACTTTGCCTCACGTGCCTCTATATTGAAGCTATCCGCTTTCTCAGGATGGCTTGGATTTTTTTTATAGCATCTACGTATCACGTGGCCAGTTTGTATACTAGCTTAGGCTGCCTATCAACAGAAGCTGAGCAGAGCGGAGATGTGTTAAATGGACCAATAACATCCATCATCATCATATCAGCCGATAGACGTCCACTGCTGGACAAAGACCTCCTAAAGTTCTCCACAACGATCGGTCTTGCGCCGTCTTTAATCAATTTCTGCCCACGATCCTAATCAGGTCGTCAGTCCACCTTGTTGAAGGCCTTCGGTTCGGTTCTACAAGCAATGTACCCCGCCGACTGCCCTGTCTGAGCTATATCTACAACTTGGTTCTCTTGCGGAATCGAATCCGACATGATGAGATCATCATGTCCGATTCGATTCCGCAAGGAAACTCCGAGCATAGCTCGCTCCATTGCCCTTTAAGTAAATTTGAGCCTTCTTATGAGGCCCAATCACATTCCCCAGATTTAAATACTATTCTTTTGCGCTTCAAGAAAACGCAGCATGATTGGATCATTTTCTCCAGTTCAGTGCACGCAACTTTACTGTCTGTTTATTACCGCCGCCTCAGAAATTCAACCCCGCCACAATCACCACATTACCGTCCGGCGATGAAGTTTTAACACACGCTTTACGCCTAAGTGAAATAAAGTCTCCGGGCATCGCCCAGTCGTTAATGGCCCGCCCCGCGGATCTCCGTACCCAGTGCCCTTTTAAACGGCATTTTATTCGGGCCGAGAGCCGTAATCGTATTTATGTATGGCACATACATTTGGTTGCGTGATGTTATTTCAATTTGGCCAGTTTCATATTTAATTCATTCAATTCCATTCATACTTTTTTAACGATGTGTAATTGCCACACAAAATGTCCCTGAAAAGAAAATGGATCAATATTTTAAACTTTTTTTCTTTTTACACCCTAGGAAGTTGTGTCAATATTAATACATTCATTACTATTATTCGTTAATGGACTTTTGTGCTTTTCCTAATTCCTGAAGCCTAATACAATACCTATAAATATTTCTCTGACATCTCGGAGAGATCTTCAAAGGAGATCCCTTGTAAATCACCACTTCGCCAACTCAATCGCGTTAAGTTCACGCCTGATTTATATACGACGCCATAGATATCAGGCGTATACTTAACTCGATCCGGTTAGTACCGCGAATAGGGTATTGCTGCATGAAGTTACATTTCACGTCACTTGAAGCAGCTCGAACCAAAAACCGCGTTTCAATGACAGCTAAAGGCGATATAACTGAGACAACACTTATTTGGCGATAATATATCTTAAATTGCACTCGAATTTTCGGTCTGGTAATATAACCCATCCTTCAGGATTTGGGAATCACTATGAGACTGTCCAACATCTGCCTCCGTCGAACTTTTCGGTCATATAGCCACGAAGAAGAATAACAACCTGGAAAAGTCTTAGTGACAGGAAATATTCAAGGAAGAAGACCAAGAGGAAGGAGTCTAATGGGCTGGATCGATAAGATTCGAGACACAATGGTCACCAAGTTTCCCGACGCCAAGCGGTCTGCATAGATCGAAATAAGTGGAGAGCGATCGGCCGAAGAGTGTGATAAATAGAGGTCACGACCCTCAGCAATGACGAATATGACACAAGAAGAAGAAGAATGAATTTAGCAGGGCTAAATGTGCTTCCTTTAATTTCAAGTTGATATTATTATGCAACAGATAAAATTATCTGGGTCACACGCAATCAGAACCTCAGACATTTAACATACAAAAACCTCCCTTAAAACGGACACGTTTTATTGTAGCAACATAATCGGATCCCTCGGGACAGAAGAGCATTACAAACTTTGGAATTTTGTCCTGAAAACGTAATAAAAACCTGTCACCGAGTCATCAGCGGATTTCCCCACAGGCTAACTTCGGAAGGGCTCACTTTGTTGGGGCGTTTAATACACCATGCAAAGTTACTTAGGATTATTCCGTTCCGTCTTAATTTTAAAACAATTATCTGCGGTGGGTGTAGATATATAGATGTTATAAGAGTATAGGTAAGTGAATGTAAACACTTTATTGTAAATAAAACTATTCAGAAAACTTCAAAACATTATACGAAAAAGATACTAACTGCTGAATTTTTAAATAATCAAAAACCCTGCGTTAAAATTTAAAATCAGTAACAACTTCTTAACAATATATATATCTATGACAGTGTATCTAATAAATGTTTTTTAGCTTTCTTTTAAATACACGTTTATTTTTCTGGAGACGGACGTCTTCGGGTAAGCCGTTGAGAATATATGAAAAGCGTTTTTTTTGTTTTCTGTAGATCTCCGAAATAGTTTTTAATCTATAGTTCTGTACAGGTTATGCTCCTGACTGTTATTGTTACAAAACCCAAACCAAACATTTTCAGTTGACAAGCTCGCTAAATTGACCCATATAGTTTAATTCCCTCGAATTCCATAGCAACTAGATTAAAATCAGCAATCTTCTGTCCCCAAAGTTCTCTTGGGAAATAATAAAGTTGCCGCTTTAATTCAGTATAGTATGGTATCATATCATTCGTGTAGTTTGGGTTGATGACTGGTTTTATGTAATTTTACCATTAATTAACCCCGGATAAAGGTCGAATTTCGCCCTAGTAAATGACCCCGCGGTTATAAATAAAAATTGGTTAAGAATAAGCTGAATATAAAATAGGTATGTTGATCTATTTGTTAAGAGGGCGCTGAGCGTTAGCGACTGAACCGTAGAGGGCGGGGAATGCGTATTTAGATCGGCGCGCGGCCGCCATAGTAAAAATGTATGGAGAATTAAAAGCACTTTTCGATAAATCTGGACCTTTAATACCAAACAATAATTGAAATATTTGATGCGGACAAATTGTAATGTAAACATTCATCTTTTTTTGAACTGATATACCAATAGATTTTCATTGTTAAAGTATAAAAAAATACTTAACGCCTGCTTACGATACGATTTTATAATTTTCGTCCAACTTTACTTAGTTCTCTAGGGTAAAATATTAATAATCTTATAATTTTTCCACGGAGAAGTTATAAACACATTCTTCGGAATGCTATATATCGAGGGCTGAGCGGTCAAACCCAATAAGTATCGAAAAGTAAGTTTCGAGAAAATTGAAGTTGAAAGTTTAAAGACCCACAGATGCGCTTTCTTAGATTGTCATCATATGGAAGTTTGTTAAACGAATACAATAGTTATCGCACTACAATTTTATTACTAATAAGCATACTTGAATGGTTCTTCTTATGAATTATTTCAGTTTCAATTTCATCCGGGAGAGACTTATGGGGTTTTTCCTCGAAATAATTTTAAACATTAGGGAATTATTTGGTTTTATTAGTAATTATGTTAACATTATGTAACTTAAAAGTAGCATTAAAATTAATCCGAATCGCAACTATCACAATAAGTTGGTTCTACATTGTTAACAGTTTTCAATCCATGAATCCACGGGTGAAATTCTTCGGGTATTATACCTTTTTTTCACATTTTCTCCAAATCTTTTTTCTTAGCAATACTAATCGGCAAAGGGCTGTCGTATAACGATTCTATTTCTGCTGGGTATTCCTTTTGTGCAATAGAAGGTGGATTAGATTGTGAAAGTTTTCGCGTTGTTGGAGTATTGGTTGTCGTGTTCGATGGTGAGAGGTCCATGAATAGGAAATCTTCGGACAAGTCATAATTAAAGAAGATCTTGTACTTTTCACCTTTTACCACCACCACCTTATTTGTTCATCGTTATAGTCCTTAATTTTTGACTTCAGCAAAGCATCTGCCAGTTTAGTAAGGTCTTTCATTTAATTGTATTTAAATTCTTTTATTTTGTAGTTCTCTATTGCGTATTTACGTTTTCCTTCTTCTAAATTGACCTGTTTGGTCTGTTACTTCTAGCTTGTTTAAATATATGTCTCTAATCTGATACGCTATTTCACGAAGTGTTTTTAGCCGCATTCTCTATGGCCGCATGCATGGAATCAACTTCCATGTGCGTATGTCCGCTTTCTAAAAACTTTTGCTCAATCGTGTCTAGATGTGCATGATTTTGTACGGTCCATAAAAGAAGAGCTGCAATATTTTTGTTCCAATTTTGCCCTCCGCAGAAAAATTGTTAGTTGTGTCATATTAGTGGGAAGACATTCTGATAAGTAGTAATATAAACATGTCCCTATTTCACAGCTTCCTTTTTACCCGTTCATTTCTGACCAGCATAAACAATAAGCTGCATTTGGCAAACCAGCTTCATAAATAGTGAAAATATTCAATACTAGCTTCCTCATGTAATATAAGAGACTCTCACCGGCTTGCTCAACAGCTTGTAAGTCCATACTAATAGATAACATTTTTCCTGTTTATGTGATCCTGATATTCGAGTTCTAAAGCATCTTTTGCGTCACCCTCAGCCTTCTCATATTTACAGCATACGCCACACAAGTCTTTTTTCGGTTTAAAAAAACTCATATTGTATTCTTCGCAAAAAAAACGAGCGGTACTTAAACTCCGATACTAAGGTCCGCTGCAACTCATCGCATTTTTCCATGTATAGTCTGTACATATTAGTAACAGACTTTAAATCAGCAGGTAAATATTTTTTCTTACTATCTTTGCGGCAATAATGTGATTCTATCAACGGGAACGACTCAATGTGTTCCCGAACAAATTGCACATATCATCCTCTTTCGTCTTATTTGGAGGTGCCTTTTTACCTCTCTGATCTTCGGAGTTGTATATGGCGAGACTGTCAGATTTTGCAATCGCATCGCTAATCACATCCACGGAAATGCACAACGTGGAGGTAAAAAACTTTTGGTAAACTTGAATCTTTTCAGATTTTTTAGCAAAGTAACATTTTTTGCTTATTGATCGTTCTTTCTTCTCTGTCAACCTTTACACTTTTCTTGTTTTTATTTCTTGAACCGTAATACATGACAGGATATAATTCTTCTTATTTTTGAAATACAAACTGTAAAAATGTCTACACAGCTTGTGCCTCTCGTCACCAGAAAAAAAAACTCAAAAAAAGCAAGCATTTAAATTTACAGTTTCCACAATCGACAGGCTTAAGTATTTTTGAAGGCTGTAATTTACCCTTTGAAGTATAAGTAAGTCCGTCGAGTTTTCTCTTTTTGTTTATATTTTTTTTCCACTCGACAGGATTGGCTTTCCTGCGGCGTTTTGAAGATTTGACTGACAGCCACACTCTTTGCAAAACGTCTTCTAGAATAGGGGTTACCATTTCTATATTTCAATTAGTATTTTCAGTGTCTGAGTTATCTGAATCGGAAGATGATCCCGAGCCACTGCCACTTCCGTTTCGCGCAACCTTGGTTTTATCATTGGGGTCCGTATACTCTGGGTCTAAATTGGAATAGTCACTTCCAAACAAGTTCTCATCATCGTCTAACTCTCTAAAATTCTCCATGTCAAGGGATATCGCTTGATTACTTGAAACCTGACCTGAAATTAAACCGTAAAGACAATGTAGAAAGTCATCATAATTTTTATTTATTTTAATAAGACACCAGAAACCTTAAGGATAAGTAATGAAATAAAACTTACCTGAAGATAATACCGCGCTCTTATCAATGACATTCTCCATCTCTGTAACGATCTCTATTTGAATTTCATCCAAATCCGAAGAGTTGCGGTCATTGTTATGTCTACTTAATCGTGATGACCCTGAAATGAAAACAAAAAAAAATACGTATTTAATATAGATATAAAACCCATTAAGTGCACGTTTTGGGAGGCTAAAGAGATTTATAGGGTTTTACCTAATACAAGAAGCGATTTTTCTATATTTTAATATCAGGTTTTTCTTCTATCTAGACTATAAATACTTACTTAGTTCAAGTCCAAAATGTGAAGTTTTGTCGGTATCTGCCTTCTCCTCAGAATCATTCTTAACTGTACCTTTAAAATATCCAACAATAAGTCAATTTTATGATCGGCTAAACAAAATAACAACACTTATCGGGTTTTACTTGTAAAAACTTTAAAATACTATCATTTATTTATTTATTTAAACTTTATTGCACAAAAGAAAAACTTAACGTACAAAAGGCGGACATAATGCCATGAGGCATTCTCTACCAGTCAACCTTAGGGCAAAGCAGAGAAATTGTAATCATTATTACTAACGTATTTTTTGCTTACAATAGGTACGTAACTATGGAAAACGGTGTGTTCATTTAAACAACCCAAATGACAAGATTAACACTTCTCAAAACACCTATTTTCTGTTTAAAATAAAATTTAGGTTATAATAATTAAGATGATAACAAAGTATGTAACTCCGACTCACCTGATTCCCGATTCCCATGGCGAGCTAAGTTCACCAACATCCTAGATCGGTTCATTGTACTGTTTTTCACTCTCACAATCTTACATCATCATAATTAACCAACTTTAAGGTATTTTTCGATAATTTTTTCGAACGCGACGAAGCGCTGCGCACGATTGTCAAACCCAACCAGCGAGTCTAGCGACAGTGACGACACCACGCGGAGATTATCGTTCTGTGGTCAAGTACTACAAGTACTACTTATTTGGTTCTTCCCCTTAAGGTTTTTTGCTACAGTGTTGCTTGTTTTTTGAAGTAAAATCTTATAATTCGTTTTGACTGTGAAAAGTTTTATATTTTCTTAAGGTGAAATCATACACTTATTGATAAATGTCTTTACTATGAAAAAAAAATAACATTACATTTAGAATAATGTATGGTTTAAAACCCGTTTACTAAAAATAACTGTTTTTACCGAAATATACCAAATTCGATGTGAGCTTATTATATTAACGGTAAAGGCCTTTATGTAAAGATAAAGAGTTTTTGCTTGATTATGTAAAAAAAAAGTCACCTTTATTGCTACTTATATGGTTATTCCAAAACACATAGAAAAAAACTCAGGCACTTAGTGGGTAACGTCATAAACAAAAAGGTTTATACAAGCACAAATCACGATATCTGTTTTCACCATTAGAAAGAACATGTAAAGTTAGGTATGAATAGTTAATTACTTTAAATTCAAGATTTTTTCGACTTATCGGGTTTGACCAGTCAGCCCTCGATATAGTTTAGAAATGGATTAAACAACTAGTGTTGACGTTATCTACTTAACGGAAACTGTCTATTTTTTCACATTTCGCTCGGTGCAGTCTTAATGAAATAATCCCAACATTTTTATTTCCTTGCGATTTGAACTCATTGCGTGATTGCCTTGGCTAGGGCATATTTGGACGGTTTCACGGTACCATTATTTATTTATTTTGAAGAACCAACAGATGCTAAATTGAACAGAAAACAGGGAAGCCAATCTCACAAACATATAACTAGTCTTAGTTAAAGTACCACTCATGACATTTTGACATCGTCTTGTACAGAAATAAAATGAAAGTCTATTTGCTGAATTTTACATAAAAAACTACCGTGTCTTAGACATATCAATTTACATAAACGGATGTACTCGAGTCGTAGAAGTCGAATATCGCCGCCGCGACTGATCGGCTCTCCTTATGATGAATCGCGTACCGATTCGATACATGTCGAGCGATATTCAACTTCTACGACGTGAGTAAACCTGTTTTTGCAGTTTGCTTGGTCAAGTATTTCTGTTTGGCAAAACAAACGAACACCTTCAAGTACTCCAATATGCTTAACGCCTCAAATCCAGATTTAATTTTGATTATTGCTGTTTCTAGCTTCCAATCCTCTCCGAAGCCATTATACAACCTTCTTTGTTCCCTACCTATCGCCGAACCACGTAGTGCAATAAAAAAAGAGATTAAACCCCCTGGCCCGGCCATAGGCAATATAACCGAAGTAAGAATTATAACGATAAGTGTTACTATCGATAGGATAAAACAGAATTCCAATATCTTGAGGTCGGAATGCCAATATGGCGGCGAAATGTATCTAGTCTTATACGTTCCAAATGGAGTTCGGCGGAATACATTTGGCTGTATATTATTAGGCAAGATGACAATTCTTAGAGGATGTCAATCGATCCTATTTTTTTTAAATTAGATCAATAATTGTCTTTATGGGACTAAGTATACTTAAACTGCTCTTAAAGTCAGAAATGATCATTAAATTTCCATATTCCTCCGGAGCGCTTAAAACGCTCCATACAAATGCCAACAGAGACGTGACGCCATTTTTAAGTTAGGTATCCATATTTGTAATTAATATGCCATTTTGGTCGTGTTAAGGTATGAGTCTGTATTTTTTTTAATATTATGCTAAAAAAAATACAAACTGGTACACTTTACATGTTTCGCCAAACTGTGATGCAGTTTATTGGCGAAGACCGCAATCTGTATCTGTAATTAAATCGACGACAACTAACTTTGACCAGATTATCAGCGCACTTTGAGTTACCATCAAAGTGCTCTCATCAGAATCACTTCCGTGTGAATCAGAGTCACTTGTTCGAGAAAAGTATTCATGAAATTATTTCGCCCCCTGCCTGCAATACGGCCACATCTCAAAAAAACATTTTTTCGAGAAATCGCTTGTTAAAGTTTTGGCAGCGTCGTGCATGGTAGTAAAACAGGGCACTCCTTGAGTTTTGGGTCAATTCATTTTAAATTTAACTTTTTATACTCTACATGATATAACGCTTCTCATCTCTTAGTCTTTTTTTATAAAACGTGTAAAAAGTTTAAGGTACGAGGCCTTTAAGATAGGTACTTAGAGTTGTGGCCGTATTGCAGAAACATTTTGTTGCAATTTTGAGATGCGTCTAAAACAGTTACATGAAAATTATTACACAAACACTGAAATAAATTTACCTTTATTAATCAACTTTTGTTACAGTAACAATATCACTGTAAGCGATAATCAGTGCATGCAGCTTCAATACCAACTTTCTACTTAGATGCAGATATCATCATCATTCTGCATATAATTAATGATTATCTGGTACCTTCTCTTTAAGGAACTTGTATCTTTTATTATCGTGTTAACATGTACCATAATATATGGTTTAATACCATATACAACATGTATCATGTACAAGGAGGCCCCATAGTTTTAGGTTTTAGCGTGGACTAGGTTCCCGTTGATATAAGTGTACTGTTTCCCAGAATTCTTCAACTTCTTTACAATATTACATTTTCATAGTGCAGGATAAGCTTTTCTTGTTCTACTTTTAGGTTTAGCAATTCTGGATGAAGACTGGTTCGAATCAAAGTCCCAATTTATGTATGTCGGTATTTATAACGAATTTTTAGAATACCTTGCACCAACATGCAGGATATGGCTCCCACAGTTCTATTTAGACATAGTCTCGAATAATATAATTCCACCTAAGTTCAACTGCATACACTGAATTCGGGTAAGCCAGGCGACGACTCAAAGAGTTACCGAGCCATTGCTGTACTTAGATGCGTCTACAAACTTTTGCAGAGGCCAATCTACAATCAAATCAAACCTATAGTTGACAAAATAATTCCTGTGGATTTCGTAGTGGTCTGAACTGCGTGGATCAGGTAATGTCACTCACAACACATATAAAGACAGGCTGGGTTTCAAAGGAAAGAGAAAACCATGGCAGTCTTTATCGACCTCCCAGCAGCATTCGATACCGTATGGAGACAGGGGCTTATCTATAACATCAGGTGCAGATGGTGGGACTAATCAACTCTAATGCTCAGCAATAGGGAATTTATCGTCCACCTAGGAAACACCTCAAGCAAAGTCAGGAATCGGTACTGGCCCCGCTCCTGTTTAACCTAATAATTATATCGTGTGTGTATAGGTTGAACAGGAGTGGGGTCAGGACCTATTCCGACAGCAGAGAATCGGAAATTTATGTATGCTGATGACATCACAATCCAGGATGGCAAATTTAAACCCTCGAAGAAAGCCCTTACTTGCGATCTGGAATGTTTTGTGTAATACTTAAAAAAAAACGGATACTGCAGCCCAATGCCAGTAAAACAGAAGTTGCGACATTCAATTTCTGCAAGAAAGAAGCAAATTATGAGCCAAATATCTGCTTCAGAGAGACGGCGCTTAAATTAAATGCTACACCGAAGTACTTGGGTGTCACTCTAAACCACAATCTTACCTATGCGCCACACATTAGTAAGTTAGGGAAGAAGCTACAGACGCGGAATAACATACTCCACAGATTAAGGGGAACTACTTGGGGAGCAACAGCTGACATGCAACGCACTACCGGTCTTAGCCTAGTTTACTCCATGGCAGAGTACTGCTTGCCAGTTTGGCTCAACAGCGCACATGTGCATCGGATAGACGTGTTAGACCAAACCATGCGATGCATATTGGGAACCATCAAATGTACTCCTCTGGTTTGGCTGCCTGTGTTGAGTCATACAGCTCCCGCCCAACTAAGAAGACAACAGGCACCAACAAGCACAAAAATCGTGATTTGTCCCGATTTGCCCATCCACGTAGAGTTCGCTGCCTCATCGGTTGAAGTCGAGATAAGACAATAGAAGAACTTATAATTGTATATGAATGACTACATAATATGCCATACGAATAAATAAAATAAATAATAAGTACTATCGGTGCTTACTGTTGTGACACAATCAAATGACGTTTATTTCGCTTATAATTAAAGGGATTCATCGTAATAACACTAGAATATACGTTATTCTAATAGGACGCAACTCAAAAAAAATATTATAAATGCATGCTATACAGCCACAACTGGCAAGTGGCTGTCTTGCAGGGAGTCAACTGACAATTTCTGATCAGATCTATGAGGCCACTTGTGGAAAAAAGGCTTTAAGGGACACTTTTTCTTATGGCTCTCGAAATAGGGTCGTACATTAAACTATGCTGACTACGAATCTGCAATAATCTAAAAACATTTTTTTTTTGAGTTGTGGCCGTATAGCAGGCAGGGGGCGATTTAGTTTTATGAAGTATTTGCGAAAGATGAAGCCGAGTTCGGTTTTATGTGTGCTATTACGAACCAATCATTTAGACGTTTTGCTTCTGACATTAACGTTGTGACTGATGCGCTATAACCAAAAACTTATAAACTTCGATAATTAGATTTCTAGGTGTATTTATTCTAAAATTCCTAGTAATTAATTCATTTTTTAAACCAGTTGAACCATAGATCTGAAATCCAAAGCTTTATGTTTAAAGGCTTGTCCGCGGAATGCAGTTTGGACTATCGCCAGGAACAAAGATGAACCACGAGAAACTAGCATTGATATAAAGTAATGCGGTAGCAATGGTATAACATTAGCAAAACTGTGAAACAGGCGAAGAACTTTCATCAATTTAAATTCATAAAGCAGACATTGAATGGGGTTCAAGAACGAGGGTAGTATAACGTTAAAAATAATAATTTTATTGTTGTTTTTATGAAACTACTACAAAGGACCAAATACGCAAACCCCCGCATCTAATTGAATCACCTTAACCTGCAGGCTTAGATCGTTTTCATACGAGTATTGTTGTCAGGTTAGATGGTTGTACACACCGTAACGCAAATTAAAATTATTTTGAGATGGTACCTATTATAAATATAAAAATAATAATAAATAAATATCAGACAATCTCACACAAATTAATCTAGTCCCACAGTAAGCACTACTGGTAGGCTTGTGTTATGGACACTAGACGACGATAAACATACTTATATAGATAATACATACTTAAATGCAAATAACATCCATGACCCAGACACAAATATTCGAGAGTTCATCACACAAATATTTGCCCTTGCCGGGATTCGAACCCAGGACCGTCGGCTCAGTAGGTAGTTGCTTAACCACTGCGCCAAACGCGTCGTCAAATTATACTGTGCCATAAATGGGTGTTTACAATCATCTAGAAAAAAGAAAGGAGCGTTTTCGTTTTAAAAAAGATTGAAAGAAGATAAGTAATCAATTTAAATGCAACTTCAATCTATATAATGTAGGGAAAACCACGTTTCATAATTCATGAACTTAGTTTGATATTTGGCTCATATATCTTACTGTCAGAGGACGGGTTTTAGCTTTTAATCCATTATATGAAGTTAACGTTTTATCAAGGAAATACAAAAGAGAAGTGTAAACATACTTTGTTGTCAATTTAACAAAAATAATAACAGACTTGAAATGTATTTTAAAGATCAGAACAAAAGAAACTTGAGATTTTCCAATAAGTTGTGTCTTCGGAGGTTGTTGAAAAGTTATTTTTCGCGCACTTGTTTTGATCTATATTACGCTTTGTTCTGATTAAAATTTGAAGAAAATAACAAAAAAAATATGATACCTTTTAATTACTAACGGTAGCATTCAATTTTGTTTTCTATTATTTACCAAAAACCCTTATTTTTTTAAGTATGGTCTATCAGCTTTTAAGTAAGATAAATGCAATCCGCAATCTCACATTTGACCCTAGTAATGATACTTTTTTAGTACCTAACTTAGCTATTATGTCTTTAAGTTACTCGTACTAACTGACGTGGATACTCAATGTCCGAAATAAATAATTTCATTTTTATTTTCAATGATAATGTATTCTTAAACCGTGTGACATTCATTTATTTCATTCATTCTTGAACCGTGGGACATTCGTTCATTCATTCATTCATTTTCATTCAATACTATTGAAAGTCACGGGTCTTAACTGCAGTTACGGGTCAGGATTCGGGAACGGTCCGACATGTTTCACATATGGATGTGAAAACCCGTAATTTCAATAGTATCTGTATCCAATATATCACTGTCCAAAAATATCCAGCACCCATCCAATCTAAGGCCGTCCGCAAACGTGAGCGAGTACAAATTGAAAATGTCGATTCCGACCGCTTGTTTGGGGAGCACTCGCGGCTCAAATTTGAAAGAGCTTCCCGAATTTAAATGCAGATAACTGGACATCTTGATGTGGTTTTGTCCGGGAAATAGACGTACAGGCTGGTGCAGACGTACCACATTAAAACTGCAACTTAACTGCAAAATGGCAGTTCGAGTGCCGTTTTGCTGCAGTTGGTGTAACTGCATCAAAACTTGTTTTGACGCGATGTCCTTACAATGCAGTTATATTTTAGACGTTCCAATTGCAATACGACTGCTTTACGACCGTGTGACCAGCTTGCAGTCGGTGTGCGGTCCAAATTTCATCGAAATCGATTCAGCGGTTTAAGCGTGAAGAGGTAACAGACAGACAGACTTTCGCATTTATAATATTAAGTATGGATTAGTATGGATTTTAGTTCTACAAAGTAACCGCTAGGAGCGTCGTGTTATTATCCGTAGAAATCGTTTACACTGTCGCCAGCGAGGACAGCCACGTCAACTATTGGTAAGGGTACTGAACGCAAAGGACTTACGACTCCCCAGCACCTCTAGCACAACTGTGACATGCGACTCTTTCGCGCGCGCGGAATATTAGCTGTCTCCTTCTATTCAGTACTGTGAGAGAATGACGGGTGATACTATGTCGCGTGACAAGAGTCGCGTAGTATAGTTGTGCTAGACGGGCTGATATCGCAGGTGTCCACGG